>CM031241.1:224593692-225062325 GCA_018340775.1 Taxus wallichiana var. yunnanensis
CAAATATCACATGTCCGAACAACATCCATAAATATAACCATGTCGGACAATATATCATCCTCAATATATAAAGTGTCTCTAGTAATCATCATGCATCATATATGAATCAGAGTCAACAATAATCCATAATCTGACATCTTAACACCCTACTAAATCAAAACTATAATAATGTCCATAATATAGTCAACAGTATCATGATCAATATCAAAAGTGTCGAAGGGAAGTGGGCACTACATCCCCCTCCCCTTAGACTCGACTTCCTCCTGGAAGTCACTGGAAAGAGAGATAGGAACAAATGAAACAGAAAAAGGATCACTCCCATTATGGGATTGCTTGCTTCAAACAAGTGTGGGTCTACATAACCCAAGTTTGGTCCAATGCAATTTAGCAAGAATAAGGGAGATTGTAAGGGGTGAGTTCTAAACTTTCTACATGCAAGGCTACGAACATTTAAATCTAGAGAGTAACTTCACGCTATCAACCAAGATAAACCACATAACAAGAGTTCAAAAGAGTCTTAAGAGTAACCACCAAGTAGAGAAATAACAAGGAGAATTCCATGAGTTTGAGAATGACCACATAGTTTCCCAAGGAATACAACATACTACAATAAACAAATTTAAGGTTTCCACCAAGGTTAAATTATGCTTTCATAGTTCGTTGTTTAGACAAGGCTAGCAGAATCAACCAAGGCCAAAATTTTGTACAAGAGACATGTTTACTCAAGGTCCCACAATTTGAGGTCACACAAGATGAGGTTAATCAACAAGGAAGGAAACCTAAATCAGCAACACATTTACAATCAAGGAACTATTCAAAAGAAGCACTTCCATAACTCGAGAGGGTACAATTAAATTTTCATGGTAATACTAAGAAAATTCATGACCACAAGGTTTCCTATAGTTTGATTTGTTTTACACTTTTGTTTTAAGAATCGAACACACCACACCAACCAAATCTAGAGACGTCAAACATTTAGTAAACAACTCCACTAGCAGCTAACATAATAATGCAAGAAGCACCATACACTATAACACAATGGGATTTATTTATCTTATTTCCTGCTCAAGCTTGGAATAACCATAAAGAGAGCACAAGAAACACCAAGGAGCACTCAAGATAGCTAGGGAGAAGAACAAGTAACAAAGGGGTCCAACTACAATCCAAGGTGCATTGTGACAAAAGTGAATATCATCATCTTGCACTTTCCATCCTAATGGAAAAGGGGAAACAATAACAAGGTGACACAAGAAAATATGAAGAAAAGAAGACTTCCCAAAGTTATTTTATATCCTTAACATATGTTGCCTTAAAATTACAATATCTTAGGTCTCCAAGGACAAGATAACACGCAAGGAGGTTGCTTCTTAAACAAGAGGTAAGTCTCAATCCAAAAAGACCACAACTCACACTCGTCGAGCTACGGGATGATAAGGGTATGATGACCCAAAACTCCCACAAAGAAAGGCACATACATCTATGAACAAGAAGGTACTAAGAAACTACAACACATTACTATCCACCAGGTGTTTCACAATTTCAGGTAGGTGATAGAACTACAAGTTCAACTATACATTGCACTCAATACACATAAATCTTACTTATTTTATAACTCAACTAATTAAGTCAAAAGTGGTAGTTTCATTTTCTAAGAACATTCCTTTATGAGTTTTCTTAATTAAACTTCCTCCTATTATGACATCACAAGTTTGTGTCATAAGGTCCGTGAAGGGGCCGCATGATATCTCGCCTTTCATACAAGAAGAAAAGAGAAAAAGTATTTACTTTACTCCTAGGGGATGTAGATGGACAATTTTTTTCCCCTTTTTTTTCTTCTACATGTTTTTTTCTTCTATTAATCTACCAAGGTTAAAGCAAGGACCATTTTCTCTGCTTTCTATGTTCCAGCTTTATTTGTTAAGCTTTAAGACCAAATCTCCTCAATTCTAGTTTTATGATGTTTGGGTGAGTCAACTTGTCAATTAAAAATTTAATGAGAAGGAAGGGTAAACATATCACACTATTAATTTAATGGGAAAACAATATATCACGTTTTTAATTTTAAGGAAACAAGGGACATTCAACATAAAGAAACACATTATTAATTTTTTAACAACTAGGAATCTATCAACCGACATGGATCACAACAATATTTCAAGGGTTTGCCAAATAATTACAAGAATCATCAAATATTTCTAGTGGGTCTCTACAAGTCTCAATATAAGTTACAAGGAAGGCCCATTAAGGGAACATAATTACTTTTACTGATCTACTAGGGTTTAACAATGTTTGTTATTTTGGCGAAAAAAATTTTACTCACATGATAAGACAAGGAAAGTTTTCAAATCTACACCCATATTACCACAGGATACCACCAACCAAGCAATCAAAATGATAAGGAAATATTTTAACTATAAGAACACCACATACTCATTAGAAAGCATCAAATGTAAGCAACCAATCAGCTATCTATTTAACATGGCTTTACAACCAAGAGTTACAACTTCGCAAGAAGAATCACATTATAAAATACCACCGAGATTAAATCATCAAGGTCTAATTACACTAACATCACCAGTGGCATGATCCAAAAGTCTCAAAGCATCCATAAGTGTCTCCATGTAACCCCAAGATTGATAGGTCAACGTGAGCAAAACAAACACACTTAATTAAACACATTGCCCGAATGGGCTTAAATCTAATCATAATTACCAAGATGCATACAATCCACAAGTCAATACTTTTTATAATGAAACACGAAACCATGATAAAACTTAGCATGCCATCGATGAAAGGTCACTACCAAACAACCACTTCTCCACTAACATCTATAGTCAAAAAGCAATCTGATCCTAACACAATCCAAAATCCCATAATTAAACACTTCTACTTCGACAAGGATCAAGCTCTTACCAGATTGTAAGAGAATCACCACCACCGCTAACAGACTGCCAACTAGAATGCACAACACAACGAACTCTCTATCTAGCAAGGTCGAGCAACGAAAAAAAAGTCACTCTAAGATCCTAGACACACTCAAGGTTCCGTGCATCCAACACCAAGGCACAACTTAAAGCACCTAAGAAGACATTCAAGACACCAAGGGTGTACCCCCATACGACGAATTGTCACAATACAAACAAAGTGTAGAACCAGCTCATCATTAAGCAAGAAGGAATCACGTAACGTTTAGCTAAGTAGCCAACAATATCAATGAGCTCCGAGTCATCAATCAAAATAAAGTCCAAGAAATATCGGCAATCAAGGAAAGTGGCTAAGTAGCCGCATTGCAAAGTCTAAAAATTCTCACAAAAATAAATATAAATAAAAAGAGCCTCAGAGCTTCTCAAATCAATCATAAAATAAGATGCTGGTCCCTGATAAAATAATACAATATTAAGAATGTAAAACAAAAATGTTAACACCACATTCACTCTGCAACCCTTCATGGCCGCTAATAGAGGTACTCTAACTCAAGGTCAGTTATAAGGACACATACACAGGATTGGGTCATAAACGACACCTAGATTTAATGTCCACTCTCCCATGTGGGTAAGGAAATGAAAACCGACAACTGCACCATCCCTCCTAACCACTAAAGGAAGAAAGATCTAAACAACTTCTAATTAACTCTTCCCAACCCCAAAACACAACCACTATTGTCCAACCACAAGAATCACACCATACAGTTTATCATTCCAACAACTCCAATAAGGAAGGGTCTCAAAATGGCTCAACGCATTATACAATTAAATCAAGATTTAGGACTTGTAAAACAACACATTTTCAAAGGATAACCAAGTTTCCACTACACTAGAAGTTCACAAAAATTAATTTAATTTAGGATTTTTAGTTACCCGGTTTAAAAAATGCCACTAAGCAAGCACAACAACTCAAAAAACTTATTATTTTATTATTATTTTAATTCTGGCAGTTCAATTGAATAGAGTAATGTAATATTTTTATACGTATTTCTTTTTTCAATTTTCAAACAAGGTTGTTTTCTATATTTAAAAGTGTGCTAGGTTTACATTTCATGTCTCAAGTTTTCTATTGTGCCCAAGGGTCTAAGATTTGAACCCACGGCTCTGATACAAAGTGTAACACCCACTAAAATCTCCCACTTGAGACCCATGAACAACCTAGGTTTAGTTAGAAAATTATGGAATAGTTTTTTTTTGTTCACAACAAAATTTTTAGAGTCCATTACAATAATTATCAAATAACCTTACAAAACACTAAGAGAAATAAAGTTATTTCGAGCACATTGTATTTCCCTTAGGTGATAATCTAACCATTTAAAATTAGATTAACACCAAGCAAAACAATTCTTGATTAAAATCAGAGGGTAAGAAGAGCCAAAACAATTAAATACCCTAGGTATTTAATTCTACAAGGTTTCAACAATTAACAAGGTCTAATAGTCGGGGGAGAATACACATTTAAATTAACAGGGTAAATTCTCACTTACCCACTCCCATAACTCTCTTAAAAGATTCAACCTGATTTTTCTTATATTTAATGCACTCAAAACTTCTTGAAAATATTTCCATTAGATAGAAAATTTCCTCACCTTTCTAGTGATATAAAGAAGTCCTTCTAACTCTTCATATTTCTCAAGTTATGGGCCGGCGAGCCTTGGGGTGAAAAGTTTCCCCAAGAGCGGGCTAACAGTGCCCTGGGAGGAAAATTTTCCTAACTTAGGCCTACGGGCTTGAGTGAATTTTTACCCTTTACACTTTTGGGCGAGAAGTGTATTTGATTTCCACACACCCACAAGTCCGTGGTGGGGCTTTGCGCCTAAAAGAGAAATTTTGAAATTGGGGTCCGTTAAGGACACAAAGTCAAAAATTCTGGCCTTGGCGGACGTCAGGTCACTGGAGATAAGATGGAAAATTTTTAATTTTAGTTCGTAGGGGTGAAAACAGGAAATTTGGTCGACTCTTCCATCGAAGCACAAAGGCCACCATGTGGCGTAAAACTATTACCCGAGGGTCAAGCAGGCCGACAGGAAATTCTAGAAATTTTTACTTTTATCTTAAAGATCGCAAAGGCGAAAAACTACCCGTGTCTCCGTCGACGTCGCACGATACCACATGTCGATCCTCATTGTCTACGGGTCATTGGGTCGTTAGAGGACATATCAAAATTTGACTTTTGAAGCGTAGGGTTTCAAAACACTCGCTCTTTCACGGATGTCTAAGTTACCCACGTGGTAGTCCCTCATTAGCCGTAGGGTGGTGGGCGGCGGGGAGAATCATGGAATTTTTCAAAATTTCAAAAAAAAGGTTAAGTTTTTTAGCGTGATCCAGCATGCCCACAAAAGATATTTTCTAGATGATGGGTGGGGGTGCAGGGCTGAGAAAGATACGAATTTTTTCCAAAATTAGAAAAATATTAAGTTAGTGGTTGTGGGCCCGCGTGCCCGCGGAAATGCTTCCAAAAGCGAAGGGGGGGCCACGGGGAAAAATTTCCAAATTTTCCTTTTTGAACTTAGATTATTTTTAGACAAAATGAAGGCTTGCAGGTTAGCGGTGCGGCAGAAACTTCATGACTTTGCGCTTTTTGGAGAAAAAGAGAAAAAGGAAAGTTTTAGCCCATGGGTCCGCCCAAGAATAATTTAATAATTAAATATGACAGTTATAATATTTTTTGAAGCCAAATGAAGTAAAAACTTCAAAAGGCCATAACATTTTATTGGGAAGTCAGTTTTTGGCAAATGAGGACTTTCTGAAAATCTCTTGACGTCTTCTTTGCACGAAACCTTAAGAAGTTAATTTTGGTAGAGTTTTAAGGGTCAATTTTGAGAAAACATCTTTCTATCACTTTGAAAGTGAACTGGTATTTTAACTTATCAGTTTTGTTAAAATTATCCATTAATTATTTCACAACATGTCAAATAGGCATGGAGGATTTTACTTGGAATATTTTAGGATAGATTGCAAGGTTAAATTTACTTGATTGATTTGCATTAAAAATTTATCAATTTTATACAACAAGAAGTCTACAATTTTTCCTTTGCTCGATTTGAAAGGTTCTATAAAATTTTCATAAGTATTTTAGTTTGTTTGGGGTCGTTTTGACCTTACAAATAAAATTTGATATTTCATTTTGTCTTTTTGATGTTGCAGTAAGGTCATTCTCATTAAATTTCGATTAATAATTGCCGAAGATGAAAATTATCTAACTCGAGCTCAAATTTAAATAGATTTGTTTACATTTACCAATTTCAACTATGGATTCATTCCAAAACACTCTAACCTATTAAGTTGATTCAAGCAAGATATTCAAATGTCAAATTACAACTTCGATTTTCAAACATTCCTTTCTAAAGAACAGAACATTATGACATTTCTTCATACGTATTCACTTTTCATCTTTCCAACAGAGATTTCAAAATACATTCAACCATCAAATTTTAATACCTAATAATACCATTTGAGAAAAGTAATACAATCTTTTATTGATTCAAAAGGATATTTTTACAAATTCTTTCTTCCATTCCTCGAATACAAAATACCAAATGCATATCTTTCTTTTCTTCACGTAACTCAATACAAGATATATTCTTCCATAATCAATTACGACTTTCATAGGTAAAACAGTAGTAGTCATCATCCACTTCGAGGTGGGAAAGGTTACAAAAGAAGTTTCATAAGGTACTATCGAACTCTATCTTCTTCTTAATTACAATGTACATAATACAATTCCTTCCACATTTATTCAAAAAGAGAAAGCAGAGTATATCTCTTTCACATTTCGAATTGCAACTTTCATGGTCAATACAAACTATTTTTCCATCACAAATAATGTACAAGTTCATGCACTTCAAAGTTGGAAAGGGTTACAATAAATAATAATATCTACAAGGACTATCAAAACTCGTCTTTTTTCTCTCGTTCTAAACAACAACATGAATATCCTCCATTTTATTTATTTCAATTTGATCACAACAAAACAGGGGGAAAGGCAACACTCTCCACCCAACCAAGACATCTCAATGAAAAGGAGAATCCATCCTTCTTCATTGGCCCCGAGCCGTAACCACAATGCAATAAGAAATGTGTTTCAACTCATGGCAACAACAGGCTTCCACAACACAACAAAGATTTCTCATTCAAAATACGGTGGGTGGGTCTTTTGGGCCGACTTAGCACTTTTATTATTTTGAAAAAGTATCAAATTGGTCCGTAGGCCCGATAAAATCTTATTGGATGCTGAGGGGCAGGCCCTTTTTGTGTTTTGAGATGTTTTGGAAAAGTGCGTAAATTTGTAAAATGACTCGCAGCCCTACTCATGTCAAAGGGAAAAAGTCAAATGTTGAGCCCGCATCAAAAAGTCGAAGTGGAGAAGTGGACCGTCGAGTGTCTTTTTCCTTTGAAATTTTTTGAAAAGGGATTAAAGTTTAAAAATGCCTTGTGGCATCGTTGAAGCATTAAAAGTCAATCATATTAAAGTAATTCAAAGGCGATCGCCGGGACAGTTTGAGAATTTGAGCCTTTTGTAAAGGAGCAAAGTTTAAAAGTGCCCCGTGACCCCGCTAAGGACCAAACAAGGGCACGTACTCAATAAAGTCAAAGGCGGAGCATTGGGTCAATTTGAAACTTTGAGAATTTTGGAAAAAAGGTGAAAAAGTGCTAAAGTCACCCACGACTCCACCCACGCATCAAAAGTTAAAATCGGGAATCGAGTACATCCAGGGCAATTTTAAAATTTTAAACCTTTTTCGAAAAAGCAACAAGGTATCAAAAGTAAGCCGCAATCCCACTTTGACCATATTCAGACACGTGTAAGGCCTAGATTAAAAGAAAATGGGCGGGCCGAATATTCAAAAATACAATTTCTATCAGAAACACGAAAAGAAGGATTTTCCAGGCCCATTTTTGGATCAATTTTGTCCTACGTGGATGATCTTTTCGAGGTAATAAAAGACAGAGTTCTTCGAGAACCTTCACCGATCTCAAAGTCTACATCAATGGTTCCCACAAAAATACACTTGAATTAATCAAATATAATTTGATTAATTATCCATTTCAAAATCTAAAAAAATAACCCAATCCTCACCACATGTCATTATTCTCCATGTTTTTCTACTATTGAATTAAAAATTCAAATTCAAATCCTCACCCACCCTTCTTTGTGGTCCCCACTCACCTAAAATCCTCCACTTATGAATTAAAAATATAATTCAAATCCTCACCCATTCTTCATGGCCCCCACTCATCTAATCTTGCCCACATTTTCAAACCACTCACCTAATCTTGCCCACATTTTCAAACCACTCACTTAATCTTGCCCACATTTTCAAACCATGATTACTTAAATTACTCTAAGTTAATCACTCCCCCAGGCTATAAATACAACCTTACCCCTCCCCTCTAAACACACGAAGAATAAGCTTGAATGCCATATCTAAGTTCTTGCATCCTTTGAGCAAAGAACATCCTTTTGCCTCATCCTAATGCCCAAATAGCCTCATAATCCTTTTTCCCATCTAGTGCAAAGTAAGAGGATCATTGTTGCAGGAAGGTCTTGCTCCGTCTTGAAGAAAAGCACCTACATATCACACAATCAGGGCTCAATCCAAGTTTCCTAGCCCATTCCGAGGTTTGCTACGGAACACGAAGGAGGAGGTATGATTATTGGTATTTTACTTCCTTGTTAGTAGTGTATTTTTCCTAGCTTACATTCTGGCACGCCTGGTTACTTTCGATCTGTTACCATTAATTTCCCAATTAGTGGTTTTATCTATTCTTTGTTTATTATTGTTCGTTATTATTTCCTTTTTTGTTCCTTATGGCCTTCTTTGGTTAACCTTCACGCTTTGGGTAGTGTTTTTGTTGTGTGGTGTCTTGTGGTGTATCTGCAGGTTATAACAACAATGAAACTATGACGCTCATCCTGTCTTTGATCTCCTCGGTGCTTGGTGTTTAGTTCCTAGTTTTGATTTTGTTATTCACTCATAATCTATAGAAACACATGAACTAGTCATTAGTTTATCATCTTACTGTCATGGGACAACCAATCAGAAAATGCATTTATTTATTTACTTTTGCTAAAATAACTACTTTGTAGGAAGTTAATTATTTTTTTTCTTTTTTTTTAGTTAATCATTTTGTGATCTAACTCTTTATTTCTGTTTATTGTTCTTTTTAACCTTGTTGTCAAAATTTTAGCTTCTCAGGTGAAGTACAAAAGTCAAAAATAAAAAAACTAGCTCTGGGACGTTTTTCTCACGTTCAAAATTTTCATTCAGAGTGCTACCTGTAGCCCATCTTCCGGAAGCCATAAATTTTGCTCCCAAACTTGGAATGACTTCATTTTTTTAACGGAAAGGTATCAAAAATCTATGCAATGAAAAAATAATTTTTTGATTTAGACTTACGAAAAAAATTTTTGGTTTCATTTCTTCTAACACTTGTTTTTTTAACAAAAAACAACAAAATTATAGTTTTTTTTTTTAAAATTAATTTTATTTTATTTAACATAACAACCTCACACATATGCTCTTTCCTCACACTTCAAAAGTGATCTTGGAAATCAAAAATGTGAGGCCACCCGGGCTCTGCAAAACAATTTTTTTTTTTTATTTTTAATTTTTTTTTTGCCTTACATTTCAATTTTCCACGACAACACTTCTAGGTAACGTTTTCACACTCTTCTTTCATCATTTTTCTTTTTTGTGAAAATAATCATTATCGCTATTTCACAATCATGATTAATTGCAATAATTATTAACATTTAAAAAAAAAAAAAAAATATTCCAATTGTATCCACGTATGCTCTTTTCTTGCGCCTTCGAGCGATCTGAAAATCAGAAACGGTCACATTTTTTTAGTTTCTTGTTCTAACATTGCAGGATCCTCTAGCTTTGTTTTCCAACTATCATTTCAATCATTATTTTCCTTTGTCATATTATTAATATTTGTTTGGTCGTTGGTTGTGTATGCTCTTTTCCTGCGCCTTCGAGCGATCTGGAAAATCAAAAACAACCACGATCACTTTTCTAACATTTCGTTTGCAGGATAACTACTAATTTGTTTTTTGTAGAACCACGTCACTTGGAATATTGTCAAAAAAAAAAAAAAAAAAAAAAAAATCCAAAAATACCACCATTCAAAGAAAATTGTTGAAACAAAAAAAAGTATGCTCAGGTACGTAATTATTTTCTCTTTAGTGATTTATTTCAAGTTGGAAAGAACCTTGTGTTTAATCACTTTATCATTTTGTTTTTACACGTAGACGAGGTGGATTTCATCACCACCAAAGCTACACCGGTGACGTGGACTTGACTACCACACACCAACAACATTTGCATCTGCATTGCACTTTGAGACCTAGTCTCATCACAACGCGTTCGGTATTTACCTCGCCCCTGCTCTTCACTTACAAGTAATGTTGTCATGCAGCGCATGCAAGTCACACCTAAATAGTTGTAACAACAAAGCTTGGGCATCGTCCCTATAAATCTTCGGGAGTTATAAGGACACCATACACATTCATCCCTCCATCACCTTCCACCTTTTCACAAAACTTTTTTTGGACGTGGTGATTCACTCAAATAGGCAAAGTAAGAATTGGTGAGTCTCCTCCAGTGCTCTAAGGGCTCCCATACCAATTATGTCCCCATACAAAATTAGGTATATCAGGACTAGGGTATATCGGAGGACGCATCTTTTTGGAGTAATAAGAGCCTGCATCCATCATTCCACAACATACTTGTATGATTGCATGAAACAATGATCATTCCTGAAGAATTTACCTCATAAGCCAAAACAATTGGATCCACATGATTGCTTGTTGTTTGAAAACAAAATAGTTTAGCATTGTTTTATCATAAAACTTGGTTGATATCAATGTGTTCATTGTAAAAGTTCAAACCCTAGTTGTGTTCCACAAAAAAAAATCAGTTCTCGACCAATTCAATACCAAGCAAAACATCCAAACAATCCAACAACACAGACCAAAACATCACACCAATTTCATTAGCTTGCTTCATCCATAATACATCTGTCATAGCTTGTCTTGGCTATATCCAACTGATATTGAGTGACTAGCATTCACTCCCCATATCGTCAATCGTCAATCGTCAAAACATCCTTCATAGCTTGTTTCCAGCTATATCAAACTAATATTGGGTGACTTGTTTGAGTTCACTCATTATTCTGTCCACCATCGTGTTTATCCAAATCACAGCCAACACAAATCCTTTCATAACTCATTTTGAGTTATATCACAACCATATCACGATTAACCTATTTGGGTTACTCTCCCCGTACGTCAACAATCCAGAGCTTGTTTAAGCCAAATCTCAACCATTTTCATTATAGCTTATTTAAGCTATCACATATTTATCTGAGTAGCTTGTTTAAGCTTGCTCCTTATAGCCTTACTTGTTAAAACTTGATTGAGCCAAAACAAAGATCACAATCAATAGGTTGAGTTCTTCATCACACCTTTCTTCATTCTCCCTCTCTTTCAAACATGATGAATTCACGAAAAACATCACACATGAGCTATTAGAAAAAATTAATAAGATGACAACACAACTCTCTCATATGGCTACCCAAATCAGTGAACGATCACCCAAAAAAGCCAATCATACAACCTAATGAAGACATCACTTCGCGTAAAGTCCAACGCCAGTTTACCCCCTTGGAGAAAGTCTCTCTAGTGTTTTTCATCAACTAAAAGAGGCTAAACTGATAAGATATCCAATTACAAAACCCTTTGTCAAAGGGGAAGCTAAGCCATGTTGGTACAAACCTAACACATACTTGTGAATTTCATCGCATTGATGGTCATCACACAGATAAATGTGTGCGATTTAAGAATTACGTCCAAGACTTAATTGATGAATGACATCATCTCTGTAGAACTTGATGACAACGCTCTTGCAACCAACGACACATCCAATACCACAACTTTCCATGAAGAGCTGACTACTGTCGAAACTCCTATATATACTAAAATTCCACGAGATCATGATGACAATAGTCAAGACTCTCTAATTCCAAACCAATCCATATCTTCTTCAAATTTCCTTCCATTAGTTCAAACATACATTGAACCTGTTTTGGACAACAACATTCTTCCAACATCTACTGAGCACTTGAACTTATTTCAAGACTCTCTTTCAACCCAAAATACATTGAACTTGTTTTGGACAACAACATTCTTCCAACATCTACTGAGCACTTGAACTTATTTCAAGTCTCTCTTTCAACCCAAACATACATTGAACCTGTTTTGGACAACAACATTCTTCCAACATCTACTAAGCACTTGAACTTATTTCAAGACTTTCTTTCAACCCAAACATACATTGAACCTATTTTGGACAACAACATTCTTCCAACATCTACTGAGCACTTGAACTTATTTCAAGACTCTCTTTTAACCCAAACATATATTGAACCTGTTTTGGGTGACAACATTCTTCCAACATCTAACGAGACCTTGACCTCATTTCAAGACTCCCTTTCAAACCTTGATATTACTGTAGACACTACAGAAGAGGTTCCATCAACAGGTACCATTAAGTTTGATTCTATTATTCCAATATTGGCTCTTATGCCTAACATCTCTAGCCTTGTTGTCAAAACACAACCACATCGAGTTTGGACACTTGCGACAATGCAACCTATCATGTCCATCATGCTTTCAATGATCGATCTTGCAGGCATCTCATCACTAATTATTCTCACCTATCAAGACTTCTACGTGCATACATTCTACGAGGTAATTATACCCAGGAATATCTTTACACAACCTTTTCCATCTTTAATCATGAATCTATCCTCAAAACAATCAATTAATGGACAAATAGAAGCAACAAACCAAATAACACAAACCATCATTGTCAACACACATGGAAGCTATTGGCTTAACCAAATCTATCCCACTCTTTGGGCTTACCACACATCTTATCACACACCTACTGGAGCCACTCCCTTCTCCTTTGTTTATGGTTGGGAAGCTATTTTACATGTCAAGGTTGAATTTCCATCCTTCATAATATCCTTCAAAGATGTAATCAATAAAGATTATTATCGACACTCACACCTTAATGAACTCGAGCTTCTTGATGAAAAATGACTTAATGCCCTAGATCATCTTCAAGTATATCAAAATCAGCTATGGCATAGCTACCATAAAAAATTCAAACCTAGAAAATTTAAGGTCAATGATTTCATTCTCAAAGAAAATCGAAAGAACACACCCAAAGAACGAGACAAACAAGACAAATTTGAGCCCAACGAAATCATAGATAATTTTGGGTTTGGAGCTTATAAATTGGCCATTGACATAGGCCAAGTCCTTGAAAAACCCATGAATGCATTCCATTCAAAGAAATTTTATTCTTGAAAGCACTCTCTATTAGGAAACAACAAAGTGTACATTGTTCCTTTTGTCTTGCTTATCTCTGAATAAATTTATTTATTTCCATTGGCAGAATATTTTCATTATCAAAATCACATCTTCATATTTATCATCATGAGACAAGTGCTAATATAAATCCTATTAAGTTTGTGAGCGTCATACTTCTTATAATATCTCCATTTTCAGTCGCTTTCACTATGGTCATACCTAGAAGCTTACTGATGGTAATATATTCCCTTCAAAACATTCTCTCTTTCATAACAAAGCTCTAAACTTCTTTACCCAGTTCATTTGGTCGTCCATCTCAGTCTTCGGTGTTGAACCCTCGCGTCCTACTAGTCGTGTGGGGCTGAGATTGGGGGCAGATGTTCCTTCCCAAATACAAAGCACTATTGTAAAAAAATCCATCAATTCAATAACTTATGAATAATTCATTGTCACATCTTTCATCCTTCATAGTCTTTGGTGTTGAGCCCACACTTCTTCTGGTAGTGTGAGATTGGGAATGGAGGAAGGTGCCCTTACTCATCTACGTCTTGTCTTCGGTGATAAACCCTTGCCTCTTACAAGTGGCATGGGGCAAAAGCGTAGAGGGTCATTCTCATAAAAACATAAAAATATTGCAAAATATTAAAAAAAAAAAAAAAAAAAAAAAAAAAAAAAAAAAAAAAAGGGAATTCACTCACCTATATTTTGCCTTTGGTGATGAGCCCTTGCTTCTCACTAGTAGCATGGGGCAAGGCATAGGGAGTCATTTCAAAAAAAAATACAAAATCTTACAGTGCTTGAAATTATAGAATCCCCAAAGAAGTAATTTAGATGCCTAAGTGAAGAGAGAACTATCCCTTCACCTCATATCTTACCAATCAACAGCCACATAACTATCTAAGTCTAGCACGTGACTCATAAAGTGAAAGCCATTTTTGAAACTGGTTCAGTACCGTTATGAAGAATGGAGTCACAATTTCCCAAAGGGATTGTTGTTAGCATTTGTCTCTATATTCATTATCTACCTCCTACGTCCTTCTTGATTCTCGGTGATGAGCCCACACATCTTACTAGTTGTGTGGAGTCAAGAATGGAGCTGGACTTCTTTTCATCATATCATCACCACCATATCCTGCCAATGGAAAGAGAATTTGTGTTATTCTAAGCATAAGTTACCACATGGAACACATGGTACATATGGATAATATCTGGTTTATCACCTCTCAAAAATAAGTCTTGCACTTTGGTCCATAAATTGCCAATCACAGTGTAAAAATCCACAAACAGTGTGAAAATCATCAAAAATCTAAAAACAGTGTAAAAATCTAAAAATCTAAAAACATTTGAAAATCGTAAAAATCAAAAACATCAAAAATCCAAAAACATTAAAATCAAAAAATCCAAAATCAAAAAAAATCGTCAAAAATCTAAAACAAAAAATCAAAAATCCAAAAACATTAAAAATTGTCAAAAATCTAAAAATCAAAAAAAAATTAGAACTCAAAAATCCAAAAACATTAAAAACAAAAAATCAAAATCTAAAAAATTAAAAAAAATCATCAAAAAATCAAAAATCAAAAACATTTGAAAATCATCAAAAAAAAATCAAAAACATTTGAAAATCGTCAAAAATCCAAAAATTTGAAAATTAAAAATATATATATATATATAAAAAATAAAAAAAAAAATAAAAAATTGTAAATCCAAAAAAAATCAAAAATCACAAAAACTCTAAAATAACCAACACAATTCAACCTTTGAACTATTATCCCCAATGAATGATCCAATCACCTTATGACTACCAAATTCAAACCACTTCTCCTCGCGTGAATCCTCGCTTGGGGCAAATCCGGCTCTCATTGTTTCCTTGTTTGAGGACAATGACCCAATACTTTACTATGTCCTCGTACCCCTGCTTGGGGGCACATCCAATCAATCCTCACTTTGTGGAACACGTTAGGGACATGTTTATTGGTTCTTGTGTTGCATTATTAGTTATAAATTATTAATTGCTTTCTTGTATCTTGATATATTACAGGGGGCATCTTGATTTTATGTATCCTGGTGTTCTCTCTAATATTCTTATGTTATCTGATTGCATGTCATATTGGGGCATCATACTTTCTTGATGGCCTCTGTCTATGCTCTCTTCCATTTGCATATCATACTGGGGCATCAAACCTTTTTGATGGCCCCTGTCTATGTTCTCACACATATTACAGTCTAGTCATCCTGATCTTTTATATCACGATGCATCCTGTTATGTGCTATATTAAAATTAAGATGCTTTTCATCACGTGAGTATCTTCCTGCATGATCAACATCTTACTTTACACCCCATCCATTCACCCATACTAATACATTCCCTAGTTTGGGAATCCTACTTGATCACCATTGCAGTTTGTGAATCCTACTTGACGATCTTTCTCAAGTAGCATTCACTATCCAGCAGCTCCTCCTCCCCCACCATGATCACCATGTATTTGATCCATTCATCCTCACTCCTCATTTTACTCCTCTGCCACTTATCCCCATATTACCCTTCTCACCATTCTTGTCCCCTCTCACCCATTTGTATTCTTTCCTTTCCCCCTTACTTCCCGCTTGACAATCTTACTTAATAACCCCTTCTATATGGGATCCTCGGTGGAGGTTTACTCTCTCCCTAAGATCTTCCCATTGTAGAAGCTTCTTCACCACCTCCCCTCTCATCAAACAACAATCACCACCAAACACATCTTCCCATTCCACCTCTTACTGCTTCTCATTCTCGCATCATTACTCTCACCACACGGGCATCCCAATTAAGGATTCCCCTCACACTCTCCACCCTCCACTACATATATTCCTTCATCCATTCATGTTACACTCCTTTGTTTCCTTTCTTTCTTGTTATCACCTCATCTCATATCATATACCACTCAGGCATACCTCACTCACTCTTTTCTCATCCTTCCCCAAATCCATCTTATGCCTGGTCATCCTACTTACACATGCTCTCATAGTATGGAAAATTCACTTGAGGGTTCCCCTTCAGTCCATTTTGTCATACCCTATTCCCACCAACTCTATCATCATCCTTCTTCTTCTTCAGCTTGGCGATCTTACTTAACCATTCCAGCCACATGGCAATCTTACTTAAGACTTCCACTTAAGGTTGATCTTCCCTATGGCCTTCCCCCATCCCATCATATTTCCCCCATCTTATTTCTCCCACCTCTCATCATCGATCATCTTCTTCAACCTACCATTCCACCCCTATCCCCAATATCATCTTGTCTTTCTCCTTGCATATCATCCTGTCGGTTAGGTGATCTTACGAAACCTCTCCGACAACATGACGATCTTACTTAAGAGATTCTCTTAAGCATGACATGTCATCTTACACTCACCCATCACTCTACAATCTCACCATCCATCTTTCCTCTTCATTCCCCATCATCACATCTTTTTACCACCACTATCACCCTCCTCTGCTTGCAATCTTACTTAACCACTCACCCGGCATGGCGATCTCACTTAAGAGTCCCTCTTAAGGATGATCATCTCCTTGCCTTTCCCCATCACTACACACCCTTCACCCTTCACTTTTTCTCGGCATTCCCCATTATCACATCCTTTCACCTCCTTTTCCATTCTCATGCAAACACCACTTCTCGCTTGACCACTTGTCATCTCCAGTTTCACTCACTTGGCAATCTTACTTAACCACTTCCATCACATGACAATCTTATGTCAAGGTCCTCCCTACACTTAACTTGTCATCGTGAACTTCTCCCCCACCTCATTCTTCGTTCACTTTGTTGATCACTTCTTCCACCTGGTATCTCCTACTACCCACTTTTCCTCCTCCTACTATTATCCTTTCTCCACATATCCTCTTACAACATACATCTAATCTCTTCCACCTACAATCACATTCTTTTCCCCCATTTTCCCCTTCTTGATCCATCATCCTTCATACCGTTTCTTCCCATTCTTTTCATGTCTTGGTTCTTCATCCTCACCTCATTCATCCTCATCACCCATCCTCTCCTCACTTTCACCTAGTCCCAACTCATCCCTCCCATTTTCTTTACTCTTTCCACTTCATCTTCTCAAATCCCCCACATTTCTACCCACACACGCATTCACCATTATTGTTAACATTCCTCTATCATTCTTTCATCATCATCTTCTATTCCCATGCTAATAATTGTAAGTGGGCTTTCCCTAAAAATCATCAATCCTCATTCCACTGACCTCATTCACTCCCTTGGACCTTCTAGAGTTTCCCTTCATTCCTTCCCTCCTCTAAGCCCACCACTCATTGTAAAAGGGCTTTCCCTAACGTCCCTTTGTTGGCGTTACCCTTTCCAATCCTCATTAGCTTTCTCCTTTTCTTCATTTTTTCTCTCACCCTTCCCCACCACTCATTGTAAGGGGATTTCCCTAACGTCCCCTCATTGGCATTGCCTCTTCTATCCCCCATTCTCTTTTCTCTCCTATTCTTTTCCCTCAATCCCACCCTTTCTTGTCACTTCTTACCCATCTCTCCATCTTCTCTTCACCCTCTTCAATATCTTTATTGTCTTCATCATACATCCTTTTTCTATTTTCTCGTCATCCTAGTATCCTCATTTCATGCATCTCCGCATCTTTTCCAATCGATGTCATTCCTCCCCTCTTTCTTCTCTGAACATTCCTTATATTGTTCCCTTTCCACTTATTACCCCCTTTCTGTATTCCCTTCCTTCTACATCATTTTCTTTGTTATCCTCTTCTCTCTCCCACCCCTCATCTTATTTCCCTTCCCTGTATCATCTTCTTCCCCTTTTTCCATCACGTTTCCTCCTTACTTCCCCATCGATAACTTGGCTCTTCAGCATTGTCCTATCTTTTTTATCATACCACCCTCCACATGCATCTCCATATGGTCTGTTCCATATTCTTTTCCTTGGTCTTCCTCATGATGACATTTCCTTGATCTTCTCCTTGTATTCATTCTATCTTCCTTTCCTCTCCCCTAATTTTCATGTTTTTTTTGACCACTTCTCCTTTTCTCTACCACCCCTACCTTTTCGTTCATTACTGTATATCTGTTTCTCTTCTTTTCTCTCTCTCTTTTTCACACTTTCCTCACCCCTCATAGTTTCTTTTTTTCTTCATTCTACTTCTTCTTTCATCCTCTTTCCATTTTCATCCATTTCACCCCCTACTCCCACCTCGTTTTCTCCTTCTTATTTATCCTTTCCCATTTCTTTTTTTTCTCAGCTCTATCATTTCTTTTCACTTTCACATCCCTCTTTTTACTATCTCTGTTGCTTCCTTCATTTTGCACATCTCTCTATTTCATCCCTTCACCCTCTCCTCTGTCATTTTCCTATTTTTTCCTTGTTTGTCCTTCATCATTCCCTTCTTCCCCTATCATCCCTCTCTCTTATTTCTACCTCTTTCATTCCTTTTTTTCCCCTCCCCTATCTCCCTTACTCTTCTCGTAATCAACCCCCAATCCTATCCATTCCCTTTTCTCTTTCCCACACACCCTCACACCTAGCATTCAAGGCCGATTGAATCCTTTCTCCATTTGCGTCGTGTGGTCATTCCAGTCTCTTCCACTCCATTATCATCCTCTTCTCCACATAATTCATTTCTCTTCTTTTCGAGAGTTCTATCATATATTCCATTCTCGTCAGTCCTCTCGAGGGGGCATCACCACATCTATCCATAATCACATCTTCTCATGACATTTTTGTCTTGGAGGATACTATGACATCCATCACTCACCACTTTCTATTCTCCCCAACAAACATTCACTCTACCTTTTTCTTAAGAAAAGTAGATTGAATTCTTCCCCCATCCATCTACTTTCTTTGAAAGGACACTACTTTCATAGTACCCTTCCAAAGAGGGGAAAATGTAGACACCCTAATTTCACATCTATCCTAAATCAATTAATTCCCCTTCCTCATTTCCCACAAAAATACACTTCGAATTAATCAAATATAATTTGATTAATTATCCATTTCAAAATCTAAAAAATAACCCAATCCTCACCACATGTCATTATTCTCCATGTTTTTCTACTATTGAATTAAAAATTCAAATTCAAATCCTCACCCACCTTCGTGGTCCCCACTCACCTAAAATCCTCCACTTATGAATTAAAAATATAATTCAAATCCTCACCCATTCTTCATGGCCCCCACTCATCTAATCTTGCCCACATTTTCAAACCACTCACCTAATCTTGCCCACATTTTCAAACCACTCACTTAATCTTGCCCACATTTTCAAACCATGATTACTTAAATTACTCTAAGTTAATCACTCCCCCAGGCTATAAATACAACCTTACCCCTCCCCTCTAAACACACGGAGAATAAACTTGAATGCCATATCTAAGTTCTTGCATCCTTTGAGCAAAGAACATCCTTTTGCCTCGTCCTAATGCCCAAATAGCCTCATAATCATTTTCCCATCTAGTGCAAAGTAAGAGGATCATTGTTGCAGGAAGGTCTTGCTCCATCTTGAAGACAATCAGGGCTCAATCCAAGTTTCCTAGCCCATTCCAAGGTTTTCTATGAAATGCGAAGGAGGTATGATTATTGGTATTATTCCTTATTAGTTGTGTATTTTACTTCCTTATTAATTATCTTCTCTAAAACTGCTGTTGGCTTGTGCATCAAAATTCCTTTCCATATCAATTGTGTATGTACTACCAAAGACCTTATACGAATTTGGTGTATCACCTCATTTTAAATCTATTTTTATAGTCTTATTTTACCCTTAAACCCCAAAAAATCAGTTTAGGATACATCAATAAGGAGCCGGCCTTGATACCAAAGACTCACCTCAAAATAGGTATACCCACAGACCTGAGGTGTTTCCATTGTATCTACGAAAGAGAGATCCATTTTGCAAGCTTAGAACACCTACAACCATCTCTCTACAGGTGCACTTTTGAGAGATAAAGCAATACCCTTACTCAACTATGTCTTGTCTTCTGGTGTTGAACCTTTACCTCTTATCGGTGGTATGGAAAAAAATGTAGTGGGCCATTTTAAAATGCAACAAAATCCTTGAAAAATTGAATCAAAATTTATTAATTAAATAAAAACCAATGAATCAATTTAGTTGTTCATGTTAAGAGAGAAACCATTCCTTACACCAGATCTTGCCAACACTAGGCCGCTTTGTGGGTTTAAGTTTAGCTAGAACCTATAAAATGAAATCATCTTGAAATCACGATAATCTTAAATGGGGATGAGTCACATTTTCCCAAATGGACCATTGTTAACCTCGTGTATTTGCATCCATCATATTCATTTACACATCACGATCCCATATTTCTTACATCCTTCTTCGCTCTCGTTGGTGAACCCTCGCATCTTACTAGTTGTGTGGAGTTAAGGGTAGGGTCAAACATCCTATGACTATATCAATCCTCTACTAATGAAATGAAATGTTTAAAATTGTTTGAACATAGGTTCAAATAGTGCAACTTTATTAAGTAAAAATCCAAAAAAATCATATATTTCAAAATGCTTAAAAATTCAAATAATCAAAAAATCCAAAAATATTCATAAGAATCACGAAAATCCAAAAACATTCAAACAATCAAAATCCCGAAAAAAAAAATAGAACAATCAAATATACAAAAATAATAAAAAAATCCAAAACATTCAAACATTCAAAATCCAAAAAAAATAAAAATGTTCGAATCTTAGCAATTATCAATACAACTCAACACTCTCCGACTCTTAGTTCTTATCCTACTTCGATTTCAAAAAAAAAAAAAAAGCATTCAAGACAATCTAATGGTATGGTTTCAACCATGGTCAAAACGATATCTCTTTATAATATGATCCGTTTCAGATAACAATTAATCGAATAAAACCTTTCCCCACCCTTTTAGTTTTTAATTATGTATATATTGTAAGTTTCTAAGGAATTATTCTAAATTAATTGGTGGCCATGTTTATGATAATCATTTGTGTTGTCCTTATTCTAAAGGTGTTGGTGGTCATGTCCATAGATTTTATGTTGTCATTAATTATCATCGCTTTCCATAACGTGTGATAGAATAGATTGTTTAATGAGAAAATGTTGCACCAAGGATTACATTTGAAGTTCCTTTAGACATTTTTTGGATTTTTAGACATAAAATACAATAAAATTATATTTTCAACCATAGCACAAGATGGATGATTCTTTTTTTTTTAACATGTCATATTGACGTTTATGTTTAAAATTTAACCATTTTTCAATGTGTGTGTGTGTGTGTCTAATAATAGTAATGACTCGAACATCTAAAATATTAGGTTTTAGAAATAAATGCATTGGTGGTCATTTCTATCAATAGGCATAACTGCATCTAACATGGGAATTGGGAACTTGGGTCATTGGCCATGATAAATGTAACAAGATGGTTGTCAATCATTGTTTGGCAAGTTATAAAACCAAGAAACTAGGTTCTTATCTAGCGCTTTAGCTCCAATGGCCACTACTGCCAAGCCCATTAATTTCTAGTATATGAACTAAACAATACAACACTTGCATCCGATAAGTTTCCACTTTCTAGTGTTCCAACTTAATTGAATTCAAATACAAGTATTAATTCAACCAAATTAAGTAGGTGGTGATATAAATTTTAATAAAATTTAAAAATTTTTGTCTTGATCCTCGATAGGGATCCCTCGCGTTAAACGATTTAAAATTCCTTCTCGGGAAATCTAGCTTTCGAACTTAGTCTTTTGAGCCTTTTTGGCTAGGCGCATGGATTTTCAACTTTGTAACACCACATTTTGGTGCCCCTTCAAAAAGCCTTTGGCGCATGGTTTCCCATGTCAACACGTCTTTTGGTGCGCCAAAGCATGTTAAGCCTTATTTGCGTGCGCCGAGGCGCATGCGCCTCGATGTTGACATATCATTTGTCGCGCCTCTTTTCCATGCGCTAAAGGGCGCATGTGCTTTCCTTGTTACACCGCGTTTTGGTGCGCCCAAGGGCGCACAATAATTCATGTCGACAACACGTTTGATGCGCCAAGGTCGCACCCATTCTCCTGTTGTCAGTTACTTTCATGCGCCAAAGGGCGCATGCTTTCCTCTCGTGATCGTTTTCGCGCTTTTCAAAAGTGGGTGGCGCATTTATGACAAAGTTTTGTTATATATAACGATCATGCGCGCCATGTCATTTTCATTGTTCTTTTTTCAAAGCACGTGATTGCTCTGGGTGTGTCAGCTCTGCTCTGTCGTTGTCATTTGCTCTCTGGGCCCGCTTTCCAACCGTCTTTATACATTCAAAGGTAAGAGGTTCATCCTCTTTTTCATTTTCGTGCTTTGGTGTGTTCGATCCGGTTTTCGTTTGATGGCCCGTTTTTAAATGTCGTTTTGCATTGGGTTTCTTTCTTCCCTATCCCGCTTAAACCAACTTCTTCCTTACATCCCTCATTTCCAGGTTTATAAGGGAAGTTGGTTTGATTAGGCTTGTGTTAGAATGAATGATGCTTAAATGTTTAGAGAGTTTTTGGTTTTCCCCATGGCGCGTTGCCGCGTCATGTTTGCACCTGCTAAACGATCGCGCCCCTCGGCGCGTCTGCAACATCTTTGCGGTTGTGAATCATGCGCCCCTAAGCGCACCCTTTCGGCTGTAACTTTTCAGAACCCGCGCCTTCTTATATCCCTTTGGCGCATCTTTTACCCCTGTTGCATCCCTCTTCTATGCGCTAAAGGGCGCGCCCAGCTTCCATGCAAAGCGAGAGATATCTGCGCAAGCGTAAAGCCTCCAAGGCGCGGGCGCACCTTCCGTTGCAAGTATATGATGTTGTGTCGCTCCCCCATGCGCCGCGCCATATACCTTTGGCGCGCCTTTTTTCCATGTCGCACAATCTGCCCATGCGCCAAAGGGCGCACCAAACCTCAATGTAACATGCATTTCCTGTGCGCCATTCTATAAAATGCGATGCACTTCATCCATGCGCCGTGCGCCTTTGGCGCATTTTATCTACTATTACGTCCTTTTCCTATGCGCCTTGTCTATTCAGCCTGTTATATACATTTTCCATGCGCCCTGCACCCCGAGCCTTAAAAATTCTAACTCTTTCTTCTGCTAGCGTTCCCATTGAAAATCAAATGACTAATTCAAGCTTCTTGGATTGGGTTTCACTCCTCCTACGTGCAGATCATCAGATAAGCCTTGAAGAACACATGTCTACCTCAAGCAAGAGACCCGCCAAACCAAGAGGAAAAGCTAAGCTAACAGAGGAAGAAATGAAGTATAAGTACCAAAGGGTTAGAATGCCCGAATCTCAGGCGGAATGCAATATGGATGTCGAGAGATTAAACTAGGCCACATTGACATGGGCCAGTGCAGGTGAGAACTCGAGAAAGTATCAAGAAGCCCTGGATGGATAAATTGATGGGTAGTGCTCTACATTTCGCGGTGGTGGGATTCCATCGGCGCTATTGATAATGAGTTCATAATGGTGGTTGCCCAATCTTACAACAAAGGACACCGGGTGTGTCGAAAATAGTAAGGGGAGGTGGTCATTGACCTCACCGCTCGCCATTTGAAAAGATTCTTGGCATCCCTCATCACCGAAGCTTCGTGGCCGTTACCCAAGAAGAATGTATCAAGACTTGGGAGGGCAATGAGGACCTATGCATGCAGTTAATGAATGAAGTCTACCTCAAAAATAAGAAGGTAGTGACCGGTGGCCCCGGACTATCCACCAGGCGACTTCTCCGAAGAACTTCAGGTGACACCATCACTTTCTGAGCGAGTCTTGGGCTTTGAGACCCACTACTTCCATAAATGGATCTTTGCGGTACACAGAAGCGATGAACAAAAATTTGCCCGATCAGCGCTTCTGCTGGGGGGAAATAATAAGCAGCGCCATTTCTGAGCAGCTACAACAGTTTGCCACAACAGGAGTGTTTCATATGAACTCCTACGTAGTGTATGCTGCAGCGTCTGAAAGGGACTATCCAGGGCTGCACCGAAGTGGAACTTGGCCTCAGGCCAAGATATATGAATACTACCCAGAGCTGAAGCTGGAGAATAGCATCCAACACTTTTCAAAAATCAATGATGCTTTCTTCTACCATATTATATGCATGCTGCGACCAAAGTTGACTCATGGCCGCACATTAAGAATCTTTTTCTGCTTTGTGGAAAAGTGGGGGCCTTGTTCACCCAATTTCCCACATTCACCTATCTGAGGGCGGTTAACTTCTTGGGCGAGCCCACTAGGTTGCCAAGGTATGCTGGACCAAAGCTGGTTCTATTGGAATTGTCAAGGCAGCTGGTCACATATCATGAGAAGTGCCAGAAGAGAAAGAAGGGTGGAACTCCTTTCCCCCTCACGGTAGGCCGATACACTTGTTCCAGCTATCACAAGGCGAAGGAGATGTTTGCCGAGCTAGAATTGCTCAATCTAAAGCATGATTTCCCAGCAAGGCCTACATTCGACCCAAGAGGCTGCTTGCCAAGGGCTAAGCTTGATCCTATCCATGTCCCTCAAATTGAGGACATTTACATTGACGTCATCCATGAGGTGGCACTCAGGAGACAGGATCACTCCCGCTTAGCATTGGCGAGAATTATTCATTATGGAGTGGCCATCGTCCCCAAAGGCTTCCAAACTTCGGAAGATGAAGTAGACAAGGTGTATAATAACACAGATGGAGACAATTGGCCCTTCCCGGCCATTGATAGAAGCAAGGCTCCTCAGACAATTGAGGAGAGGGTCAAAGAAACCATGCGGAGAACGGAGCTCTGGTGCCGTATGAATGGATTGATCTACCTCGGCGTAGATTTTATAACTTCTCCATTGGGTAATGCGCCTCCAAGATCAAAGAAGCAGCTAAAAGGCAAGGGTGCAATAGGTGAATCAAGCACCAGTCAGGAGGAAGCCCCTGAAAGTCCTCTTCCCTCGGAGCCTGAACAAGTCATAACTTTGGAAGAGGAGTTCATGGAGGATGTTCCCGAAGGCCCATCCACTCAGGATGTCGGCGTTGCTACAACTACGGAGGTTCCTTCTGTCCCTTCTTCTTCTCTTCCTCCCCTTCCTCAGGTGTCAGCAACCACTCCTTTGGTTGTGTCCTCTCCCCCTTCTTCTACCCTTTCCCCTGCTTCTTCATCCATCTTCTCCTCTCTTGCTGATTTGTCTCCTTCCATTTCTTCTCTCCTTTCCGGGCTCCCTTCCCTTCCTTTGTCTTCTGCAGCCCCGGTTTCCCTTCCTCCCGTGGACACTTCCTCGGCTATTCTTTCAATGCCACCGCCGCGTGTCTCCACGTTCTTCCCCTCTTCTACCGTTGCTGCCTCCCCCTCTGTCTCTGGTCCTTCTTCAATAGGACCAGCTTGGATCTCTCAGCAGCTGAGCCAGCCAAAGAGGAAAGTCCCCATCGCTCCGATGGACTTTTCAATTATTCCGGCTAAAGGAGCAAAGAAGCACAAGCCGGTTACACGCTTCTCAAAGAGCGCTGCAGGTGAGAGAGTCCTGGAAATAGCTTACCCCGATCCCACCAAAGAGAAAGCAGATCTGTCTCCAGCAGATTTCACAGTGACCCAAGTCACGATGGGGACGTCCTCTGAAAGTCTCCAGGGGGAAGCTCGTTCCGCGATTGATGCACTTTGTGAAAAGCTTCAAGAAGCTAAGGAAGAGAAAAGGCTGCTGAAAGAACAGAATAAATACCTGCTTCAGGCCTTACAGAAGATGGGAAGTGCACCTCCCACAACTGCCGCCGAGACTCCTGAGCTGCTCAGTCAAGACAAGATCAATGAATATTCAAAGATCGGTGAGCAGGGCATGGCTGTTTCTGCTTGGAGAAGCCAGATTCTCAAAGATAGCGAAAAGGTAATCGCCGAATATATCAACTTATCTCTGAACATTGAAAAGGCGAATAAGGAGCTCCAAGCATTAGCGGTCCGATATCGAAGAGTTAGAAAACGCTAGACTCCAACACGAGGCCTTCCAGCGGATGTTCGTTGATTGAGTCGAAGATTTGGTCAAATTCGGAGTATTCGGTCACCCAGGACCCTCAGCAAGACTATGTCCACTTTGGACTATCGGATAGATCAGCTCGAGTTTGTGTTAGAAAAAATAGATAAGGTGAAGGAAGAGGCCACGGATGCGATGTATCAAATGGAGAAAATTGTTTTATCCATGAAACCGGGGTTGCTCACTCCTTCCCTCACCTTAAGAACGGTGATGATACTATCCGGGTTTTGAGTTAGCTTCTCGAGCAGGGCGGAAGTCACGTTTGATACCGAATCCATCAATAACTTTGCTAGCTTGCGGGGACTTCATCGGTTTCTGATTGAGGCGGTGAAAGATTATTCCAAACTTCCTAAAAGCTTGTAGAAGAGCGGGAAACTTGCGAAATGTCAGTGATCGGCACAGGATCCATCACGAGGATCGGTTGGGTCGATGATCAACAAGTTCTTGGAATACGCGCTCGGTTCCACATCTCATCTCTGGCGACATCGAAGCGGCGACCCCTTTTCGGCCGCGGGGCGATGATGATGACTTCTTCTTCTTCTTCTTCTTCTTCTTCCTCTCGCTATTCTCCGACTTTCTTTTCGCAATATCTCAAGTATGTTGATGCCAACGATGACATCATCCATGTTGCATCATGGGATGATGTCATCCACTCAAAAATGTAAAAGTCAACATGACTTTAGATATTTTGTAAATATCTTGTAGATAAGTGGTTGGCTCCTTTTTGTCTTCTCTCTCTCTCTCATCTTCTATAAATACAAGGATACTTGTGGTATTCGAAGGGTGAACATTTTGAGATAGAAATAGAAGTGAAGAGAGAAAGACTTTGAGCTTTCTTGTAACAGAAAAGAACAGTAATACAATTATTCAGACTTTGTGCTCAATAGCTGTGTTATGCATAAGGTCTTTCTTACGTTAGATCTGTATGTGTTTAATCTGTTGAATTCATATCTACTTTTCCGTCATTTGTTTATCAGTATTGCTTTGTTTATTTATGCCGTAGGGTTTGGCTCTGCATTTCTACCAAGAAGCCCAAAGCATAGATTTTCCCGACCCTTCCGCTTTGGAACTCATTTCTTTTCTTCCTTCGGATCTGTTCTTTCTCTTCTCCTTCTTTTGTTCCTTTCTCTTGCAGCCTAGAACACTCTCTTGGGATGAGATCCCAACCCCGAAGGCGGAATCGTGAGACTTGCATAGGTTCCTGCTAGTAGAAATGTAGCAATAAACCGGTTTAACTTTCTTTGTCTCAAAGAGGGCTAAGCCACACTGCTTTGTTGGCTCGTCTATCCATAGATCATCCCACGCGGCATTTTCGGACCAACGATTTTGGCGACTCATTTGAGAGCGAAGCAGACGGAGATCATCGGATCTATCTTTGGTAGTAAGATAAAAAATCAGGAAAAATCATGGTTCTTTGCCGGTTTGCAAATCGAGCTTTTTGTTGAAGATCCAAAATTTGCAAAAGTGCCCAATCGAAAATTTTTCTTACGAGTCATAGATCTGGGCTTCTTACATATCTTTAGTTCGCTGAGTTTTTACAGAAATCATTATTTTTCCGTAGATCTGAGTTTTGATTGTTTTCTAAAAAAGTTTGAAACCCTCTGAAAAAGTCCAAATCAGATCCGAAAATCAGCTTACTATCTTCCCCACCATCTTATCCTCATTTTCATCTGTCATTTAACCGCGATCGGTTTCTGAAGAGGATAATTTTTAATATCCAGAAAAGTGCATGCTGCTGGTTTTTGTCAGAAAAACCAGAAAATCAGCAAGCACACCCAAAAATAAAGTTTAAATCTGCGCTGTAATATTGCAGATCTGAAAGGTACACTGGCGAGTGAACCTTTACGCGCGGCAGGAGAGCAGGAGAAGCTGATTCTACTTTCGATGCGCTTGAGGCCAATTTCAGCGTAACACCGGCACGTTTTCAGCGCTAAGCTCAGTAGCGGTCATCCAGAGTGTCTCACCTTCACAAAGAAAGAGGCATTGCGAAGCATCTACATCCCTTTGTAGTGCTTTACTACTCAGCGGAACTACACTTCCGGCTCGCGTTCTCTTTCCGGCTTTTCAGATGGCGGTACCATGGGGAAACGCTATGGGTCCGTTGGCTTTACCACATCCAGTTCACGCACTCCCTCACGGAAATCGAAAGAATTTTCCTAAATTCGACGGGAGCGGAAATCAAAGCACGGATTCCCACATTTCTGCTTTCATTATGTCATGCAGTATATTGGACGTAACCCACGAAGACGTGTCAGTTCGCCTCTTTCTGGAAACTCTACAAGGACCTGCAGCTGAATGGTTTCAGCATTTGCCGGCCGGATCCATCACTAGTTGGGCAACTTTGCGGGACGCTTTTGAAGACAGGTATAAACCTTCAGAGGATGCATTTACTCTATTGTCACGAATCACTCATCTGAAGAAGGAGGCAAATGAGACCATGCGCGATTTTGTCGCCCGGTTCAATGCGCTAATCAACCGTGTCCCTACTACCATGCTTCCAACGCCGGAGAATCAGAAGTGCTTCTTCGTAAACGCCATGAGCTCAAAAGTCAGCTTCTTGCTCCTTCAAGAGCGAGTAGCTACTTTGCCTCTCGCTCAGGCTGCTGCCATCCGTATAGAAGACAATTTGATAATATCTGGCGAGTTAAGAAAAGAATCAGCTAAGCCTAAGTCTTTGGGCCCTTCGCCTATCACTTCGTCTGATCCAGCATTCCAAAAAATGGCAAATGATTTGCTTGCACTAAAGAAGCAGCTGGCCCAGGCCTCTCCCAGTTCCTCGTATCGGGATATCCCGCGGAGAAATTTTGTTCCTAACAACGCTTCACAAAGGCCGCGCTTGCCTACAGCTGCTCCACGGTTGGCGCTTGAAGCTCCTCCAGTCAATGCTTTGGCCGAAATTGAAGAGGAAGAAGAGCAGTACTATGAAGAACCTTCGCTCCAAGGCGAAGATGATCAAGAGGTCGGTGAACCGACTGGCGACTCTACTATTGGGTACATGGAATTTGACGAGGATGAATCTGACGAAGAAGAGAGTACTCAGGGCTACGCGAGCGGACAATCATATGCTGTTTTCACCCGCTCGCAAGGAAAAGAGGCGGAAGTCGCTGCCCACGTACAAAAGGAGAAGGTCGCGTCAAACGCACCTCCAACCATTGCTAGAAGAGGTAATCCTCTTCCTACTCAATTCCCTGTTAAGTCTTTTGCTAAGAAGTCTTTTCCGCCCATCTCTCCTCCAAGTCAGCCCCCTCAAGTTCCTACTAAGATCAGTAATCCTATTCCACCACCGCGAAGTGAAGGACTCATTCCCTCACCAACGCAACCCTTGGCCGCGTTTGATATAATAGATCATGCAAAGAAGACCAAGATTCAAATGTCTGAAGCTGAGTATCTTCAGTCAAACCCCGAACAGCTTGTAAGATTGACTAAGTATATCCAAAGTCAAGCTGTTATAGCCAAACCGGTTTCCCTGAAAGGAATCCTTTCTACTCCTCCTGAATCCCACATAAATGTTGCTTCGACATCCGCATCTGGCAAGATAGAACCTTTCTATCTCTCCCTCCTGATCAATGGCCATAAGTTGAGCAATTGCATTATTGATTCCGGAGCCTCTGATAACGTCATGCCGGCAAAAGTTGCCCATGCTTTGGGCCTCACTCTTACCAAACCATTCGGCGAGATCTTTATTCATTGGAGACCAAGCAAGTTCCGTTGGTTGGCCAAATCAAGGACGCACAATCGCGTTCGCAGCCTTCCCGGATAAAAGAGTAAAAATGACAGTCCTTGTTGCTGACATCCCAGCAGCCTATGGAATTCTGCTAGGAAGGAGTTTTTGCAGCGAAGTTGGTGGAGAGATTCACATGGACTGGTCCAAAGCTAGAATTCCAGTCAAAGGCGTAATGCAAACTTTGGAGCCGGAATCCCAAAAGAAATACTTGGTCACTAGCTCTGAAGACCCCAAAGCCCAAATTCTTTTCGAATCATCAGGGATGGGGAACTACTTCTTATCCACCGAGGCGGAGACAAAGGACGTTTTTGTTCAGGAAAAGGATTGTAATAAGATCTGGACCTTGCAATTTGATGGCAGCTGCGCGACTAGTGGATGTGGCGCTGGAGTTGTGCTGATATCTCCCGAGGAGGAGGTAATTCCCCTTTCTTTCAAATTGCAGTTTTTCAACACTAATAATCTTTGCTTTGAGTCACGAATCTCTGTTACTCGGTATGCAAGCTGCAAAGGAAAGAGGAATAAAAAATCTGAAAGTCCAAGGTGATGCCGAGCTAGTTGTAAATCAGGTCAAAAGGATTTATCAAGTGAAAAATGAAAGGCTCAGGCACTACCGTAATTCGGTATGGGACAGCATTGAGGAATTTGACGCTTTTTCAATAGAGGCCATTCCAAGGGCCCAAAATGACATGGCTGATTCGTTGGCTGTTTCAGCATCTCTCATGCTCCCGCACCCGGGTTTGAAAACGAACAAATACACCATTGAAGTGGTTTTCCGCCCAAGCGTGCCAGACAACTCTCAGCATTGGCAGGTATTCAACGATGATAATCACCTTATTGCCTTTCTAGAAAAATCAGAAAATTTTGATGAGTTGTATTTTGAAGGATCCACCTCTACGTGCCGTGAATCAATCAACGGCCAAAATCATGAATCAAAGGAGAACGATGGCATTTGTCAGCTTAAGGGAAATAAAATTCCGAAGGGCCTGGTTTCTCTGGAGCGCCTGTTTGACAGGCATGACCGTTTTGTAAAAAAGAAGAGGCGGGATGATCCTGGCTCATCTCCAGAGACAGAACCGGTCAATATAGGTTCTGAGGCACATCCGCAATTCGTGAACATCGGGAAATGTTGCACGCCAGAAGAAAAGCGGAAATTTGTCAAGTTGCTGAAAAGATATATGGATGTATTGGCCTGGTCATATGCCGATTTAAAGTCCTTCAAGCCAAAAGACGTTCAGCACGACATTCCCTTGAAAGACGATGTCAAAGCCTTCCGTCAGAAACAGAGGCACTATAATCCCAAGATTTCGGGCACCATTCAGGCCGAAATTCAGAAGATGCTGGACGCAAGAATCATCTTCCCTATCCATCACAGCACTTGGGTGGCGAACATTGTGCCGGTGCGCAAGAAAAACGGTGAAATACGCATCTGCGTAGATTTCCGAAACTTAAATCAAGCTTCGCTGAAAGACAACTACCCTCTTCCCATAATGGATCAAGTTCTGCAAGCGGTGACTGGATCAGAAATGCTGTCTATGCTTGATGGTTTTTCGGGCTATAATCAGATTGAAGTCTCGCCTGAAGATCAATTCAAAACAGCATTCACTACTCCATGGGGTACATTTGCCTATAGCAGGATGCCTTTCGGCCTAACCAATGCTGGTGCCACTTTTCAGCGGGCCATGGACTTTGCATTCAAAGGCATGATGGGAAAAGTCATTGTAGTTTATCTAGATGACTTAACCGTGTTCTCCAAACGACGAAGTGATCATTGCGATCACTTGGAGCAAGTATTGGCCAGGTGTCGAGAACATGGGATTTCCCTAAACCCAAAGAAGTCTATTTTTGGGGTTACAGAAGGGAAATTGCTAGGCCATGTGGTTAGCAAAGAAGGAACCAAGATTGATGCCGAAAGAGTTAAGGCTATCCAAAGCCTTACTCTGCCTACAAGCAAGAATGGTGTTCATTCTTTCTTCGGAAAGGTGAACTTTCTTAGGCGTTTTGTCCCTGATTTTGCTGAGAAGACCCGCCACATACTGAACATGATGAAAGGGTCACCCACTTTCAGATGGAGTGATGAGGGGAAAAGGTCGTTTGAGGAGATAAAAACTTCTGTTGCTCATGCACCGGTCTTGGTATGTCCGGATTTCTCCAAGAACTTCATTATGTACAGCTATGCATCCGAACACACTGTTTCTGCAATCCTGATGCAAAGGAACTCGGAGGATATTGAATCTCCAATCGCATTCATGAGTTCTCCTCTCAAGCCTCACGAGTTGAAAATGACTCAATTGGAAAAGCACGCCTTTGCCGTCGTTAAAGCGGTGAAGAGTTTCAGGTATTACATTCTGAACTCGCATACAGTGGTGCTGGTTCCCGACACAGCGGTGAAATCAATTCTAACTCAACAAGAGTTGGGAAGCTTGAGAGGGAATTGGATTGCAAAGGTCCAGGAATATGACCTGGATATCAAACCCACCAAGCTGGTAAGAGGCAAAGGCCTGTGTCAGCTAATGGCTGAAAACAAAGACTCAGATAGCCCTAGAGAGAAAAGAGATTGCACCAACGAAGCGCAAAGCCCTCTGGAGGAGCCTGTTTCTCTACCTCTGGTTTTGTTTGTGGCAACTTGTGACGAATGGTACTCCGACATCGCTTTCTTCCTCACCTATGGCGAATGCCCAGTGCACCTGAATGCAAAGGAGAAGCGTGCTATAAAGCTCAGAGCGGCCAAGTATGTCATCTGGGATGACGGTTTATATAAGCGTGGGATAGATGGTATCTTTCTGCGATGTGTTGACAAGCCCCAGCAAGTAAAACTGCTGGAGAGTTTTCACAATTCGGCTTGTGGAGGCCATTTCTCTTCTTCCGTGACGGCACATAAGATCATTCGAGCCAGGTACTACTGGCCGACGCTCTTTCAAGATGCAGCTACCTGGGTAGCGAAATGCGAGCCTTGCCAGCAGTTTGTTGGTAAGCCCAAATTGGCTGCCTTTCCCCTAAGGCCGGTTATTATCAATGAGCCATTCAAGCAGTGGGGAATCGATTTTATTGGCGCACTCAATCCCCAATCGAGTGCCGGACATAGCTACGTCCTTACAGCAACTGATTACTTCACCAAGTGGGTGGAAGCCATACCAGTTAAGCATGCCACTTCTGAGGTGGTTTGCAGTTTTATCAAGGAAAATATCATTGTCAGGTTCGGCATCCCGAACAAAATCGTTGCTGATAATGCTTCTAACTTCTCCTCCCGAGAAGTTATTAGTTTTTGTTATGAATATGGAATAACTTTAGCCCATGCTTCGGATTACTACCCGCAAGGAAATGGTCAGGCGGAATCCAGCAATAAGAACCTAGTGACCATTATACGGAAATTAGTAGATGAAAATCAGCGGATGTGGCACAAGTCTTTGTACGACGCTTTGTGGGCGGACCGTATTACTCCCAAGAGGTCTCTCGGCATGTCACCTTTTCAAGTGTTATATGGCACTGATGCCGAACTCCCCATTTCATGGAACTTCTGCTCTCGCTTGCACGAGCGATCGAAGATGAAACTTTTCAGAGTTCTCTAGAAAAGAGAATTATGTATCTGGCAGAACTTGAAGAAAAGAGAGTGAAGGTGGTCGACAGGATCACTGAACATCAGAATCAAGTGAAGAAGCTTTTCGACAAGAAGGCCAAGCAGAGAAATTTTGAAGTGGGAGATCTTGTCCTTCTCTGGGACAAGCGAAGAGAGCCAAAGGGTATGCATGGAAAGTTTGACTCCTTATGGAGAGGACCCTTCAAAATCAAGCAACTTAATGGAGAGAATAGTTTCTATCTCTCGTATCTGGATGGAGCTGAACTCCCGCTTCCTTACAGCGGGCAACATCTCAAGATCTTCAGGAAGTAGAGCTTGCTCTCTTCTTTGTACAGTTTATTTTGGTTGTGTGTTTGCTTTCGTCGCGTGTTTGCTTTCGTTTGTTGTGTGTTTCCTTTGTTCTCCCTCTGGTCCCCCTTGTTTTTGACTCCGTACCCAATGGATAGGCACATGTGATCTGGGATTCTCTACCCCTGAGTTTACTCAAGGATAGTCCCCAGGAGGAGCCAGCTGTTATCCCGTAAAATTGACAAGGGCAATTTTACTGATAACCATACCGAAAATTTTTGTCTTGATCCCTCGATAGGGATCCCTCGCGTTCGAAACGATTTAAAATTCCTTCTCAGGAAATCTAGCTTTCGAACTTAGTCTTTTTGAGCCTTTTTGGCTAGGCGCATGGATTTTCACTGTAACACCACATTTTGGTGCGCCCCTTCAAAAAGCCTTTGGCGCATGGTTTCCCATGTCAACACGTCTTTTGGTGCGCCAAAGCATGTTAAGCCTTATTTGCGTGCGCCGAGGCGCATGCGCCTCGATGTTGACATATCATTTGTCGCGCCTCTTTTCCATGCGCTAAAGGGCGCATGTGCTTTCCTTGTTACACCGCGTTTTGGTGCGCCCAAGGGCGCATAATAATTCATGTCGACAACACGTTTGATGCGCCAAGGTCGCACCCATTCTCCTGTTGTCAGTTACTTTCATGCGCCAAAGGGCGCATGCTTTCCTCTGTCGGCAGTCGTTTTCGCGCGCCTTTTCAAAAGTGGGTGGCGCATTTATGACAAAGTTTTGTTATATATAACAGTGCGCGCCATGTCATTTTCATTGTTCTTTTTTCAAAGCACGTGATTGCTCTGGGTGTGTCAGCTCTGCTCTGTCGTTGTCATTTGCTCTCTGGGCCCGCTTTCCAACCGTCTTTATACATTCAAAGGTAAGAGGTTCATCCTCTTTTTCATTTTCGTGCTTTGGTGTGTTCGGTCTGGTTTTCGTTTGATGGCCCGTTTTTTAAATGTCGTTTTGCATTGGACTGTTTCTTCCCCTATCCCGCTTAAACCAACTTCTTCCTTCTGTCCCTCATTTCCAGTTTATAAGGGAAGTTGGTTTGATTAGGCTTGGTGTTAGAATGAATGATGCTTAAATGTTTAGAGAGTTTTTGGTTTTCCCCATGGCGCGTTGCCGCGTCATGTTGCACCTTAGACAGTCGCGCCCCTCGGCGCGTCTACCCAGCATGCTGCAGTTGTGAATCATGCGCCCCTAAGCGCACCCTTTCGGCCTGTAACGCACTCAGAACCCGCGCCTTCTTATATCCCTTTGGCGCATCTTTTACCCCTGTTGCATCCCTCTTCTATGCGCTAAAGGGCGCGCCCAGCTTCCATGCAAAGCGAGAGATATCTGCGCAAGCGTAAAGCCTCCAAGGCGCGGGCGCACCTTCCGTTGCAAGTACATGATGTTGTGTCGCTCCCCCATGCGCCGCGCCATATACCTTTGGCGCGCCTTTTTTCCATGTCGCACAATCTGCCCATGCGCCAAAGGGCGCACCAAACCTCAATGTAACATGCATTTCCTGTGCGCCATTCTATAAAATGCGCTGCTTCATCCATGCGCCATGCGCCTTTGGCGCCAATTTTATCTCTCATTACGCCTTTTCTATGCGCCTTGTCTATTCACTGTTATATACATTTTCCATGCGCCACTTTTTACCGAGCCTTAAAATTCTAACTCTTTCTTCTGCTAGCGTTCCCATTGAAAATCAAATGACTAATTCAAGCTTCTTGGATTGGGTTTCACTCCTCCTACGTGCAGATCATCAGATAAGCCTTGAAGAACACATGTCTACCTCAAGCAAGAGACCCGCCAAACCAAGAGGAAAAGCTAAGCTAACAGAGGAAGAAATGAAGTATAAGTACCAAAGGGTTAGAATGCCCGAATCTCAGGCGGAATGCAATATGGATGTCAGAGATTCTGAACTAGGCCACATTGACATGGACGAATTCTGGGTGAGAACTCAGAAAGTATCAAGAAGCCCCTGGATGGATAAATTGATGGGTAGTGCTCTACATTTCGCCGGTGGGATTCCAGTCAGCGCTATTGATAATGAGTTCATAATGGTGGTTGCCCAATCTTACAACAAGGACACCAGGTGTGTCGAAAATAGTAAGGGGGAGGTGGTCATTGACCTCACCGCTCGCCATTTTGAAAAGATTCTTGGCATCCCTCATCACCGAAGCTTCGTGGCCGTTACCCAAGAAGAATGTATCAAGACTTGGGAGGGCAATGAGGACCTATGCATGCAGTTAATGAATGAAGTCTACCTCAAAAATAAGAAGGTAGTGACCCGGTGGCCCCAGACTATCCACCGAAGCGACTTCTCCGAAGAACTCAGTGACACCATCACTTTCCTGAGCAGAGTCTTCGGGCTTTCAGACGCCCACTACTTCCATAAATGGATGCTGCGGTACCTGGAAACGATGAACAAAAATTTGCCCGATCAGCGCTTCTGCTGGGGGGAAATAATAAGCAGCGCCATTTCTGAGCAGCTACAACAGTTTGCCACAACAGGAGTGTTTCATATGAACTCCTACGTAGTGTATGCTGCAGCGTCTGAAAGGGACTATCCAGGGCTGCACCGAAGTGGAACTTGGCCTCAGGCCAAGATATATGAATACTACCCAGAGCTGAAGCTGGAGAATAGCATCCAACACTTTTCAAAAATCAATGATGCTTTCTTCTACCATATTATATGCATGCTGCGACCAAAGTTGACTCATGGCCGCACAATTAAGAATACTGTTTCTGCTGTGGAAAAGTGGGGGGCCTTGTTCACCCAATTTCCCACATTCACCTATCTGAGGGCGGTTAACTTCTTGGGCGAGCCCACTAGGTTGCCAAGGTATGCTGGACCAAAGCTGGTTCTATTGGAATTGTCAAGGCAGCTGGTCACATATCATGAGAAGTGCCAGAAGAGAAAGAAGGGTGGAACTCCTTTCCCCCTCACGGTAGGCCGATACACTTGTTCCAGCTATCACAAGGCGAAGGAGATGTTTGCCGAGCTAGAATTGCTCAATCTAAAGCATGATTTCCCGGCAAGGCCTACATTCGACCCAAGAAGCTGCTTGCCAAGGGCTAAGCTTGATCCTATCCATGTCCCTCAAATTGAGGACATTTACATTGACGTCATCCATGAGGTGGCACTCAGGAGACTGGATCACTCCCGCTTAGCATTGGCAGAAATTATTCATTATGGAGTGGCCATCGTCCCCAAAGGCTTCCAAACTTCGGAAGATGAAGTAGACAAGGTGTATAATAACACAGATGGAGACAATTGGCCCTTCCCGGCCATTGATAGAAGCAAGGCTCCTCAGACAATTGAGGAGAGGGTCAAAGAAACCATGCGGAGAACGGAGCTCTGGTGCCGTATGAATGGATTGATCTACCTCGGCGTAGATTTTATAACTTCTCCATTGGGTAATGCGCCTCCAAGATCAAAGAAGCAGCTAAAAGGCAAGGGTGCAATAGGTGAATCAAGCACCAGTCAGGAGGAAGCCCCTGAAAGTCCTCTTCCCTCGGAGCCTGAACAAGTCATAACTTTGGAAGAGGAGTTCATGGAGGATGTTCCCGAAGGCCCATCCACTCAGGATGTCGGCGTTGCTACAACTACGGAGGTTCCTTCTGTCCCTTCTTCTTCTCTTCCTCCCCTTCCTCAGGTGTCAGCAACCACTCCTTTGGTTGTGTCCTCTCCCCCTTCTTCTACCCTTTCCCCTGCTTCTTCATCCATCTTCTCCTCTCTTTGCTGATTTGTCTCCTTCCATTTCTTCTCTCCTTTCCGGGCTCCTTCCCTTCCTTTGTCTTACTGCGCAGCCCGGTTTCCCTTCCTCCCGTGGACACTTCCTCGGCTATCCTTTCAATGCCACCGCCGCGTGTCTCCACGTTCTTCCCCTCTTCTACCGTTCTTTGCCTCCTCTCCTCTCGGTCCTTCTTCATAGGACCAGCTTGGATCTCTCAGCAGCTGAGCCAGCCAAAGAGGAAAGTCCCCATCGCTCCGATGGACTTTTCAATTATTCCGGCTAAAGGAGCAAAGAAGCACAAGCCGGTTACACGCTTCTCAAAGAGCGCTGCAGGTGAGAGAGTCCTGGAAATAGCTTACCCCGATCCCACCAAAGAGAAAGCAGATCTGTCTCCAGCAGATTTCACAGTGACCCAAGTCACGATGGGGACGTCCTCTGAAAGTCTCCAGGGGGAAGCTCGTTCCGCGATTGATGCACTTTGTGAAAAGCTTCAAGAAGCTAAGGAAGAGAAAAGGCTGCTGAAAGAACAGAATAAATACCTGCTTCAGGCCTTACAGAAGATGGGAAGTGCACCTCCCACAACTGCCGCCGAGACTCCTGAGCTGCTCAGTCAAGACAAGATCAATGAATATTCAAAGATCGGTGAGCAGGGCATGGCTGTTTCTGCTTGGAGAAGCCAGATTCTCAAAGATAGCGAAAAGGTAATCGCCGAATATATCAACTTATCTCTGAACATTGAAAAGGCGAATAAGGAGCTCCAAGCATTAGCAGTCCCGATATCAGAAGAGTTAGAAAACGCTAGACTCCAACACGAGGCCTTCCAACAGATGTTCGACTGTTCAGTCGAAGATTTGGTCAAATTCGGAGTATTCGGTCACCCAAGGACCCTCAACAAGACTATGTCCACTTTGGACTATCGGATAGATCAGCTCGAGTTTGTGTTAGAAAAAATAGATAAGGTGAAGGAAGAGGCCCTGGATGCGATGTATCAAATGGAGAAAATTGTTTTATCCATGAAACCAGGGTTGCTCACTCCTTCCCTCACCTTAAGAACGGCTGATGATACTATCCGGGTTTTCAAGGAGTTAGCTTCTCAAGGAACAGGGCCGGAAGTCACGTTTGATACCGAATCCATCAATAACCTGCTAGCTTGCAGGGACTTCATCGGTTTCCTGATTGAGGCGGTGAAAGATTATTCCAAACTTCCCGAAAAGCTTGTAGAAGAGCGGGAAACTTGCGAAGTAATCAGTGATCGGCACAAGGATCCATCACAGGATCAGTTCGGGTCAATGATCAACAAGTTCTTGGAATACCGCGCTCAGTTCCACATCTCATCTCCTGAGCAGCATCAGAAGCAGGCGACCCCTTTTCGGCCGCAGGACGATGATGATGACTAGCTTCTTCTTCTTCTTCTTCTTCTTCCTCTCGCTATTCTCCGACTTTCTTTTCGCAATATCTCAAGTATGTTGATGCCAACGATGACATCATCCATGTTGCATCATGGGATGATGTCATCCACTCAAAAATGTAAAAGTCAACATGACTTTAGATATTTTGTAAATATCTTGTAGATAAGTGGTTGGCTCCTTTTTGTCTTCTCTCTCTCTCTCATCTTCTATAAATACAAGGATACTTGTGGTATTCAAGGGGTGAACATTTTTCAGATAGAAATAGAAGTGAAGAGAGAAAGACTTTGAGCTTTCTTGTAACAGAAAAGAACAGTAATACAATTATTCAGACTTTGTGCTCAATAGCTGTGTTATGCATAAGGTCTTTCTTACGTTAGATCTGTATGTGTTTAATCTGTTGAATTCATATCTACTTTTCCGTCATTTGTTTATCAGTATTGCTTTGTTTATTTATGCCAGTAGGTTTGGCTCTGTTTACTACCAAGCCCAAAGCATAGATTTTCTGACCCTTCCGCTTTGGAACTCATTTCTTTTCTTCCTTCGGATCTGTTCTTTCTCTTCTCCTTCTTTTGTTCCTTTCTCTTCGCAGCCTAGAACACTCTACTGGGATGAGATCCCAACCCCTGAAGGCAGAATCTGTGAGACTTGCATAGGTTCCTGCTAGTAGAAGTAGCAATAAACCAGTTTCGCTTTGCTGTCTCAAAGAGGGGCTAAGCCCTGCACACTGTTGGCTCGTCTATCCATAGATCTGTCCACGCGATGCATTTTCTGGACCAACAGACCTTTATCCCAAAACCAAGCCAAAATCAAAATTAAAGGATTAAGGATCGTGGTGTAGGGATGAAGAATCGTAATTCTTCTTCTCACCTCTTTTATTGATGAAGACTTGCAAGACATCCATTGATAATCAATTTGAACTTCAAAGAGACTTCCTTTTTCCCATTCTAAATAGGATGGAAGAAAAGTGTAATGGAATAAAGTTTAGATGTCATTATTTTAATACAAAAACATTAATCAATCTAATTGTATGGGCTTGACCATAGTCAAAAGGATATCTCTATATATATGATCGGTTCAGGATAACAACTAATCTAATAAAACCTTTGCCCCTCTTTTGGTTTGTAATTATGTGTATATTTTTATTTTCTAAGGAATTATTCTAAATTAATTGGTGGCCATGTTTATAATAAAAATTTTTGTTGTCCTTATTCTAAAGGTGTTGTTGTCCATGTCCATAACTTTCGTGTTGTCATTAATTCTTGTCGTTTACCATATCATGTGATAAAATAGATTGTTTTTAGAGAAAATGTTGCAACCAAGTGTTAAACTTGATGATCATTTAGACATTTTTTGAATTTTTGACATAAAATACAGATCAAATTATATTCTTATCTCAGCATGGGATGAGCGATTCTTTTTTTTGAACATATCATATTGACGTTTAGGTTTAAAAGTTAACCGCTTTCTACAAAAAAATGGATAAGTAAACAAGGGTTAGAGGGTTCCTTTCCCTTTACCTACCAAGAAGAAACTTCCAAAATTATACAAAACTGCTTTATATACACTACGGGGATCTATCCCAAAACATCTATAATTTTATTGATAGATATAAATAAAAATAATCTAATTAACACATTAGATCTCGACTTCGATGAGATGATGATAACATCATCCACCCTCCGCCACAACACCAACAACATGCAAAGAATCTCCCACCTTGAAAACCCTAGGCCTAAAACTAAGGCAAGCCTCTAATAGCCTGTTGATGCCAAGTCACAAAGCTCCTACCCCTAGAAAGGAGACATGTTAAGCGAAGCGCATGTGAGCTTCCAAACCCATACATGGAATTCTTAGCACATCATGTTCTTTTTGTGTAGAAATTAATCATCGACGCTACAAAAATTTTCACGATTTTAAACCTCTTACCTAATTTTACAAAAGATTCTTTGTCCACCCATCCGACTTGACATGCGAATGCCTCATAAAACAAGGGCCAAGATCCAAGACAAGTATTCTCCACCACTATCTCCATGTTGACTCTATGCTTCAAGATAATCCATTTCCACCCAATTTCAACCGTTGTAGCCTTATGTCAAGGTTTATAATATGAAGACATTCCAAAACTTAAAGAACCACCTAAGATTTGACACGGAGTGGAAATATAATTACATGTATTTTTTCCTAGAATTCCTTCAATTTTCACCAAAGTGTACTCAGATTCAATAGAAAATATTAAAAACATTCTTTTTTTCTCGAGAAATTCCAAAAAGGAATAAGAAGAGAAAGCATTGGAAGACTCCATGGTTTATTTTTTCAATTGTAATACCGATTGGAAGAAAACACCCTCGGTCATAATTTAACCCATGCCACCCACCCACACATGAGAATAGTCCCCAATATCATTATGAATTGAATGTGCCTTAACATTAAGTCATTCTTAAAGATTTTTCCAATCTTCCGCATTTGAACTAATGGTTTCACCACGAGTAAGCTTTGTCCCGCTATTGGCCAAAACATATGCACTCCTAATGCCTTAACACAAAAAGAACCTTTCTTAAAATTAAATTGATTTTCCATAAAGAAGCTTTTCTATTAACAACAAATTAACTATCACCCGAGAGTCACCTTCGATTTTGATCTTTACAATTTCAAAGGAAATTACTAATTTTAAACCTTTTTCAAGTACCTAAATTTTGACAAAATTGTAACTCCCAAAGACTCATCCAAAAGGAACCAACATAAATAAATTCCCTTATCATTTCTAATAGAACATCTAGGGTCAAAAATTCCTAGATTTCCTTAGAGGCTCCATTAAAATTTAATTTGTAATAGCTTATGGGAGGAGTCCAACCAATGCTTGATCTCCTAAGTGAGATTGAGATACCTGACCTAGAATAGGAACCAACAACATGAAATTTAATTTTGGTCTAATTTTTAAGAATTTCTTTATCTCTTGAAGATAAATGACTATTGCATTTCTAATGAATGAAGACATTCTCTAAGACATCCATTTCTATCTCGATTTAAGACACTCACGGTTGATCTAATCTCCTCCGCATATCATTTTATTTCTTTCCAATCAAAGGCGCCAAATAAACAAAAAATTACTACAACCCCATATGGAGGCAAGAGCCTCATTCTGCCTCAACCTAGACTAAGACAGAGAATAGAAAGAAGGATCTCTAGTTGAACCCATGGAAGGTTCAACTTTGTGCATAACCAATTCTAACATTTAACTATAAAAGGGCAATGAGCAAGCAAATGGTTTATATCTTCTTCCTCTCTCAGTAACATACAACCCACATGGTTGGATCGATAGTTTCTTTTTCTTGTTGCCTTTTTGAGTTAAAATTCTACCTTTAAATGCTAACCATGCAAAAGCATCAACTCAAGGGGGATATATCGTGCCTAAAGCAACCCATTCCTTTTCTTCATGATCAACATCAATCTTTAACTTCCTATACCCACATTTAACTATGTATTTTCCTAACTTAGAAGCATTCCAGATAATTCATTATTTTTGATCCTTAAAAAAATCTCGTAGAGCCATCTAAGAGTCAGCAATCACTATTTGACAAGTTATACAACCAAGAAGCTATGCTCTTATCTAACTCCTACCTCTATCGGCCAATAAATTCCAAGCCCATTAATTTATATTATGTGAACTAAAAAATACAACATTTGCATAGGATAAGATACCACTTTCCAATGTGCAAACATAATTGACTTCAACTACAAGTCTTCATTCAATCAATCCAAGTCAGTGGTATCCTAACTTTTAGCAATATTTTTATACACTTTTATATGCATTTTAAAAAATATTTTGCCCATCTTTCCTTTTCTTACTAAATGAATTGGGTGCAAAAATATGAAAAGATTCCAAACACCAATTTATTTAACTTATAAATGATGGGGTCATGTCACATTGTCAATGGCGTGAACAACAAGAAAGGGTTGTTGGAAATTTTAGGCACTGAGAGGGGGTGAATCAATGTTTATTCAAAATTTTATAAACAATTCAATTTCATTAACCTTGTTATAATAAGAAGACAAAATCAGACACAAGCATTCAAAAAATTATACACAAAGACACAATATTTAATGTGGGAAACCCTTCAAGGGAGAAAAACCCACTAAAACCAAAGAACTAGCTTGGACTCAAATGTCCTGTAATTGTTACAATGATTTCATGTTGAGCATCCACTCAACTTGGAGTTGCAACTCCAAAATTTAGTCAAGTTGTCACTTGACCTTTAGCAAGCTTCAACTTTCATGGAAGATTCAACTCCCAACACTTCAACCAAGCTTCAACTTGATCTTTTGTAAGTTGCTACTTACAAGGAAGCTTCAACTCCCTGATTGCTAAGCATCCACTTAGACTTCTTCACAATTTTTGATCACTTCTCCAGCTCAAATCCTTCTCTTCTCACTATCATTCATCTGTTGCAAGTACTATATATCAAGTCATATCACACACTCTTTTTCATGCTTCTCGAGATCAGATAAATATCTCAAACATCATCTCTTTCATGTACACACATGCTGCAAAATTTCAGTCTTCTATATATTAGATTATTCTCTAATTTTTCATCACCTTTTCTATGTCTCCAATAGCACATTCATCAAACATACACAAAAAAATATTTTAAATCTTCAAATCAAACCTCTCAAAAGTCTCTTGCACTTCACCTTATACAAATAACTCTTTAACTTCACTTTTTAACTCGAATTAGGAAGCAAAAATGTGACCTCGTATAAAATTTGTCCTCTTGTGATGACTACCTTTGATTTTTTTTAAATGAAAAACCTATGACTTGCACAACCTTCCAAGATGATTAACATTCTTACAAAGTACTTGGAAAGCCTCCTAAACTTGCTGCTCCTTCCGACATAACTCGACATATTTATCTTACAATATGACCCGCAAAACCGATCTAACATCTTTGACTTGTCTTTTGTAACTTCCCCTGTCGATTTTTGTCTTCTTACTTCCCGACGTATGAGATTTGTTTTCTATCTCTCTTAAAAAGTGTAAAATTATCCCAAGCATGTATGCATGTTACTAAAATGTTCTTATATCCTTATAACTCCTTAAACACTTCTTAAACTCACCATTCTTCTTTGAGCTTCAAACACAACCATGAAGGACATAATTTGCAGTCATGGAGGATGATAAACTAACTACTGGTGATTTCACTTTAAAATATTTATAGAGCATGAATATGATGGTATATTATATGTATATCTCCTTCAATTACAAATAGGAGCTTCAACACTCTTATTCAAGTAATAATATGCAGATTTGAATAAGCAATAAATGTACCTTTAAACTCATAATTTTTTCCTTGATAAAGTAAGAAATTTCATGCACTCAATCACACAATCATGGATTCTAAATAATTTTTCTAGAGGGGACTCATCCTTATTAAACTCATCATGTTAACAGCAAGCTTCGTCTCAAGCTATATGGGCCACATAACATTGCATTTCAGAGACATCCAAAACTGATTTCAAAACACCCAATATCTAGTCTTGATTTGTATGACTTCAAACACTTAAATTTAAATTTCATGCTCAACCAATCCATGAAAATCTTGTAAAAGGACCTATACTTCACTTTCAAACCATCATTTGCAAGGATTTTGAGGAGACAAACTCATTTACCTTTCAGACACTAAGACTAGTTTTTTCCTTCATAAAATTCTCAAGTAGTAAAACTAAGAACACACATGTACTATAAAATTTCTCAAGAAGTAGAATTGAGAACACACATACCCCAAAAATCCTTCACCAAAATTTTTAGCATGATTTACTTTACAAACTTTTTCTGTCCACTGAATTTATCACAAAACAGTTGTTTTCTTATGGAGTCCATCATGAATCATGAGCTCAAACCACCATGAAAAGATGATCTGATGAATCTTATACATGCTAAAAATCATAAACAATAAAAAAATTTCATTTCAAGGCATAACCAATCATTTTTCTCCATACCAATTTCTACTTCGGGTTCGGGAAGGTTTCAGACAGTCCACAAAAATGAATAGAACTTTCTTATTTTTCATCCATTTTGTGTCATAATTTTCGCAATGATTTTTATCCCTATGATATTGAAAAATGTATCTTATGATTTATCTCGATGAGGCTCCACAATTTATCTTGAATGCTAAGAAGTCAAAGTGCTAGTTTAGCATACCTTACTTAACCCGGTTTTAGTAAAGTTGTAATATATTGTGTAAAGATCCTCCTCAAGTCCTCAAATTTTGTCCACACCTTCATGACTACCTTATTCATGATATAAAATGGAAAAATTTTATCTTTTCATCATGAAAATATTTTTCCCATCTCATTTAGGCATGATAAACATGTTTTTCTCAAGGGCATTCGTACTCTATGACCTTGAAAAAGCCTCTAACCGTTGAATTATGACTTGATTCTTCATCTCGAGGACTCTTGGAAATGTCCTTCTGAAATTATCATTCTTGCATTTTCTTTATTCATATTTCTTTTATTCATAGCCTTTTTCATGTTTTCCTTTTTTTTGATTTCGTTTTGTTTTGTTCATGTCTATTTTCTTCTCTTCTCGACTCTGTAGCCTATTAGATTGACACTTCAAAGATATGAATTTATCTTTCTTCAAAGTATAAAATAAAGTACCCTAGTTAGAGCCATCTCGTTATCCCATTTTTTATTTTATTGATAAAATGGGATAATCGATCAAAATTTTCTTGAAGAACTAACTATCCCAAATTTACATCATTTTCAAGTCTAGATAACTCATCAAATAGACTTAGCCATTTTTCTCCACAATATCCATAAGACACTAATTTAATTTATCTGTGGAGTGCAAGAACTTAGTGCTTTGTGGGTTCTCCCAACCCGCAGAACAAAGGAACATCGGTTCTGTAACTTAGGCGGATTTGTAACAAAAAAAGACCCTCGCAGGACCATTTCACTTTCTCGCGGGTCAAAGGTAAACGAGAGCACCATGAGTTTTAGGGCCACAAAGAAGATGTATATTCAACTAAAGAAAAATCCAATGGATAAATAAATGGGAAGCTTAGCGCTTCACGGCATTAGGATAAAATTGAGATGCGACTAAGGTAGGAGCCATGAAACACTATTCTAGTGTTTCACGAGTTTCCCCAATTTTAGTGTTACACGGAAGCCACGTAAAAATGGAGCATAACCGCACACATGATGCTGCATAGGTGGAAAATTTGGAGCCTCACAACATACCAGGAGCACCAACTACCAAAGTGTTAAAGTATTCAAAGTTACGGTGAAATGCGCGAGACATCCCAAGCCACGTGAAAAGGAAATCCGTAAAAATGAAGACAGGGACCATAGTATATAAATACACAAAATTAGAAAATCCCATAGGATTCTTCAAAGTTTCACATAATTTAAAATTCAAATGCCAACCACTCCACCGACTAGAATTAATGAAGTATGGGCGTGGTTCGTGAAACTATGAAATCTCATGGCGTGTGATAGAATCCATGTTAGATTCCCACACCTTCTTGCAAAGCATCAATGGAGATTGGTCCTTGGTGGTTGAATCCATCATTTTGGTGCCTCTCTCTTTCCCCCTTTTTCTCTCTCATTCTCTATAAATGTAATACGTTGTGGCATTTCAAAGGGTTGGAGATTCTTTACATGAAATTGATCTCAAGTGCATAGAAAGAAAAAAATTTGTGTTTTCTTTCTTGTTATCAAATAACATTACATATTTATTTCACATATTTTGTGTTGTGAGTGAATCTTTTTCATTTGAGGTATTGTTCTTAAGTTAAATACACTAAATGGTTCTTTTCTTCCATATCTAGTTTATTGAATCAGTAGCTGATTATTACTATCTATTCGCGTGTGAGTATCTTTTGATTTGCATGCTTCCTAAGTGAAAGCACATTTCATATGATTCTCTTCTTATCTTTCTGAAAATTCTCTTGTATTTATTCTTCTTCTCCCTCTTTACTCGCCTTCCTTTCTACAAGAACAAATCTACTAGGATGAGATCCTAACCATGAATGGATAGCTTAGTGTAGATATTATAAATATTCTTGGCATGATTTAGATTAGTAATAAACACATAACCTCCCCTTTATTTGAGGAGGTAATTTTTCCCGCATGTTATGGTTGAACCTCATATTTTTCCTGTCAACAAAATATCCAACCAATAATTTGTGGTGACTTTGTTGGGGAATATTAACAAGAAAGACTAGTTCTATTTTGCTATTAACAACTTTGTATTTACTTTCTTCTATTGGTTCTTTCCAAATTCAAGATAGAAAGAAGGGTATATACTCAAGTTAGCTTAACCATAGGTGGATTTGATCCTTTGTTTGATTTTCTACAAAGAAAAATTTTAATCTTGCACCAAAAAGGCATTTTTTTGGACGTGTTCGCATTTCTTCACCCGCATGGGAATCATGTTGTATAAGATCTAACTACATCTGCTACTTGTAGAGATTTTTTTATGAGTGGTACTCATGTTCCTACACAAAAAAATTTCATGGTTGGATAACAACCAAAAGCTTCATCCCTTAGGGACCAACTATCAATCTTCTTGCATTTGCTCAATCTGCTGCATGATTTGCCACATGGGTCACGTAAGAACTTCCCAAAATTCAATGGTGATGGGGAAAAGCACCCAGATGAACACATAGCTACATTTTTGTAGCTTGTAGAGTTCTCGGGGAGTGGCTCATGAATATGTTTCTATTTGGTTTTTTGTTAATACACTTCAAGATATTGTCGCGAAATGGTTTTATCATCTCCCACCTACATGCATCACCAACTAGGCCACTATGAGAATGTGGTTTGAAGCAAGATTCAAACCCATAGAATATCCACATGTGTTGCTAGTGCAACTCACACAAATGAAAAAAGAATCAAATGAGCCTATGCATGATTTCGTGGCCGAGTTCAATAATTTGATCTATAAAATCCCATCACGTGCAGTTCCTACTCTTGAAAATCAAAAGTGCTTCTTTGTCAATACACAACTTCTTGCAGTAAGTTTATTTCGAGAAGATCTATCATTCCTAACTTGGCTGCTACACAATCAACTACCATGTGGATGGAAATTGAATATGATCTTATCATGTCTGGTAACATCAGAAGAGACTCTTCCATGGCTAAGAATCTGAATACCTTTCAAGGTACCAGTGATCCCATGATCCAAAGAATGACTAATGATTGAATTTGAAGAATCACATGTCTCATCATGCATAAATCAATCCTGAAAGAGATATCCCTAGGAGGAGTTTCAACAATAACAACGGTGCTCCTGTGAGTGATAGGAATCATTTATTCGGATGCACAACCCACATTGGCCATTGAATCTTATCATGTCAATGAAAATGTTTAAGTAATTGAAGAAAAAGAAGAAGTAAACAATGAAGCTAATGATTCCTTTAAAGATTATGGTTACGCTAATGATTCATGTGATGATTTAGTTGGTGACTCCAACATTGGGTACTTGGAATATGAAGAATATGATGACGAGGTTAATGGTTTATTTTATTTTATTTTCACGCGATATCGAATTTAAGGAAAGAAGTAAAAAAAACCTAAAGTAAATGAACATTCGGTAGTTATTGATAAAATGGAAAACCCTTTGCCTATTAAACCAAAGGAGAGACCCACCGCTAAGAAAGTTACAACCACTTCTAGCCCTCCTCCTTCCCCTATACCCAGGACCAATCCTCCTAATGCACAAGTAAGCATTGAAATGTCTACACCTTCAATTTTTGCCTCCTATACCACATTTGATATCATTAATCATACTAAAATAACTAAGATTTAGATGTTTGAGGTTGATTACCTCTACTCTAATCTAGAGCAGCTTTGAAAGGATTTCCAAAATATTTAGAAGTAAGGTTGTTGTACCACCTAGTGCCACCTCAAAATGCATCGTCCCTAATCCTTTACTCCCCTCTTCCCAAAATAATATGGCTTGAACCTCCTCCTTTGGGAAGATTGAACCATTTTATTTTTCTCGTGCTCATCAATGGTTTCAAACTCAGAAATTGCATTATTTATTTTGGGGCTTCGGATAATGTTATGCCTATAAAGGTAGCTCATGTTATAGGAATCACTCTTACAAAACCATTTGGATGTTGCTACTCAATGGAAACAAGGAAATTCTCGATGATTGGTCAAATCAAGGATCCACAGTTTGCATTCACCATGTTCCCAAAGAAAAGGGTCAAAGTGACTATTCTAGTTGTGAATATTCTAGCAGCTTATGTTATCTTACTTAGGAGAGGTGGTGAAATTCATATAGATTAGATAAAAGCAATAATACCAGTCATTGGAACCATGTGTGTTCTGGAAACTAAACCTCAAGAGAAGTATTTGGCCATAAAATCAAATGACCAAGAAGACATAAATTCTCTTTGAATACGCTGGCCTAGAAAATTATTTCATGACTACTGGTCATTATTTTTCTTCTACTTTAGTCATGAAATAAAATACCCATGCAATATGGACTTTAGAGTTCAATGGTAGTTGCTCTTTTTTGGGTCCAGTGTTGGCTTAGTGCTAATTTCTCCCAAAGTTTAAATCCTCCATTTTTCATTCAAATTACAATTTTACAATACTAATAACACTACCGAATATGAAGTATTGTTGTTAAGACTAAGAATAGCTAAAGAAAGAGGAATCGGAAATCTCAAAGCACAAGGGGATGCTGAGCTCATTGTAAATCAAGTCAAGAACATCTATTAGGTGAAGAGTGGTCAATTAAGGCATTATAGAAACAAAGTTTGGGATTGTAGCAATAAAGTCTATCCATACTCAAAGCAATAGTTGGGTAGTCAACAGGGTAATTGGGTTGCCAAGGTGTAGGAATATATTTAGTGATCAAACTAATGAAGCTATTACTGGAAGATGTTTGTGTCAATTAATTTCTAAAAAAATATGAAGAGGAAGCTCACATAGTTGAGGAAAATCATGAAGAGATACCTGTGGTACTTTATGAGTACAAATAACGAGTGGTATTCAAATATTGTTTTCTTTCTAACCTATGGAGAATTTCCTAGACATTTGAGATCTAAAGAAAAGTGAACGGTCAATATAAGATCAACTAAATATGTGCTCTAGGATAATGGCTTGCACAAGAGTGGAATTGATGGAGTATTCCTTCGCCGCATGGAAAAGATTCAATAAGGTAAGCTTCTTGAAACATTTTATATCTTAACATGTGGGGGAATATTTTCATCATCTCATATAAAAAACAAGATCATAAGAGCAAGGTACTATTAGCCCACTCTCTTTCAAGATGCATCCACATGGGTAAAAAAGTGTGAGTTTTTTCGATAATTTGTTGGTCATCTAAAATTGGCAGCACTTTTCCTAAGGCAAGTGGTAATTGAAGAACCCTTTCAAAGAATGGGGAATCAATTTTTTAGAGATTTGAATCCTCCTTCTAGTGTTGGGTGTAGTTATGTTTTGACCGCAATGATTATTTAACAAAGTGGGTGGAGGCTATCCCAGGTAAAACATGATACATGTGAAGTTATTTGTTTCTTCATCAAAGAGAATATAATAGTCGGGTTTGTTGTTCCTCGTAAGATTATTGCTAATAATGCTTCAAATTTTTCTTCTTATGAGATCACCGAATTTTGTAATGGTTATGGGATCACTTTGGCTCACTCATCAAGTTATTATCCTCAAGGAAATGGTTAAGCGCAATTGAGTAATAAGAACATGGTAACTATAATCATGAAGTTAGTTGATGAAAATCAATGAACTGCACAAGGAATTATATGATGGATGTGGGCTGATCTTATTCTCAAAAGAGAGCTATTGGGATGTCAAATTTTCAAGTTTTGTATGGATTTGATGTGGATATTATTATCTCCTTTGAATTTTCAGCTTGAGATTAGCCAAATTGAATGAAGATGATACCTTCCAAGACTAAGTTGAAAAAGGATCATGTACTTGACTGAGTTAGAGGATAGAAGGTCCAAGGTGGTTGATCGGATCACAAAACATCAAGGCAAGGTCAAGAAAGTGTTTGATAAAAAATCTAAATAGCGGGATTTCCATGTTGGGGATCTCGTTACTCGTTATGGGATAAAAGAAGAGAGATGAAACGAATACATGGTAAATTTAATTCTCGTGGAGAGGAACTTTCAAAATTCATCAATTATGTGAAGAAAATAACTTTTATCTGTCATAGTTTGATGGAACTCAATTTCTAATGCCTCATAGTAGGCAATATCTCAAGATTTTCTAGAAGTAATGTAATTTCTCTTTGCATTATATCATAGTCTACTTTTTCTATTGTGTGTTTGCTTTTTGTTCCTTTGTTTTGGTGTTGTTTTGTTTTTTCCATGTTTTTTTATGCTCTTCTCAAATCCATGCAGCCCATTGGATTGACACTTCGAGAGATCTGGATTTCTCTTTCTTTAAAGTATCAAAGAAAGTCCCCAATCGAGAGCCAATTGTTATCCAATTTTTGAATTTATTAATAAAATGGGATAACCAATCAAAATTTTCATGAAGAACCTGCTATCCCAAATTTGCATCCTTTGCAAGTCTAGATAACTCATCAAATGAACTTGTACTTTTTTCTCTACAAAATTCATGGGACACTAATTCAGTTTATCAAAAAGTACAAGAACTTAGTGCTCTTCAAGTTCTCCTAACCAGCAGAACATCTTTCTGGGACTTAGGTGGATTTGCAACGAAAAAATACCCCCGTGGGACCATTTCTGTCTCTCGTGGGTCAAAGCTAAATCAAAGCACCGTGGGTTTTAGGCCCATGAAGAAGATGGAGATTCATCTCAAGAAAGAATCTACTAGAAAAAAATGATAATCTTAGTGCTTCACAATTAGGATAAAACTAATATGCAACTAAGGCCGAGATGCAAAACACTATTCTAGTGTTCCGTGAGTTTCCCCAATTTTAGTGTTGCGTGGTTTATTTGGATGTCATGAAACAATGGAGAAAAATTTTACACATGATGCCATGTAGTGAGAAAAGTTAGAGCCTCACAACATATCAGAGCACCAACAAAGAGAGTGTGGAAGTTTTCAAAGCCATAAATAAATCCATAAGACATCCCAAGTGCATGACAAAGGAAAGATGCAAAAATGAAGATAGGGACTGCAGGATATTGTAAATATGAGGAATCAAAAATTGTGTGAGAGTCTTCAAAGCCTCACCTAATTTTAAATTTAAACACCAACCACTTGAATGACCAAAATTAATGAATTATGAGCACCATTCTTTGGACCTATGAAACTCCGATGGCATGCAATAGAAGCCATGTTATATTCCCACACCTTCTAGTGAGCATCAATGGCAATTGGTCCTTGGTGGTTGAATCCATCATTTTGGTGCCTCTCTCTCTCTCTCTTGTCATCTTTTCTCTCTCTCATTTTCTTTAAATTTTATACATTGTGGTGCTTCAAAGGGTTGAATATTCTTTACATGAATTGGATCTTGAAGTACATAGATATGAAAACTTTGTCTTTCTTTTTAACAAATAACATTAAAGATTTATTTTACAAACTTTGTGTTATGAATGAATATTTTTCATTTGAGGTATTCTTCTTAAGTTCAATTCATTAAATGGTTCTTCGATTCCATATCTAGTTTACAGAATTTGCAGAATCAAGGTTATTACTATATATTCACGTGTGAGTATGTTTTGATCTGCATTCTACCTAAGTGAAAGAATGTTTCTTCTTAATTCTTTTGCTATCTTTCTAAAAATTCTATTGTCTTTCTTCTTTTCCCTCTACACTCCTTCCTTTCTACAATAAAGAACCTACTAAGATGAGATCCCAACCATGAATGGTTACATTAGTGTAGATATTATAAATATTCTTGGTGTGCTTTAGATTAGTAATAAATAGGAACCTCCCCTTTATTTAAGGAGGGAATTTGTCCCGTTTGTTGTGGTTAAACCTCATATTTTTCTATCGATAAAATATACAACTAATACACCATCACTTTAAAACTTCACTTTACCTTTCAGTCACTTTGCTAACTAGGCCTTGGGATTAGGCATCCTGAATTGAGATAGACTCACAAAATGAATTCATGTGCCCCTATATCCATCCTTATGACCATGTTTCCATTTCATATGCATGCTAGAAAATGTAAGGAATCATCCTGGTGTGCTGTCACATCATCACTTTTCCTCTGTTAGTCACTCGTTCCTCAAGAATTCAATGCTTACTCGGTTGTTCTCAAGCCTTTGACTTTTCCTTCCTTGTCGACTCACTCCAAGCTCCTTCTAGCTCTCCTGCATCCTGCTTTGTCAGTAATATTCCTTTTACATCAATGAAAACTTAGAATCAACATGCCAACACCCTCCCCTTGTTTGTTAATTGTAAAACCTCATGATTCTTCTCCCACCTTTTACATTAATGACAAAGTACCTAGTTTTTTTCATGGTCTTCTCCCGCATCAACATAATTGAATCCATCTTGGTTGGAAACTTCAACCAAACTCATCTCTCTCTCTCTCTCTCTCTCTCTCTATTTTCTCTTCCTTATCCTTGGTTTGGTCTTCATTGTGCATTGAAATCACTAGTACTCACCCCAAAAAGATGCATTCAAGTCACATACACATGCCAACAACCTTGATTCCTAGGTGAAAACTGTCTCCTAGCACATTAATTTGTCAATATTACCTGAGACAATTTAGTTCTAGGCTCAATTCCTACATATGCTCATTGTAGACAAATCTAGGACTTATGTCCCTAAAGCAACTTTTTAGTGCAATTTGGGCAATTTTTGTCATGTTTTAGCACCTTATATACGGCATGAAACACCTCATTCTTTCCCCCTAGGTTTGCACCATTTTTATATGCTTCCCTACTCAAGTCAAAGCTTTCATTTCTTGAACCGGTGTCATGTAGGTGGACGAACATATTTAGCTTTTCCCCGAGTTAATCCTTTAGTATTTGTAGCTTCTTTTTATGATAAAGTAGCTTTTCTATTGATTTATTTTCTCCCCCGCTTGGTGTACTCTTGCTCAACCACATTGTTTTTTCTTACTAGGCTTGGTAAATGCATAAAACCCCTCATATGACATTCAAAGCAATTGTCATGCTTCAAACACTCTATTCATACCTCGTAGGTGTCCATTTCAGGCTTGTATGATGCAATTTTTGAGTTCCATCGCCATCAACCTTGGATTGTGGAGTATTTTGTCAATATGCCAATTAAATAGCTATGCAAGCATTGATTTGAGCATGTTGGTTTCCATATGCCAATATACACTTCTTATCATCATCATCATGAGGATTTATATCTGATGTAGATGGAATTTTATCTCTTTCAACAAGGTTACCATATTGAGAATGGATCAATGAAACATAATCTTCTTTATTGAACCTTTGGTTTCCTCATACCACATTAATTCCCACCTTTGATCACATTTGATACATCTTGATGTAGATATGTTCAACAATTTGATCCAACAACATTAGTTTGATCAATTATTATCAAAATCACCAAAAATTAACACTTTTAGCCTTGCTCTCAATTTACCTAAATTATAACCACCAATTTCCACAAGATAATTTATTTAAGAACTAAAACCACTTTGCCCATATTAGATATCACTAAAACATCAGGTTAAGACACTCCATCAAATTTCAAAATATCATTTTTCATCTCTTTCCTCTTCGACCTCATCATGTCCTTGGAGCCCTTTACAAACACAAATTCTGAAAAATTTCACAAAATACAAGAAATGTTTCTTCACTGGTAAGATATTATGTGACCCATTTATCTTATATGATTGATCCTAATGTTTCATGTCTTAGTTTTAAGTATATCAAAAGTTATGCCTTAAATTGTGTTATCAATTAGGTCTTCCAACTAAGTCTTGGATTATACAAACCCTATAGTTGGGAAAATTCCACAATATTTCATGAAAAAGTAAACTGATATCTAGATATCCTTTATTTTCTTCCTCCTTTATGAAAATTTTCGTCACCTAATTCCAAATTGTACTTCTCTATCTCATTCTTCACCTTTTGGCCTAGGTTCCTACTAGGCTAGTTTAGGGTTTCTAAGCATTTTCTAGACTTTGTAGCTCTCACTAATTTTCCACTTCTTGATACGTTTATACACTTTACTATGACTTATTTAAACTCATTTCAGTGATTATTTATTCCTTTACTTCATTTTCCATGTTATTTACACCTTTGACCTTCTTGTCAATCACTAGCTCACTAACTAGGGTTTGGAGCAAATTTTAAGGGTTTAATCTCTACAATTTATTTCAACTCCTCAAGCACCTTAAAGAGATTATTCCACACTTGATTAATATCCTTTTAATGTTCAAACACTCTTTAAATTTATTCCTCACCATTTCAAGTTTTAGCTTAACTAGCATTGTTAAGAACTAATTTTGTCATGCACTCTATTTTCTAACTCTATTTTCACAAGTTCCTTCGACTTGGGAGATACTCCACTCCTTCCAATAACTCCATAGAATTCATGAATGACATTTCATACCATGTTGTACTTTTCACCCCGACTTGTGTAAGTTTTTATGAGACTTTGTTTTAGGAAATTTCTCCTTCAACTCAAGATTTGAGTTAATTCTTATCTATGTGATCTCATACCATTAATACTAACTTTGATCAACCTCCCATAGACTTCAAAGTAATAGGTAAAAGTAAATTTTTGACACATTTGGAAGTGTGCTCTCAAAGATTGTGTTTTCTAATTTCTTTAGTCGTGAGTCTTCTTCCTAGTGTATGAAACTCCATGATCAAGTACTTCCACCTTAATCCCACTTGAATGATCTTTTGTGATAAGTATCCTAATAGTTATTTAAAAAAATATACCCATATTAAAACTGAGAACACACTTGACTAAACTTGCTCAAACTTTAATGAACCAAGAATGATCTTGGAGCTTCGTTGTATTTTTCTTCTTTAGGTACAACATAAATAGTAGTGGCTTGATACTTTGACTTGGGATTTCATAGCACTTTAAAATGATAAATGCCTTCTAGAATCCTAGAGAAGGCGCTCGCTCATTAGCTCACTAAAATAATAAATAGTCATCTAAAGAGCATGATGACTCAAACTTTTCTTTTCTTGATTTTGAATCCTTAGCCAGACTTCTTTGATGTACTACTAGATGTTCTAATTCCATTTACTAAGTCTTCAATACTTTTCAAAAATTTATGATGGATTTCATTCCCTTGTCTTCTCTTGACTATGAGTGAGTTCTCTTTATCACTGATACTTGGCTTGGTCTCAACTTTCTCAATCTGAATTCCACCTTCTAATGTCTTTCTTGAGTTGGTCTCTTCCATGACCTTCTCTAACACACTCTTAGGATTTTATTTTACTCTGTATACCTTCTTAACTTGATTTTTGTCCTCTTGAGTTTTGTTGCTACACAGAGAAGGTTGATCTTGATGACAATGCTTTGCAAAGTGTCCAAGTTTGTGGCAATTGAAACATACAACTTGATTTTTGCTTCTATATGGGTATGGACTAAGATTCCAACCATACTTAGCACTTTCATGACAATAACACTTACTAGCAACATGTCCAATCCTATTACAATTATATAAAACTATCTTATTCATACCTCTTAAGTCTTTTTCTCTCCAAAACTGATTGTTTGGTTCTTTAAGGAAGTATTGAGCTATGTGGCCTTTCTCTTTATAGTTGAAGCATACTTTCTTCTTTGTTCTATCATATCTGATATCCCTGGTCATTCATGACATGCTTCATGCATTCCTTAGCTCTGTGTCCAAAATTGTGACAAGAAAAACAATAACCATTAAAGGTTCTTTCATACCTGAATGCATTTGGTTGCCTAACTGATTTATGCCTTCTTGAATTTTTCTTCTTGGTCATCCTCATGTTTATTTGTCTACTTGGACCAGCTTTGTCATTCTTATATGTCTTCATGGGCTCACCTTTGAAGCCTAATCCTGTCTTGTCTCCTGTTGCTCTTTGACTATCCAAAATTCCATCTAGAGCTTTAGAGCTCTTCTCTAACTTTCCATACATTTGCAGCTCCTCTCTTTTTCTTCTAGTTCAGCGCTTTATGATATTGGTTCTTATTCATATCTCATGCAAGTGTCTTCCTTTTAATTAAGGTATTTTTCATTGTATCAACTTGATATTTCAGCTCTGTACTTGACTTTGAGATGCTTTTTCTCTTTGTCTTCGAGAGATGATGAGATCAGCTCCAATAATGCCTCAACTTATTTGATTCCATCTCCATCTTTAAGATTTTACCTTTCCTCAAGAAGCTTGATTTTATCTTCATAATATTTGACCATTATTTTGAACTTGTGGTTCTTTTGCATTCATTTTTTCAATTCCTCCATGGCACTTATCAATTCTACTTCAAGATTCACCAATGGTTAATGTCGCTCGTACATGAAGACCATTTCTAATTTGCAGACGAAGGATGCAAATAACTCCCCAACCCGATTTCTAATTTTACCGGTCTTTTCTGCGAAGGGGAGCCTCTAGATGATGACTTGGAGAATAATGAGGCCATTAAGGAGACTGTGAAATATTATGACTATAAGAAGGGTTCGCACTACTTCGACATCTCGATATTTCGACCCTATTATGAGGATGGTCACACATTTGGTATCCAAGATGAATGCACAAGAGAGGTGGACACATGTCAACAAGGCCTGGATAAATGTTTGTTGAAAGATATCAGAAGGGACCATCTATAACCTATCAACCTTTATTGCAGAGGAGATCATCAATGTCACGTGTGATGGGGAGAATATTATGTTTGGTAATATCCTCCTTACCATCATATTTTCAGAGATTGGAGTTCCTAATAGGAAAACTAAATTTGTGTGGGAATACACAAATGAGGACCCTTCCCCTGCCAAAATATTTGAGAAATACACTTGTGACACCACGACGGTCGTCCACAAGGTGCACTTGGAAAAATTATATAAGCGAATGCGTGACACATTCGGGGATAAGTGGAAAATACCCAAGTAGTTCCTAACTCTTGTACGAAGACAAGTTTGAGTTTGGCGATATACCAAAGATTTCTGTATTTATGGGTTTACTTTGTCAGACGGAACCAAGATTCCCCAGGTGCAATTTACCTTTCTCCTTCACTACGCAATACTTCCAAGCCGGGGTAAATCACTTCAAGGAGGAAAAATTACTAAGGTTTGATCTCAATGTGGTGAACCAAGATTGTTGCAAGTCATGCAAGAAGGTGATATACCAAAAGAAGCATGCCTATGTGGAGAAGTATGTCTCCCATGAGAGTACATATTATAAAGCCGGTGACTTTTCCAATTACTGGGAACACCGCATGATAAGGGTATACCCGCACATCGGGATGAAGTATGAGAAGTGAACCTATGTGGAAAATGATGTCTCTATCCCAAATGACCCCACCATGAGGAACAAGGCCGTCTGGGGAAAAGGGAGAGAGAAGAGGCCCCGAAACCAAATGCACTAAGCATACATATAGTGGGTGTGTAGGAGTCGGGCACATGACCCAAGCACCTATGCACGGAGGAAGAAGTCCACTATGGAAGAAAAGGAAAAACACACATGAGGAAGTGATGGGAAAGTGCACAAAGATGGACTCAAAAAAGTGGACACAAATCCATTTTTTTCCATTTTGGTCATAACGCGCTCACGTTATAATGCGATAGAGAAAATCAGGGTCGCATTATAACACAAGTGCATTATGGTTTAGTAATTTTGCACAATAATGTGAGTGCTTTATAATGCGCTCACATTATAGCGCACTCGTAATAATAGTGTGCTCACGTTTCAATGTGTTATGTTGTATATGTGTTTACGACATGTTTCTATTGACTAAAGTAAATGTTCTAGTATAAGTTTTTATTATTATTATTTATTATACTTTAAATTTATTTTAGTAAATATAATATGTCAATTACTTTACACCTTGTGGAACTATTTTCACGAGTTCCATCTATCATGGTTTAGAAGATAGTTTTTCAGATTCTAATCTGGTCAGTACATAGGTATTTTTCAGGATTTCAACATTCAGCCTTCAAGATTTTAGGGGCCTTTTCAATTGGTTATTGACATTTTTAGGAGTTTTAGATGTGTCAAAACTATATATTCACAAGAACCTCTTCTTCCTTGAAAGTGCCTAGTTTGTCTTAGTAATGATGTCTCCATGTATCCAAGGATTGAGGACTACTGGGGTATGTGGCAAGATTGGACATTCAGGAATCATTGAGTGTCTGAATCAGAATGTTGTTGTATCTGGAGAAACATTTTCAAACATGGGATTAATGCATCTTGGAAAATAAAATTGAACCTCAAAAATCCTCTTAAATTACTAGCTTACACAAGCACTTGAACATATCAAGCTATGTTCTTCGAATGCAATATTCATTCCCGAAAACTTGCAATTCAAAGAATTATTAAAAACAACATAAAAGATGATCAAATTTATGTGGTATCCTAATATATCAGACCCAAAAATATCACTGAACTTGTTATTCTCAATTTAGGGTTTAGGGTTTAGCATTTAGGTGGTCATGGCTCGGGGTTTAGTTCATAGAGCTCAAGGTTTAGGGCTTAGGGCTTAGGCTTTAGGGTTCAATGCTTAGGGTTTATGGTTTGTGGTTTAGGGTTTAGGGTTTAGGGCTCAATGCTAAAGACTAATTGTTTAGGGTTTAGGTTTTATGATTTAGGGTTTAGTGTTCAAGGTTTAGCATTTAGGTTTTAGGGTTTAGGGTTACGATTCGGGGTTCACATCTTAAGGCTCATGGTTTAGGGTTCAGGGTTTATGTTTTATGGTTTAAGGTTTAGGGTTTGGGATTTAGGGTAAATAGGGTTTGGGGTTTAGGGTTTATGATTTAGTGTTTAGGGTTTAAATTTTAGGGTTTATGGTTTAGGGATCAAGGTTTAGGGTTTATGGCTAAGGGTTTGATATTTGGGGTTACAAGCTTAGGGTTTAGGGATCAATACTCCAAGCTCAAGGTTTATGGTCTAGGAATTAGCGCTCATTTTTTAGTGTTCAAGATTTAAAATTTAGGATTTAAGGTTTAGTGTTTATGGTTCATGGTTTAATGTTTATAGTTAAGGGCTTAGGGTTAAGGGTTTAGGGTTTACGGATCATGTTTAGGGTTTAAGATTTAGGGTTAATGGTTTAGGGTTTAAGGTTTATGGCTTAGGGAATAGGGTTGTGTGTTTAAGGTTTATGCCTCAAGGTTCGTGGTTTATGTTTTAGTGCTCAAAGTTTGGGAATTAGGGTTTAGGGTTTAGTGTTTAGGGTTTAGAGTTTAGGGTTTAGGTTTAGGGTTTAGGTTTAGGGCTCGGGGTTTAGGTTTCATATTTTAGGGTTCATAGTTTAGGGTTTAGGGTTTAGGGATCAGGGTTAAGGATTTATGGATTATGGTTTAGGGTTTAGGTCTCAAGGTTCAAGGTTTAGGCTTTAGGGTTTAAGTTTAGGGTTTATGTTTTAGGGCTTAGGGTTTATGGTTTAGAGTTAAAATTTCATGTTATAAGTTTCATCACTCAAAATCGGTGGCAAGACAATAAATGTCTACCACGTGCCACCTCCAAATTCCAAATTTCATTTCGATTACTTGTTCAATTCAAGAAAGATTTGAGGAAATGAACTCGTAATTTTCTTCACACCTTCGATGTCCAAAATGTCAATTCGACCCAAATTTGGCAAATATGGAGAACTTGGAAAACCAACTTGCATTTATAAACATAAGATCGCAGCAAAGGAATGCATTTTATAAGTAATTCTAGTAAAATTTGTTTTCTTTTTTATTAATACTTGTTAAAACTAGCCTTATAATTACATCCTAATAAAAATAAGTTCTCAATAGCCGAGGTAGCTTTTAAACTTATCAGAAAAACATGGTGAGTTCTATTTGATAATATCGTAAAGGCTACCTATGATCATGGGGAAAACCCAACAAGGGAACGATCCCTCCTTCCACCAACTCAATTCCACAGGCACGGCACTCGCCACGGCCATTGGCATTACAAAAATCTAAATGGGAATAATTATTCAAGTGTTCATTCCTTTCCTAAAACTTCCGTATTCGATGACCACGACTAGAACCAAAAACAAAACAAAAATAAGACAAGGAACATGACCTAGACTGGAAATTTGAGAGGATTTCTGAGGTTCAATTTTATTTTCCAAGATGCATTACTCCAACATTTGAGAATGTTTCTCCAGATGCAACGACATTCTGATTCAGACACTCGATGATTCTTGAATGTCCAATCCTACCATAGACCCCAGTATTCCTCGATCCTTGGATATAGGGAGACATCATTACTAGGACAAACTAGGAACTTTCAAGGAAGAAGAGGTTCTTGTGAATATATAGTTTTGACACATCACATCACACCCTTCATTAGGCTTGATGACTACCCCTATCTTTTTTAAGGCATTTTTGAAAGCATCCATGGGTTTATCATAGAAGGAATTACCAATGAATGGAAGGTCACTAAGATGTCATAATCGACTCCCATTCAAAACCAAGAAAGATTTACTAGGTGATTGATAACTCCTTTATGTTCTTAGTTATACTCCTATTGCTATGCTTATTTTGCACAAGTAGACTCAATGATGGTCCTAATATTGTTATGCCCTCCTATTCGAGTAGTCAGAAGCCATATTAGTCATGTTGATACTTAGTACTAATTACCAATGAAATCTAATTCTCCAACTATCATTTTTTTACTCATCTTCCCCTTCATACTAAATAATCAATTTGAGAGGGCATTTTCCCTCTTCGATGGTGATACATCGAATATGAATATGACCTTCAAGAGGGTAGTTGCACCTAGAGAGGTATCATCTGATCCTACACCTAAGCCCTAAGTCGTAATCCCTAAACACTAAATCTTAAACCTTGAACCCTAAATCTTAAACCTTGTTTTTATCACCCTAAACCCTAAACCCTAAATCCTAAACCCTAAGACATAATCCATAAGCCCTAAACCGTGAATCCTAAACCTTAAAACATAAACCCTTAGCCATCAACCTACGTAAACTATGAGCCCTAAACCCTAAACCTTTAACCCCGAGCCTTAAATCCTATACCTTAAATCTTGTTCCCTAAATCGTAAATCTTAAACCCAGAGCCCGAAACCCTAAACCATGAGCCTTGAACACTAAACACTAAACCTTAAATCCTAAAACCTAAATAATAAACCTTGAACCATAAACCATAAACCCTTAACTCTAAACCCTGATCCCTAAACCCTAAGCCATAAGCCCTAAACCCTAAACCCTAAAATCTAACCCTATTTTTACCACCATAAACCCTAAACACTAAGCCCTATACCATGAGCCCTAAACCCTAAACCCTAAACCATGAGCCCTAAACCCTAAACCCTAAACCCGATCCTTGATCCCTAAACCCTAAACCCTATGCCCTAAAAAATATTCCTAAATCTTCCTAAATTTCCTCCAACACTTACAAGATTCATTGACATCACCTCCAGATGCTTAATATATTTCTTGAACTATCGCAGAGGGTGTTTGATTAGCTCAAACTATTCAAGGATTAGGGTTTAGGTTTTAATGTTCGGGGGTTTTGGTTTATTGTTTAGGATTTAGGGTTTAGGATTTAATGTTGATGGTTTAGGGTTTAGGGTTTATGGTTTAGCATTTAGGGCTCATGTTTCGGGTTTAGGGCTTAGGGCTTAGGGATATGGGTTGAATGTTTAAGGTTTAGGGTTTAGGGTTTAAGATTAATAGCTCAGTGTTTAGTGTTTAGTTCTTAGTGTTTAGGGTTTAGGGTTTAGGGTTTAAGGTTTACGGCTCATAGTTAAGGATTTAGGGTTTAGGGCTTAGGGTTAAGTGTTTATTATTTAGGTTTTAGGGTTTAGGTCTCAGGTTTTAGGGTTTAATTTTATGGTTTATGGTTTAGGGATTAGGGTTTAGGGTTTAAAGTTCATGTTAGAAGTTTCACACTCAAAAAAAAAAATATGGGGTGTTAGGAAGGTGTTTTCAACTCACAAAAATTGGCCTCATTCTCATGAGATCCTTACCCATGGTAAACAATATTCTATTTATGATAGTATCCATTCCCAGAGGTAATGATCAACATTTACAAATATTAACTTATCACCATGTGGTGATCATATCTTTAGTACTTACAAATTTAGGGCCATTTTTGTCTGGAACCGAAAGGAGTAGCTACATTATCTTGATATTCTTCATGAAACCTTAAATTCTTAGAGAAAAATGGATGTTACCAACATGTATAGGATTCACATATCCTTCAAGTGCATATTTATTTTCCTTATAACTCCTTATGGAGCTCCCAAAATCATCTCGAAGAAGTCAAATTTCACCATTAGAGTGTTTGTTCCCTGCACCTAGAAAACTCGTTGTTGAGAAGATTTCCCTTGAATGAGTAAACCTTTCCTAAATCTTCCTAAACACTCCTACAAATGTTAATAACCAATACAAAAGGCCCCAAAACCTAAACAATGACTATATTCTTTCACAAAATAGATATCGATTGTATAATTTAAACCCTAAAAGATTGAATGTTGAATGTTGAAATCCTAAACATTTACCTATGTCTTCGACTAGATTAGAATCAAAAAACTATCTTCTAAACCGTGACAAATGGAGTTGTGAGACTAGTTCAATAAGGTGTTGAGTGACCGTAAAAATCTTATATTTACTAAAAGAAACTTAATGTATAAGAAATAATAAAATATAAATAACAATAAAACAAAAACTTATACTTATACCACAAACACATATACCAAAAATATTATTTCAGCCAATAAGCATGCCACAAACACATATACCACATACAACATTGAAATGTGAGTGTTTTATAAAGCACGAGCGCATTTCATCTTGTTTGGGTTTCAACTTCCCAATCCATGGGCTTGGATTTGCCTTGGATTTCCAAACCAAAGGTTTAGACTGTTTCTATGTGATTAAAACCGTGTTTGACAGAAAAACATCAAAATTTCATGTGTGAACCCCAACATCTCACGCATTAAAACATAATATTCAAAAATAAATTATACTACAATGTCAAGCTTAGTTTTACTTCATGACAATATAATTCTTTCTAAAATTTGATTAGTTTAAGGCTTTCATCCATAATTTCTTTTACTAGTGCCTTTTTTTTTGCAAAAAACCTATGCCTACATTTTGGTGCACAATTTATGATTTTTCATCCAAAATTTTAAAAAAGTGGTTTTTATAAACTGCATTCTACATGCAATAAAAAAGTTAAAACTAAAAATGACATTTTTTCTCAAAGTTATGGGGTGAACTCACAAATGTTTCATTTTTGGCATATGTGCACTTTGAAAACTAATAAAAATTATATATTTATCAAAAAATTATGAAAAAATAATGGGACCTCATACAAGGTCTTAGCTAGCTTTCTACTAAAGGGATTTAAAAGAAAATTTATAGAACTAAAAAAATGGTGGGGTGCACACACAATAGGTTCTTATCTTTTTGAACCAAAAATAGACATACTTTTTGTGTGCACCACATTTGACCCTCTTAATCTCAACCATTTTCAAAAAAACTTAGTAGTTTAGAAACTATATTTCGAGCTCTATGGTACTTATTCTTATCACTTTGTCAAATTTTGAGCATAGGCATGCCGAATTATTTGATGAAGTTCAGGTTTTTCTGATTTCAGGAAAAAGGTGTCCCTTTTTTACCCCCTTTTTTCCACCATCTCCATGCCCTTACCTAGACACCGAGAAAAGAAGGAACCCCTAGAAGAGAAGAGTCATCGAAAGGGAGGAACCACCCCGAAGAGTAGAGAAATAGGAGTCTCTTATGATCGATTCGCTAGTGAAGAAGAAGCAAAGGATAGAAAAAGAGGCGGACTCGGAAGAGATAGGAAGCATGGAGGTTGATAAGGGCAATGTGGATGATGAAGAACATGGCAAGGCTTAGGACCATCCTGTGTATGATGTACATGAGTCGAGGAAGGGAATGAAGAGAAGGATGTGGATGAAGAAAGTTCTCACGGAAAGAGGGGAAGTGAGGAGGTCAATATGAAGGATCAAAGGAATCTAAGCCTAACCAAGGAGTAGATAGAGGATGTTATAGAAAGAGAGTGATAGGCATCATAAAAGACTTGGTGGATCAAGAGGTAGAGTGCAAAACCAAAGAGGTTCTCAAGGAGACGGAGGGAAGTGAGAGTAGAAAAGTAATATGGGAGCTTTAGTGGAGATCCTAGTCTCAAGGCGGTTGTCATCCCTAGAGCAGCGTGCATGGGGAGGGAAGGGTATGGTAGAATCGCAGGAACAAGGGATGACCTACATCAATGACCCAAATAAAGTATTTCACATGTGTTTCCAAAGTATTGTGCCATCAATCCAACTCCTTGCATGGTCTTCTTTCAATGAATATGGTGCGTGCACTGCATGCACAAGGAAGATGTTGTGGGTGACCTACTTAAAAATCCCGAGTGAGGTGGATGCAGGAAAAGATCAAGGAAACCATAAAGAAAGAATTTCCACTCCTACAATAATAACATATTTTTACATTCTCCTATTCTTTCAATTAATTCATTTCCTCTATTCTTTATTCAAAATTATCCTTGTTCCGATATTCTTTATTCTTTGGAGAAGCAGGATGTTTCCGAGGGAAGATAACACCAGTAGTGTGGGATGATTTTGGGCCCCAAAATATTGATTGAGTACTAAAAGGTGTGTGCGTGAAGGACTAGTGAGAAGAAGGGCGCTCATGAGAAAGCATGCAGACAAAGGGGTTTACGTGAAACTAGGGAGCACGTGGGAAGCATAAAAAAGGTTTAAAGGACTTACCTATATTTGGTATTCCAAGAGGAACTTGAGGGAAAATGTGAGGGCCCAACTAGATGTGACGAGTGGATAAGGTGTCATCATGGAGCCTTGGAGGTCAAGCAAAGGATATTGCATGTAGGGAATATTCCTAGAGGACATCATTACGAGAGAATGGATGGCTTGAAAGGGATAAGCATTCACCAATGGAGGACCACATGGACACTTGGCACATGATCTATTCAAGAGGGAAGGCATGGCAATGGTTGTTGATCCTATGAAAAGAGATGTTCGGAGTTAGAGGAAAGACACACAAAAGAGAGGAGAAGAGGGATAGATACCAACGTAGAGGGATAGAGGTATAAGACGTAAAACAAAGTACTACGAGAAAATGTTGGGAGGTCCTAGAGTTTTGGGTTCTCATTAGAAGGCTGCAAGAATGTTATCAAGTCTATGAATAAGGGGTGGATCTGTAATAATTTGTAGTAGGGAAAGTATAACTAGGATCTTTGTTTTAACATATAATGTATGTGCTTGGATCTCGACATTTATTGTACTCATTCGATATGTTCCCTTTTGAGTGTAATGTGGCTATTAAAACTCTTGATCAATATATATGTGGCTCTGTTCTAAACAACTTGTTCATGGGTGTGAACCCTAATGTTATTTATTCATATCATGGGTCGATATGTTCTTCGTGTTCCATACTATGCTTGTTTCTCTTATTCTAGATGCATGGGTATATAGATATGCTAATCTCATCTTATGATTTTAAGTGGATACATAATTATTTAATTCTCTACAACCGATCCTTCGCCAATGAAAAAACCCTCTCACAAAACTCACATAAAGGAGGGGATCGGCGCCCGCATGTGCCTCGAGTGAGCTCCCAGTGCTTTGGGTGATAGGCCAGTGCGCTTGGGGTTTGAAGTATTAAGGCTAACAAAAATGTGTACACCTTAACTGTGGAATGAAGCATTATTATTGTCTATAGATTAAAGGTGTCAAAAGACATAGTTGTGATGTTCTCATCTCCCCTTCCGATACGAAATTGCTTCATGAACCAACTTTTGATAGGGTATCTATAAAAAAATGGACCCGAGAATAAATGAACACATTTACAAGTAAAATCAATATAAACACTCATATATGCAATCTATGTCCAGTAATTCTAGAGTATATTTAAACATATATGAAAAATAAAAACCATGTTCACCTTATGTTTTTCTTTACATATAACCTTTTTCTTTGCATATTAACAAATTGAAATTACTAAATACACATTGAAAATACTGATATAATCCTGGTGTTGCATGAAAATATGATCATGCATGGAGAACATAAAGAAGAAATGACATTGCAGGTTGGAAGGGATCAACAAGTGCTATACAAAGATGTTAACAAGTAATTACAACTTTGAATGCGGAATTGGAATCTAGTCGAAATGACGAAGGTGGAATGCAGAGTGATAGGAGCATGCTATGAACTAGTTTATGGCACAATGGGTGTAAAATATTAATTACATAAACAAAGAAAACACTTATTTATATTCGATATTCCTCAGATGTTAAGGTAAGTGATTCACATATTCATTGCATATGCAAACATTCTTCATGTATTTAACATTCTATCTATTTTATGACATTCCTCACATATTCAGACATTCTTTGATACCTTGAATATTAAAAAGATAATTATCATTTACCTCCTGAATATGTGGCCTCCCTAGAAATATAAGTATTTATTCATTAATAACAATGTAATAAGAACATGTAATGAACTAACAACATATTTAATGTATATTTAGTAATTTTAGTGCACATTAAAGGTTTGAATGTTTAGTAGACGGTGAACAAGTTACAGTTGCATATTCAATGTATGTTCACTAATTTCTGTATATATTCAGCAAGTCAATATAAATTTAATAGTGGATATTCAAATATTAATTTCACAAGTAACACTTGTATTATAAAACCGTAGGATGCATAGGTGGAAAACCCTATTTTCGATACAATTTCTATGTTGTATTAGAAGAGTTTGTGACAAATAGAGGAATAAAAAGTGCACTAAAATAAATGAATATACATTAGAAATTAATAGTTCGGTGTGCATGTTTTAAAAAACAACAGTGTCCGAATGAAACCCATTACTCAATAACAACAGTGTATGGTCAATTACAACACTATTTTGAAACTATAAGATGTATGGGTGAAAACCTTGTTTTTAGACAATCACTATGTTTCATTAAAAAAATTCACGAGTACGATGAATATACACTCGAAAATAATAGTTCAAATGTACATATTTGAAAAAACAACGAGTCAAAACAAAACCCATTACTCACTAATAATAGGGTATGGTCAATAACAACATTGGTTTTTAAAATTGTAAGACACAGGGGTGGAAACCCCTATTTTTGGACAATTTATGAGTTCTATCTTGAGTTTGTGGTGAATAAAGGAATTAAAAAATGCACTAAAATAAATCAATATACACTAAAAAACAATAGTTCAACATGCATGGTTGAAAAAATAAAAGGTCAGAACAAAACCCATTAATTAATAACAAAGAGTCTATGGTTGATAAAAACTATATTTTGATACTATAATACACATGGATGAAAAAATTGGATAATGACTACGTTGTATCGTAAGTGTTCATGGAAAATAGATGAATAAGTAAAATGAACTCAAATAAATGAATATACACTAAAAATAGTAGTTCAACATTCATGGTTGAAAAAACAACATGTCATAACGAAACCCATCAAAAATAACATAACCCTGTGTAGAAATGTGTATAAAATGCATAGATGTGATGAATCGACATAGTTTGTGTCGAATGAAAGATTAAACAAGAACATGCACAGAAACAACTCAATAATGAATAAATATGCATGTCTAAAAATAGTAATGTTTGATTAAACAAGAACATGCACATAAACAATTCAATATAGAATGCATATACAATTGTAAAAGTGATATTACTTGAGAATGTGCTTATTGCATGAAACCTAAAAAATGAGCTCACCTCGTCTTCGGATTTGTTGCAAGGCATAAACATTGTTCATCTCTCTTGGAGGGGAAAACAAGGGTATTTGACTTTGTCGTAGGGTTGGAAGGGGTAGGAAATTTTGCTTCCCCTTGACTTGACCCCCCACGTACATACCAAATGGAATGCCATGCAATTAATCACAACATTGAATGTTGAAGTGAAGCATAGGGAAAAGTGGTCGGTGGAGATTGGCAAAGTGGTGGGGGATGATGTGAAGTGAATTGAATGTGTCTTTTTGGAAATATATGTTAATTTTTCACTTGTCAAGTTGGTAGAAGCAATATTTGGCGCAGAAAATTTGATTTTTTGGTTCAATATGTAAATTTAACTTTTTGTATGTTTCTATAGTGGGCATGTTATGTGGTGATTGACGTGGCACCACGGTGGCTTCCCCACTTTTTGGAAGTTAACACAAATTTTTTGACGTGTAGAAAAAATATTAGACCCTCTCGTTGTCACGAATTTAGTCGGGACGTCATTGAACATAGGTTGCTCAATGACTAACACCTTTCCCCTAGTGAGATTTCAATGAAGTGTCTCTACAAATTCCAAGCTATTATTGATAGTCAAATTAATCAACACAAAGTTTGATTTAGATATCAATACATGTGATGCACAAGAGGAATCAAGCCATCTATAGAAAGTGAGCGCTATTCTTCCAATAGAACGAACCTATGCCCATAACATTTTCATGCACCCATCCAATGCACACGTTTTGCACTTGCTATTATTTCAAGTTTTTGTTGTTAGAAGACACATTCCATTTAGCTATGGGGTTCGAACCTAGGAATTTGTATACACCAACACACATTATATAATCAACTAAGTTGCATGGGAATATATGCAACCATTTGTTGTCAATCTCGTATATTAATAAATCTAGAACTTATGATGTGACAACTTACAATGGGACCCAACCATGCATGGGCATGCATGTGTTTTATGGGGCGTGCATCCAAAAGCTGGATTTTATCTAGAGTTTAGCTTTTTGTTGTATAGAACAATACTTGAACTTTTAACAAGAATATCATTGGGTTTTTTTCTATAATAATTTATTTTATTTTCTCCTCCAATGTTTGCTATACCTCTTGGGAAGTAACCATATTTCAATTATGCTCATTTCTGTGGCTAAACCAATGACATTATAAAAATACATAAATTTGTTTCAAACCTCCAAGTATAATGATGTCACGTCCTTCACAAATATGTGCCCACCTTAAGATATAATATTTGATCTATATACTAGTGAAAAAAATTGATCGACTAACCTAGAATAAATGAAACACTATTGAGACTCTTATAGCTTGACAATAAGGAATATAAAAAAATTTGTCTAGACAAATTAGTCTTACATAACAGGTATAGGATTAATAAAGCTCTAATATAAAACATAAAATTTGATTAAGATTAACTCAATAATATCTTCATAATAATAATTCATACAAGACACAATACATTAAGAGAGATTACTTATTTAAAGGTTTTAATTCTTCCTATTTTATAGATCAACAAGATCCCTAAAACCTCTCAAACATACTAAACACAATGATCTCTACTTGTGGTTTGTTGCGAACTCATCTCAATTTACTAACTATTACATAATAATCATATTTATAATATGTAACAACAAATGCTAATGTAACTAACATATCATTTTTAACATGTGGAGGTTGTGTACAATCTATAATCGCAACCCCCATACTTGTCATTCTTTATTGTTGTCAACTTCAAAAACTATCGAGGGCACCCATGTGATATCCTCAACCTAATGCACTTGCCACGGCCTCCTGTCACAAGGGGAAATCGTCTGCAGATACTCCTTAAAATGTCTCTGGCGGGATCTCACCATCCATAAAGCACAAGAGATGACACTTGACAAGGCCACAATCGGCATTAAATTTGACGGTCACCTATGCCTGTCACACATTTTTTGGGTGACGGTAATTTTTTAATACTGCCTTTCAAAAAATACAAAACAATGTTATTTATACCAATTATTCTATGTATATTTAATTATTTAAAAATATATGTATACATATCTATATAATTTACATATAAATGTATATAAAATAAGACGGTCAAATTTTAAATATGCAAGTTACATGTGACGGTTATTACAAATATTTGCAAGTATTTTACGGCTAAAATCACAAAAAACGTCTAAACGCCGTCAAATTTAACCCCTAGCCACAATAGACATCGACAATGTTGACCGTGAAAGACTAACATTTACAACAATCTTAAGAATGTATGCCCTCAACGACCTACAAATCTCACACTTTTGTATAGACACGTTCTTATCCCCTCCGACATATTTTACAACTCACATGCAATTGCGGTTATAATTATTTATTGATTTCTTTGTAATTGTGTAACCATTGCGCTTTGCTCTCAAAATTGTTTTGCTCCCTAATGGAGTGTCACACAAGAAATTAATGGGGACTTTACAACCGTTTTATGACCGTGGAATTATTTGACACGTTTGATTGGTGTCGTGGGAGATGGTTGTATTCCCATTAGTTTTTATCTCCTTCCATATCTTTATGGTCTAATGTCCAGTGAAAATTGAATGCGGTGAGGACAAATAATACCTAGTGAAAACCAAACCCACCTTTCAAAGAGAAGAGGTTCCCTGGCAACTTCGTTTCGAGTGTAGAGTACAAATATGAGTACATCAGTTTGGAAAAAATGCGAGGCTTGCAAAAGAGCCGGGGAAGACTTTCCTAACGCGCGTGAAACATTTTCGTATTCTTATGCCCGGTGACAAGGAAAGTTGCACTTGCATCCTTCCGAGACACGCACACATATTTAAAAATTCTTTAAATATATTAAGTATATTTAAGTATTTAAATATAAAATATTTAAGTATATTTGTTTTTAACTGCCCATTTGATGCTGCATCAGCATGTCATTGTCTCTTCCACATTTTTATGAATTCTTTGACTTTAATTCACAATGTCTTTTCATATATTTATATGAATTCTTTGACTTTAATTCACAATGTCTTTTCATATATTTATATGAATCTTTAATATATTCACTTTAAGAACTTCATATTATCCAGATTCCAAACCTCAAGAGAGTTAATATCGATATAACATAGTTTAGTGAAATGCGCGTTCGATTGGTTTTGAGATATGGTGTGGTTAAATGTTACAACAAATTTTTTTTTCGCTTTTTTTTTTTTGGTTTTTGCTTTGTTTTTCCTTTCATTTTAGTCTAAGCAACTACTATATTTAGTCTGGAGCTACACTTACGATTGGTTTGAAGCCTCACTGTCAATACATCTGAAGCAACACGGTTATTATGTCAATATATTTCAAGCAACAAATCTATTATTTTTGGTTGAATAAACAAGTTGTTTAAGATGACTGCGAGTAATGTATGAGCTCAAGCTACAAGATCAAATAAGATCAAATGTGTGTTATCTATCTTGGTAAAATACATAATAATTGAAACACATAATAATAGTATTTATTCTTACATAATAATAAATGTGTGTTATGTAAGTATTTTTTTGGTTGTGTTAGTTTAACGCTTAATTATTGAAACACATAATAATGTAATTATAGTGATCCTAAAGAGTTATAAATCGATAAAAGGGAGTTCTGTCTTTCCTACAATTTAAGGTTCCACATCAAAATGTCAATTTTAACAATTTCAAGTCCTTTATCGAAAATAGATCCACATGGTTTCAGGTCTCGTGTTTGAATGACAATTGGTTGCATTAATAGCGGCAATAATAATGAATCCGGTTTTTGTCATTATTGTTTGAAGTTAGAGTGATACTGTATATGCTCGACGGACTGCTAATCATAAGGTCAACATATTTTGACATATGTCTTTCATTGTATATCTACTTGACACATTTTCTATTTTCCATTTCCTCATTTGAAAAACCCCTCATTGCAGTCGCACCATATATATGCTAGAAAGAAAAGTATCGTGGATTCCAAGAATCCTATAAACTCTTTCTTCTAATTCATCTCATCCTTGAGTATCACAAAAAAACTATCTTATAGCGATGGTTTATGTTCACAAAAAGATAATCATGTGGGATGAAGGTAGGAAAAATCCATGTCTTTAACTATGAGGAAAAAAATTAAAAAGACCAATTCCACGTCGCGTGTTCAAACCTTGACAATTATATTGTTAGTAGTAAAGAAATTGACGAAAGTGTGGCAATTGTGAAATATTGCATGATATAGAAAATGCATATATACTATTAGAAAATAATATATAATGATTCAACAATTAGTGCATTTACTTTCAACAAATTCTGTACAAAATTTATGAGTACACCCATGCACTTCATCCTCTCTTATCTTCTTTGACAACTCCCTCATACTGCAAAGCCCATTAAGCCAAAATTTCAAAATAATAAGCATAAAATTATACACATGACAACATGCTTAAAATTTAATGAGGGTTAAGAATGTGGAATGTTGAGGCGGTGGTGCTAACTACAAATCCAAAGGAAAACTATCGTCACTAATATATGTTGTTTCCTAGGAAAATGTGGAGAAGGGCCTAAGATAATGGTCTATAAAGATGACACAAAACCACTTGAGTGGCCATGTTTCGTGGTTATCAAATTCAACTACTACATCGAATCAACATGGGATGTCAAATCCCCTCCACATGTCTTTAACTCTAAAGTGTCTCGCGACATGTGCAATTAAATTCACTTGAAATTGACATTTGTTACCCACAAAACACAAGTTTTGAAATTGAAAAAAACTACTATTGACATTGGAAGTAGTGATCGAGAAGGCCTTAATGATTTGTGCACCGCATTCGCTTTCTCCTTCAAACAATTGTAAAAAAATGGATCGTAATTCATGTGTCTTTTTGTAAGAAATATTAGTTTTGCATACGTCCCTTCAACATTTCTCCCGCCTTACAATTCTCCTCTCTCAATCCTCTTCTTCATTGCCCCTTCTTTTTGTAATATTTCACTCCCTCAAGTTTAACTTTTTCAACATATCTCTTTCGGTATTCCATTGCACACTCCACATGTGAAGTTAAAATTTTGTTAACACATTTTAAAAAAAAACATATTTTAACTATAAAATACTTGAAGATTCAAAAAAAAACTTCATACAATTTAAATATTTAAAATATGAACATAAATTTTAATATATTTATATGCATAAATATACATTAAAAATAACTAAAATAAATAATAATGTTTAATATTTCAATTAATAATATATAAATACAACTATTATATTGTCTTCACTTTTGCAATTAAACATTTGCATGTTTCCAATCAAATTGTGACATCTGTATTAAAATGGGGCTGGACTATAGTTTTTGCTTTTGATTTTTTTGTTGTGGCAACATTTGATTGGTCTTTGGCTTTATGTGCACTGTTCATTGAAAAAACATAGGAGTTATGAGACATTAATGCTTGACAGTTTTGAGTGGCTCGAGGAAAACGCCTGTTTGCCGTCAGAGACAATTGAATCGGCTTCAGATACGGATGCAGATCCGGATCAATCAATTACTGCACAGTTGCTTCTACGAAAAGTTTAGCTGGAAGGTTGTTTTCACATCCATGGTTTGTCATGGATGTTATAGGGCCATCCAAGGAGTATATTTGTCCGCCTCTGTAGATTCGTCAGAAACTATGAACATTTTCCTCCGCAGAATAAGGGTTTCATTTCAGGTCTGGCTTCTCTTCCTCATAATGTTGTGCGATTTTAGGATTATTTCCCCCTGATTTCATTTATTTTGCAGGGCAGGTGGCAGAAATACTACTTCCATGAGACGCGCTCAACATTGGTGTTGCAAAAACGGATTGCAGGTGGTTTTGGTAAATAGTCATATTTGTTCGAACTTTTGATGGTATGCGATATGGTTAGCTTGGTGCATTGTTTACTTATGTTGCTCACTATTTGGTGTTGGCTTGGGACGCCGCATGAGTTGGGTTTGCTCGTCGCTTTCATTCTCTCCTTTCTAAGCTTGGCTCTCACGTTATTCCTTTCACCGTGTATTTTTCGGTGAGTTCGTTTGCATTCCTGTCTAGTTCAAGCTTTAGCTTTGGTATTGTTTATTGTGGGTCGCCGTAAATGATCTTGAACAACTCATATTCCCGCAGTAGATTCGTCAGAAACTATGAACATTTTCCTCCGCAGAATAAGGGTTTCATTTCAGGTCTGGCTTCTCTTCCTCATAATGTTGTGTGATTTTAGGATTATTTCCCCCTGATTTCATTTATTTTGCAGGGCAAGTGGCAGAAATACTACTTCCATGAGACGTGCTCAACATTGGTGTTGCAAAAACGGATTGCAGGTGGTTTTGGTAAATAGTCATATTTGTTCGAACTTTTGATGGTATGCAGTACATAGTTGGCTTGGTGCATTGTTTACTTGTGTTGCTCACTGTTTGGTGTTGGCTTGGGACGTTGCATGAGTTGGGTTTGCTCGTCACTTTCATTCTCTCCTTTCTAAGCTTGGCTCTACGTTATTCCTTTCACTATGTATTTTTCGGTGAGTTCGTTTGCATTCCTGTCTAGTTCGAGCTTTAGCTTTGGTATTGTTTATTGTGGGTCGCCGTAAATGATCTTGAACAACTCATATTCCCGCAGCTCGTGGAGGGGTCTCAGGTTTGTTGTGAGGGTTTTGTTTGTTGTTTAAATAATGCATGAGATAGTCGATTTCAAGAATCGGCTGCAAGCCGCAGGATGAAAAAGGTGACTTTGTATTCAGGAGTCAGGTTTGAAACACCAAACCCTCTTTCACCAGTTTTCTTGTGATTTTGTAGTCAGGGTTATAATCTGATAGGAATCAAACAACACTATATTTCCTAGCTTATTGCCATAGATTCTTGAGGTTTCGTGATTTTGCAGTGTTTTAATCCGATAGGAATCAACCAGCACTAGATTTATTAGCTTATTGATGGCGATTCCTCTTTATCACAGATTCTTGAGACAAAGGCTAAAAAAGTCTAAGGAAACTCCTTCCCATCTCAAAGAAAGAGAAACCAATTCTTTGATTGCCCCCTGTGATTCCCTACCCGCACACAGTGGAAATTTTGCACCAGAACCTTCTCCTCAGTCTCCTAAGAATGTAATCGTTTTTATCCTATCATTTACTATAATAAATTTGTTACAGGAGTACTTCTATTTATATATTTATATGATTTCCACTGTAGGTAGAGATATTTCAGAATTGGCAGAAAATCAAGTTTGATCGAAAATGGGTAGAAGAAAACCAAGGAACATCGACGATATCTTCGTGCCGAATGCAGCGGGAATTGCAAGGGGAATCCACCGTAATTTTTCGGCAACATTTATCATGCTTTCTAACAATTGCAATTTTGTTGGTGTCCCCTGTTTCTACTGCACTTATTTTCTACCCAAAGGTAACGGTAGATGGGGTGTTTAGATATAAAATTCAGTTTCCATAAGTTGGTATTGTCATTCACCTGCTCTCTCCTTTTCCAGACTTTGTACCAAAGAATGCGTTGTGTTTTTTGCCAGCTGCGTTGTGTAGAGTTTGATTTTTTGGATTCTTTCTTCACAAATTAAATGGACTGCATTGTTGAAGCAGTTTTTCAGACCAAGAGCAGTAAGTTGTTTATTGTAATTTTTTAGTTTGAGTGAGAAACTGACACACTATGTCATTTGTACTAAAATGGTACAACATATATGAAATTTGTGTAGTTTTTTGTCCATTTTAAGTTATATAGCAAGAATATATTTTTGTAACTGATAATTAGTGTCTATGTTCATGTGATCGTAGATGAGTAAGTTTGAAGCACATTAAAAACAATTCTCTGATCATATGTAAACTCTCCCTCATAACACATATTGTACATTCACATTCATTATCTGTAAGTCCCCTCTTAAATGAAGACATTTAAACTCATTTCTATGCAATTCTGTTCACCGATAAAGCAATGCATGCTATCTGCCTGATTCCATGCCCTAGCTAATGCTTTTTACTTGGACATTTATACCTTTAATGATTGACACTATATTTTATTCAATGTTTGTATTTTGAACCTTGATTCAATGGTTGCTGCTAAGTCACTAGGATATGAATACAGATACAACTTCTTTACAGAGACTACAGTAGTTTTAAAGAGGACCGAGAATATAATGCATCCATGCAAAATACACACAAATCTATAAGATCAAATAAAAAGCACTCATTGTATGCTTGTTTCTTGTCACACTTTTTCATACTTAATTTCCAACACTTCATTATTTTTATTTGATGGACATTTACCTGTAACAAACATATTTATTACAGATACCTCGATTCAATGGTTGCTGCTAAGTCACTAGGATATGAATACAGATACAACTTCTTTACAGAGACTACAATAGTTATAAAGAGGCCCAAGAATATAATGCATCCATGCAAAATACACACAAATCTATAAGATCAAATAAAAAGCTCTCATTGTATACTTGTTTCTTGTCACACTTTTTCATACTTAATTTCCAACACTTCATTATTTTATTTCATGGACATGTGCCTGTAACAAACATATTTATTATTATTTGACAACGACACCATTTTGAACTTTGATACCCTTCTCATTTTCTATTTTTTCATTTATGTATCTTGATTAAAATGTACTTCTTTCATGAACTTTCCATTTCATTTTACTAGTGTGTATTCATATATTACATGATTTAGCATTGCATTCATCTTGAATGCGTTTTAATAGTCGATGGATTGAATAAATTTAAGAGTGTTAATCTCTTATGGACCCATGCTTTATTCCTGTTGGAAATGAGAGATTATTTTGAAGGTATTAATTTGTCGGCAAAAACTTAACACTGACCGACTTTTCACCTGTTGTGATTAGACATAAAATGATTATTGCATATGATAAAATAATTGCTATTTTTTCCATAAAATATGAGACTATAGTTTGATATTTCACTTAGCTAGAGGTCTGGCTTAGATAAAATGATTATTGCATATGATAAAATAATTGCTATTTTCCCATAAAATATGAGACTATAGATTGATATTTCACATAGCTAAAGGTCTGGCTTATTAGACGTAAATTGTAATTTTTTCATGTGATCTAGAGAGTGGCATATCTAAACTGAATAGGTTTTAACTTTACAAGGTTCTTGTCTCCGATATGATGATGATTCACTGTTGCATTTTGATGATGGATCATGAAGTGTGGTATGAAACTCTCATATACATGCTAATAAAACAATATTTCTTTCTTATCAAATTAAACTCTTTGTTGATCTTTGTCAGTGTAGTTCAATATACATCATCCACGTTGACATTGCAAATATAGGTTAAGACACTGTTGCGGGATAATAGGTTGAAATAAATTGTTGACCTAAGGTCTCTTTGCAGTTCTAAAGAGAGCATAGAATTAGTTCTGCAAGTTGTGGTAAGGTGTATAACTTCCACTCCTGAAGAGCATCTGATAATGGCTCAAGTTGTTCAGATGCTAGAAGCAGAGATCATGTTTCCATGTCTTACTGACTTTTATGAATCTAATTCTGAGTCTTAACCTCAATGCTTTGTCAATGGTTTTGTACAAATTGTTCAGATTCTAGAAGAAGAGAACGTGTCTCCATCACTTAGTGACTTTTATGAATCTAATTATGAGTCATAACCTTAACGCTTTGTCGATGATTTTGTACAAATTATTGAGTGAAAAGTATTTGAATTCAGTGGTGGATTGTAGGCTACAGGTATTGCTCTTTTTAAATAGCTCGTGACACACTACTTACCTACACTCGTTTATTTTACTCTTTTTTAGATTTAGTTAAGTGGCTTACAAGTTACATAAATTGCAGTCTGTGTGGTTATATAAATTAGGATGTACTGTTGTGTTCTTAATACAAATCGGCCAGGTCCTCCACCTCCAAAATCTGCACCTGCGTAGAAATCAGAGGAAGATCACCCTCCCTTGGTTCTAATGATGATTGTAATGTGAATTGTGGAAGCTGCCACCACATCTTTTTTGTAGGATCTAGAAATATAATCTCGAAATGCTTCTCTCTCAAGAAGCATAAAATTCTCTTATAATATCGATTGCTTTTTTTTCTCCCAATATTAAGTTGCTCCATGCTATTCCAAGTTAGCTACCAAGAATATTCTAAAAAAACTCTAAACTTCCTAAAATGTTTAATTATTTTAGATAAATGAACCCTTGAGCAGCCAAAACAATTAGGACGGAGCCAACAAAAAAACCCTTCGTATATTTTTCTCTCAAATTCTGACCTTTATTTGTTTTTAAAAAAAAATTACCATATGACAAACCAGGCTTTCTAATTATATTTCTAGCCATTCCATTCTTTCACAAAGAACAATGGTCCAAGATACATGTCTTCAACGAAACCAATGTCTTCAACTTTTCCACTAACAAGCAAAAGCTTCTAGCTTAGAACCATTTTTATGGTTCTAGATGGGTCTACTAGATATATATCCCATGCGGTTTTAGTTCATTTAAATTTATTAATGTTTTTATCTTCTTTGTTTTTACATTAAGTGGGACCTAAGAGATGGTAAATTACAAATGATTTATTTTTCATTAGTTCCTACCTCATCGTGTATTTGTGTACTTACACAAGAGATTCACAATATTTCGTGAAGTTGTCTTGTAGAAATACTTGGGAGCAACATATTATTCGTACATGTAAGATTGAGGTGTAGCACATGTTCATGGATTCCTCCAGCTTTTAGAGGTACCAAATGTAGAGACAATTAACTAGAGTGACATATTTGTTGTCAACCAATCTAGAAATTGCTTCGATAAATTTGTTTCTGCATGGAACTCCCATGCCATTTCTTGCAGATCAAAATATATTCATTGTCCAATCCAAGATGATCCATGCTTATTAAACACATCACAAATATTGGTTGTCGACCCTTTTTTAGACCTAAAAGAAATTTTGAATCGCGTACAAAGACACACCAAATGATCTGAACAAACATTCATGTGAAAGAAAATGATGCTAAATGGCCAGATCCCCATAGTGTAATGTTGGTAAATAACCTTATGGATCCTTCAAGCACATAGGTGGAGATACCATGTCATTATTTCCTACCCTCATCGTGTATTTGCGTACTTACACAAGAGATGCACAATATTTCGTGTATTTGTCTTGCAGATATACCTGGGAGCAACATACTATTCGGACAGGTAAGATCGAGGTATAGCACATGTTCATGGATTCTTCTGGTTTTCAGAAGCACCAAATGTAGAGACAATTAACTGGAGTGACATGTTTCTTGTCAACCAACCTAGAGATTGCTTTGATAAAAAAAATTCTGCATGGAACTCTCATGCCATTTCGTGCAGATTAAAATATATTCATCGTCCAATCTAAGATGATCCATGCTTATTAAACACATTACAAATATTGGTTGTCGACCCTCTTTCAGACCTAAAAGAAATTTTGAATCGTGTGCAAAGACATACCAAATGCTCTGAACAAACATGCCTATGAAAGAAACTGACTGGATTGCAATGTTGATACAAAACACCTTGAGAGTTGCATGGACATTCATCCCTTGTCCTTAATGTTGCACAAAAGGTCCAGTACATGTCAGCCAAAAAAATATGGTAGATTAAACATCCACAACCCTTCAATGTTGTCAATTTAGAGAGAAAATTTTGACTCCCAACCTGTGCTCTCTAACCATGCAGTTCTTAAATATATTGCTAAATATGCTTCCAAGGTAGAGCAACGTTCTAAATCATACCATCAATTCAATTTTTCAACTCGTACTCTATTCTCATTGCTTTCCATTTTTTTCCCTCATGGATCATGTTCTTGATTTTCGATCGCCAATCCTCCCCCCTTTTCTGTCTTTCACACATTTCTTCCCTCTCGATCCCTTTCGGCGTCCATAGAGCCTTCTCAAGCTCTATGATCGGACGCATCGCAAAGAAACTGGAACAACTCGCTCTTGGCAAAGAAACTGGAACGGTTCACTTCTTCGGAAAAAACTTTGAAATGTCTCTCACAGTTTCCGTGGCCTATTTCTGTATCTGGCCTTCGCTGCAGTTGAAATTGTTGGTTTGATTATTTTATTTTATTTTTATTGTGGGCTTGTGACATTGAACGCTTGTTAGAGTTGAGGTAATTTTTGCTTCTTGTAAATTCTACATAACAACGAGTAAACTCATCCTTAGAACTGCAAAAACAGTTGGTCATGGCTTATGTGACTGTTTAGAAACCCCAACGCCCTCTTATCTCCTTCCATTGCCATCAACATAGGTATTGGGGCACACATCAACCAAACTTCTATGTTCTTCATTGCGTTTGGGTATTGCGATAACGGTTTGGGCAGACATGCTCTAGATAGATTGTGTGTACATATTATTTTAATGTTTAGTTCTTGAAATCTATTTCGAAATCATGTTACAAATACGTTTCGATAATCATTTGAACAATACAATGATCATTGCAATGTCGAATACCACACAACAAATATATAGAGAAACCAACTTGTCTTCGCCTGTCATGCGTAGGTTCATAACAAAGACCTCCTCCACACCACAAACCTTCAACTTCGCGTTTGCCAGACCTTGTTTAAATATGCAAATCAAAGACAACTACAACAAATAGTTGTAAATATTTTACTCCACGTTTACCACAAACTCTAGCTGAGGCTCTTTCGTGGGGGCTGGATTCCAAATCAAATTGTGAATACTAACGAGAACGCACCTGGATTTGATCTAAAACAATTGGTGGCAACAATCGACAGTGTTCTACATCACTACAACAATCAACAGGTATCAACGCCATCCTTTTCCATTTTCGATGACTTCTCTACTGGGAATCAGCGCTTATTGTCTTCTTCTTCTTCTTCCTTTTTTTTGTTATTTTTTGGTTCTTCTTGTTTCACAGGGGAAAAGTAGTCGCACCCATGAGTTTGTTAATTCGGTGGCAAGTGGCATGCCCTCTGCATCAAACGCCGCTACATTCGCAGAAGGCATATCTGAAAATGTCAAAATAATTGCCAGAGAGGTACATTCCATACTATATAAGTTGGTTTTCCAAATAATATTGTATAGCTTTAATATGTTTGGGAGGGGAAGATTTTGCAGATCTGAATGTTGAAAGGGAAATTTTACAGGGGTGTATGCATTTTTTCCCCATTGCGTCTTATCCGCTTTCAATCTTTATTGTTACGGTTTGCGCAGATATCTGAATATTCTGGAGATAAACACCAGACAAGCATAGACGTGTTGAAAGCTGTTGGAAATGTTCACTGGGTTGGAGTTGGTTTTCTTCTAGTAGCTGCAGTTTTAGAGACAATGGACACTATCAAAAATAATAAGATAGAGAGCCTCAGGCTTCTCAATTCAATGAATGATCTGGCGAAAGTAATAATGCGACTTCAGCCTCTTCCTCGTTTAAATGAGGAGATGCAAGCCAAAATGAAGGATTCTATACATTTAATCGTGGATGGGGCGATCCTGTGTTGTTCCCAAAAGAAAAGGGGAAAGCTCGGAAGGTACAGCTCCTTGCCCTGTAAATTGATTTTCTTTTGTTTATTTATTCTTTCACAACACTATTTTATGTTGGAATGTCTAACCTTACCAACTGGAAAACGCTGACACCTTTTCGAACGCTGCATATTTGGAGAATAATTTTTCACTAATTACCTACAAATCTCCTCCTTTTTCCTATGAATTTATTTATAAAAACGTCATCGACATTCCACTGGCTTGTTGAAACAGCTAGGAATTCTTTAGACTACGCAATAATTATTATTACTTTAGGAATTTCCTGGAAAGAGAAAGAAGCGGAAATCTCTATACGTATGAGTAATCTCTTTTAAAAAATAAAATCTGTTAAGCGTTTTTGATAAAAATCCATTTTATTCATATTTTGTACATCTTCGATTTGATGTTGTACACATTTTAAAGGGTTTCGTTTTATACTTATAAATTGAAATAAGAGTTTATGTATATATTTTTTCACCTCAATAATGGTGGGTATGAGTCGTGGAAACTTTACATAGTCTCAAAATGAAGATCAACTATTTTTCTCTTAGGATGTGTGGGAGTTAGTCAAAAATAGGTTTGTAAAACTTATAAACCGAGTAATGCTTCAAGCATTGATACAAGTAAAGAAGGATCTTCCGAAGAAGTTCTAAAGAAGAACAAAAAGGATGTGAAAATTCTATTTCTCATTCAATAAGCAATGGACAATTTCATTTTCTCGTGAGTTGCAACAACCACCAAAGTGAAATAGGCATACGAGAACCGTCAAACAACTTATTAAGGTATTAGTAAAGTAAATATCCATTGAACCTCCAATGATAATCATGGTTCAATGTTATTGACATATAAACTATGCAAAGCATGTTAGTTTACCACGTTTGTAAAAGTTCTAATTAGTGATGATGTTACACATGGGAAGATAGGTTATTAATTAAAGAAACATGACATCCACAAATTAAATTGAAGTAGGCATATGCAATCAACATCCACAACATAACATTCACTTATATAAATTAACTCGAGATACCTAATTACCTAAACTATCTCTTCTTTATTCATATAAAAATATCTCAATCAATATGATGTTGAGTTATTGATTACTATGGAATACACATAAATCTCAAACTTCATGCCTCATTCCCCACTTTTCTCTCACATACATGTAAACACTTCTCACACAAACATTCACTCTCACACATCCACACACACTTATTTATCTATTGTTATCTTGTATTTGTAAAAATTAGCTTTGTTAAACAAGGTTACAATTATTACTCATGTCTATGATACATAAAAAGTCTTTTTCCACATCCCAAAGAACCATCCAACGTTGTGTGGGAGCACCTAAGATTTCGAAGCATTTCTCAACCCTCTTTCTATTCCAAAGCATCCACAAACACCATATTATGATTGATCCTCATGAAAACCCATGCCCACATTATTCTTGGAAGTAGAAACTCGTCTTGTCCTCAAGACAATCCTTAATGAAGAACTTACAAAAGTCTTGGAAAAAACGTACCCATAGTTTCTATTTATCTTTACTCAACCAATATGGGGGAGACATACCTTCAACTGCCCAAGAACTTAGGAATATGTCACAAGAAAATAAAATTTCCTCATTTTCTTGACTTTCCTAATTAGGTACAATGGATCGTAGTTTACTTCAAACAAAACTTATCTAAAAATAGAGAGTTTCTTACTAACTCACCCCTTTAGGTAGGTATCTTGCAAATTGAAATTCCTAATTGGGTACAAGGGATCGTAGTGTTACTCCAAACAAAACTTATCTAAAAATAGAGTTTCTTACTAACTCACCCCTTTAGGTAGGTATCTTGCAAATTGAGTAGTTATAGGTTCTTAAAAGCTCTTTCATTCTACTAGTGTGGTCATTTTTTCCATTTACCACACGGTCACATTCTCCATGGAATTTTTGAGATCTTTAAAGGTGTTGATTACCCCTCAATGTAGAAGATCTATATTTTTCTTTTTCAAAGCTATCTTCTATAATTTTCCCATGTAGTACTAGCTCACAAACTGCCATATACATCCATATCATAAATTGTTTTGGTGTAAGAAACTTGATTTTGTTGATATTTATCTGCAAACTATATAAGTTGCTTCCCCATGCTCCCATGACATCCATTTTCACATTGTATGTAGGTGAGGCTTGCTTGAGTTCATATTCCATTGTATCAAGTTCTTTCCTTTCGGCTTCGATCATGGCAAACGATATTCAAACTATGTTATAGTGTTTTCTAAAATTATCCTCATCTCACCCATTTATGTTTTTACCTTTGTTGATTTCTTGAAATTATCCTTATTGAGAATGATAATATCTAATGTGTTATAATTTTAATCACCTCCTCATGATTTTAGTGATCCCTCATGGATTTGGGTGTCATATGGGATAGATTTTTTTACTATAGTCTATGACCTTCATTTTGTAGGCCAAGTGATATTTGTTTCAATTGTAGCCTAGCCATGTAGATAACCTCAATCACCTTCTCTATTACTTCCTCCAAATGACTCATCTTTGAACATATAATTTCCTACGTGTTATCCTACAAGATGTTTCATAAATATTTTTTCCATATGGGTGATATTCCTCTAAGGTGAGTTGTTGACCCTATAACTATCTTCTCCACTACTCCTTTCTCAATGAGGAATGATGTTATCTATTTCCTTTGGGCTAGAACAACTTTGATTGTGTTAAAGGGGTCCTTTGCATTCACCACTTAGGAAGTGATAGCTTTTCACTTTGGGGTTCATTAGCTAGGCAATATCCTAGCACATGCATTCATATTGAGGTAATTAAAATTGATAAAATCAAAGTCAATATATCAGTATACATTAGGGGGTGAAAGGTTTTAATAACTAATATTTTGAATTAGGTATTGGGGGTAGGTTAGAGATGTGGGCCAAAGAAGTGATGGGATTGATTTTAATATTAAACTAAAATATTTGACCCTAGTTTTTAAAAATAAATACCTTAAAATTTCAAAAGAATTATTTTCATGAAGTTAAATTATAATCTCTTTTTGAATAAGGAAATAAAAATTAGGAGATTCTTAACCAAGAAAAATTAGTATTATAGAAAACTAGGATTGAGTATTATTTTCAATTAACTATTTGAATAACTATTTATAAGTGATTAGATTTTAACATTAACGTAATTGATAATATATCTTAAATAGCTTTGAAATATCTTTATAGAGAAAAGACATATTAAGAAAATAATAATTGAGTGGAAAACATGATATATTTTCTATTTGATATATTATGGTAGAAATAAAATGTTATATATTTGATATATTAGGGTAGAAATAAAAAAGGGGTAAATAAAATTGTAATGGAAAAATGGGTGAATAAGGTACATGGAAAAAATAGGGGTATTTTCATTCTAATAATATAATGGGAGGGGTTATTATCAATTGAATAATTGGAGGTAAAAACTAACATTAAGGGTATTCTTTAATACCCTTCGAACGAATGTGCTATACCATACTTTTACTAAGTGAACCCCCTGTGTATCTATTCCAATGGATGTAGAAGTTACTTGCAGGACTATACCTCCTATTTGTGGTGTTTTTCAGGGCATTCTCACCCCTCTTATTTCTGCTACTATCCTAGCCTCTGGAAAGATTTTACTACTCCACCTTCTCTATCATAAGTTGCCCCTTCACCTCCTTATCCTTTTCCTTCTTTTTTTCTTCTTCTAGTTTGATCTTAGCCTTGATGGCTAGAATTTTTTTATTTTCCTATTCTTCTTACTTCTCATATTTCTTCTATAATTTTTCTTATTTCCTTTTTCTTGTTTTCTTCCCATTTTTATCTTTCTCTAGTATTAGTTTACTCTATGCGAATATCTATTTCCTTTCATTTTCTAATTTATTTTGTGTTTGTTCTCAACTTCTTGTGTCCGCAAGGTTGCTATTCAATATCCACCTATGTTTATTGTTATTTCTCTTCTAAATATCTTTTCAAACTATCACTTTTCCTTATGGTTTCCTCTTCTAAATTCTTAATTTTTTCTAAGACTTCTTGTTTAGATCTAGCTATTTTATAAATTAAATTTTCCATTACATGTTTTAGTGCACAACTCTTCAATATGTATCCATTTCATGTTTTTGGCCTCCAAGGATGATAGCTTTCTTCTCCTATTTCTTCTTTATCTTTTTGTTTCTTTTTTCCTTTTTTCTTCTTATTTCTTATCTTCCTCTTGTATTAGTTTACTCTTTGTGAATCTATGTTTCCTTTCTTATTTCTCCTTTATTTGGTATTCCTTCTTAACTTCTTGTGCCCACAATGTTGACTAATCAATATCCACCTAGGTTTTTTGTTATTTCTCTTCCAAATATTTTTTTCCGAAATATCGCTTTTCCTCATGGTTTCCTCCTTTGCATTCTTAAGTTTTTCTAAGGCTTCTTGTTTACATCTAACTATTTTATAAAAGTTTCATTACTTATTTTAGTCCACAACTCATCATTTTGTACCTATTTCATGTTTTAGACCTCCATGGATGATATATTTGTTTAAGCTAATAGTTTTCCCAAATTTATGTATTTCATCAATTGAATCTCTCTCACACTTCCTCTTTATCATAATCACTTTGTTTTGCACTAAGGATGGTAGAACCTTAAGAATATATTTAAAACTCTAGGGTTCCTGTTTGATCTAGTCCATGATGGCTTAATTAATTAGAATTATCTCCATTTTTTGAGCTTGATCATACCTATTTGCAGCCTCTATTAGGTCACCTTTCTATCTTTATTTATCCAATAGGGTGTTTAAAAATACAATAGTAAGAAAAATCAACAAGGACTCGCTAACTCTACACAAAGGTGAACATTTTCCAATTTAACTTGCTACTCGAGATCAATGAGTATTGATGATTATTCACTACAAATATTGGGCAATACTTAGTGAGTATGAGCCAAAAACTCACCCCACACTAAGAAATTGTGAAATATGTAAAAATGTGGAAAAAACATTGGAATTGATCTTTTCAAGGCAACTCACTCTCTCACCTCTAATCACACGACCATTGAGCATCCTTAACACGAGTTGAAGAGATTTTATAGTTAATTTAAAGAGAAATTTTGAAGAATTTCATTTGGAGGTAAGTTTTTTCCCCTTATTTTCAAGAATGTAAATGCATTCTATATTATTTATATATAATATATGAATATGATTTACAATTTTCAATACATTAAATTAAATTATGAATGATTTTAATTGTTATTAACTTATTTATGTTTGTTTATCATCATTAATGGACGAAGTTTTCTAAATGTACTTGTTGTAAATGTTATTTTTTAATTTTTTAGGATTTTATTCTTATTTGTAGGATTTACGATTAAAATTTTAAAATTGTTGTTACATAGGGTTATAAAGAAATTTTTAAGTGGTTTTTAATGTTGATTTTAAAATAATTTTATATTTTTTAACTTTGTAAATAGTTTTATAAAGTTATTTTTAATTCAATTTATGGTCTTTCAAAATTTTAAATGTACATTGTGTTGTATATTAGAGCTTAGCAATGGCATATAGGTCAACATCACTGACATGAACCATTCTTGAAAATGCATGTATTGTTGTTTGGAAGTACATTGTATGTGTAATAGTTCGAAGAACCGTGGTTTGCATTTTTTTAGGAAAAACATTTTTGAAGGCATTAATTGCCTAAACTATCATCTTGCATGTATTCTTATTCAATACATTTTGGAATGTCCTAATATTACTGAAGATGCAAAATTAAAGATGAAGGAACAATCGGCGAGTTGGAGAAAAGAAACTAGAGAAGGCAAGGGTGCATGAACCATAACATAATTCATTAGTCCTAGAATGGAAGAGGATTTAGAGAAAATGTAAAAACTATTGTGGGCTTTACTTGCAGTCTACACATTCAAAGTAGAAGAGGCACATCTACTTTATCGAGTTTAAGCAAAGGGATACATAATTTTTTTACCAAGAAACATACCTAGGGCACAACATTCGTTTGCATGGTATAGGTTAGAACAAGGATGAGCACAAGAAATAAAATTAAACATGTGTAAATTTTTGGTACTACAACATCCTTACGTTCATGTGGCGAAGATCCCGTCTTGGGATTACTTGATGATAACATTGATAGTTGTAAGGAAATGGTACAAGGAACCCTTTCTAAAACACTTGAGTCGAAATTGCTCAAGGGCACAATTTTAAAAGCATCGATAATCCTACAAGATCAAAAGAAGAAATGACATAAATATAGATGTACTATTCTTTCGGATGAGTGGACAGATGAAAAGAACCACACGCTCATCAAATTTTTAGTGGATTAAAATTGTGAGATGGTATTTTTGAAGTTAATTGATGTCTCTAACATAGTAAAAATGTAGACAATTTGAGTCTTATGTTGAAGGAGGTTGTCTTAGAGGAGGGTATTTTCAATGTTGTGTAAATTATCACAGAGAATGTCGTAGCATATGTGATGGAAGGGATAATATTATATGAGATACACCCATCACTCTTTTGGATCCCTTCTGTGACCTATTGCTTTGACCTTATTTTTTAGGACATACGAAATATTGATCGGTGAGGCCTAATTTAGATGATACAAGAAATATAACCATATATATTGTAGTCTTATAAGTTAACACCACTTAGTTGGCACACTGTCGACACATCACTCGACCCGATATCTAAGTGCTCACCCGAAGCATGTGCAACCTATCAAGTCCTTCTTTTTTAGATCACGCAAGATGTATAGTCAACATAACACATTACACTACATAGAATATAGTACAATATACTATAAGTCAAGACAAAAATAATAAAACTAAGGATATTTGATCATTCATTCCACAACATATACAATTAATATCAAGATCTGAATGTCAATGACACCTCGTTCATCTCTCCTAACCTTGTAAATCCATATCGGATCATCCATTGCATATCAAGATATCATAAAACATTACAAACACAACATAAACCTCATACCAACTCTCACACTCATTGTCTCTATGTCACAATACAAACCATCATGTCTGTCTTTATCACACACCCCTCTTTACACAAACATGACAACTATATATAGCTAATAGAAACTTTTTGTTCACCACTTTACGATGATTTAATCTATTAATAAAATCTTTTATACTTATCCCGCATGTACGTTTGATATGTGTTTTATTCTTCAACTAGTTATTTTATCTCCATGCATGTTATTAATATATTTCTTTACCTTCACACCATCTTATGTTTAGTTGCATCTACCCATGCATATTCTATCTTTGTCCAATGACCCGCATGTGCTTTATCCTCCTTTGGTGCTTCTTTATTCATGTTTTTATTTAACTATAGCTCTTCCTTGCTTATCACACCAACCTGTGCTTTTCCTATTTTTAGCCACTCTCTAATTTTCTTGATATCTTTCATTCTAACCATTCATATGCTCAAGCCTTCCCACATCCTCTTCTTCTTGCTTCTATGTGCACCCTTGTGTACTGTCTTACACTTGTAATATTTCTCCCTTTTTTCATGTGTGTGGCTTATACATAGCCATTTTTCTTATTCCAACATTACCCCACACTAGGGATATTGTCTATCCTCTCGTGATAAAATAATGAAATAATATTTGAAAGAATGCAGAAATACCCCAATAAGATCAAATAATGAAAAATGTTACTCCGCGCACATGAAAAATTAGGCTATGGAAATGGTAGAAGTTCTGAGAAATATATTCTAATCCCCTTATCTAGTTGTTTCAACTCTTCAATATCATTGGATACCTTATCCGAAGTTATCTCACCATTATCTAGAATATTTTCCAGAGTCAGTGCATCTTCCTTATCTTGCAACTCTTTTAGCATGACATCCCATTTTGTGGAAATACCCTGCAAACTATCTACCTTGCGTATCACCATAGTCTTTCCCTCACCAAGTCGTTCTTATATTTTGTCATGCATAGCTTTTATGGCTTCCTTCTCTTTGGCCTCTTGCATAACTTTCTCATGCTCAGAGTCTTGTTTTTCACCAATGAGTTCTATAATTCTATCAATTATACCCCATCCTCTGCAGTGCGTGCATTTAGGATAATAGACATATCCTGAAATTTTGCTAAAATATTCACGCTTTATGTACGGATTCCTTCAGTTATATGCCCAATGCCATATATTATTTTTAACCATTGGTCCATCTTGACCTTATTAGCACTAACCAACTCTTTTGTTGTAGGACCTTTCCCATTATTTACTTTACCAAAGAGCGGTTGTTGTATCAACTCTTCCAAGTACTCGATCTCCGTGTTATGGTCTTGTCTTGAGTGCATCACAATGTTTGGGCATGCATGTATAATATTATTTACTAATTTTTCTACTTTATTATATACATCTTCCATTCTTTTCTTTTTGTCATTTATCTCTTCATCCAGCTCCATATTCTTTCAATTTCCTCTCCTTATCCCTTTGTGCACTTTGTAATGGAACACTTTTATCAACATTTCTTTGACCTACCTCATTAGCCATTTTTATCGATTGCATTACTTGACTTCTCATATGAGATTCATGTAGATTATACTATTGGGAAAGATGTTCTTCTCAGTGTCTTTTCAAATTTATCTCAAAAATGGTCTCTTTCTTCACTTCGAACTCTAGATCTTCCATGTGCATATGTGCCACTCGGGAGAATATTTTGTGTGCATGGGTAGGGCTCGGCCTTATTAAACATGTCCCAACAAAAACTTATTTGGTGGGAAATGAGCTCTAGAATCTAGACCTAATGATCTTAGTTATGTCATCTATGTATGACATCACAGGGAGGTACTTGTGGTGGTTTCCTTGGCCTTCTTCCTCCCGTATGGCACATGTGTGGTGTATCTTATGCAATATCATGTTGCATGTGACATTTTTCCTCATATCTTCCTTGGTCTTTCCTAATTCCATGCCCTTATTTCTCCTCGTCATCACACATTTCTTCTTATTTTTACTCATACTCCTCATGTGCGTGCTCTTCCTCCTAGAATCCCTCTTCCTGTTACTATTTTAGTTATATCTCTTCACGTTGTTGTTCTTTTCGTCATGCACGAGACTTCTCTATATCTTCTTCCTTTTGGTCTAGATCATGGACAATGTGAGGTCGATCCTCCTCTATTAGGCTGGCCCTACACATGCTCCCCGATGGAACAGGTTGGTAAAACTTAGGGATTTTTCACTACTCTTACTTCTTGGTGCCACCTCTACATCTTCTTCCTTTCGTTATGATTAAGGGAAAACTCCATCTCATATCTTTCTTCATTTTATTCTTCCTATTCATGGTTGGTTTTGTGCTGCGCTTTGAAATTATAACAATTGTCTTCCTTGATGGTGGTGGCGTAAGAGTAGTATCTTGTATATTTATCACCTTTCCATCTTAGAGCTTTGGTTGTACATAAATATAGACTATGCTAGCCTCTTTACTAAATGTTAGGGTCACAATGGGGATCATTTCCATATTATATGACTCCATTGTCTCTTCATAGGGATTCTTAGATGCATACCTATAGGTATTGCACAACGTATGATACTCATAATTTACCTTCTCTATATTGAACTTAAGAGATTGTGCATATTTTATTTTGTTAATTGTGAACTTGAAATATCTAGCGGTGAATGAAAACAAAAGTTTGCACCAAGACCTCATATCTCCATTTATCAACAAAAATTTTGCCTTAAAAATTATGCAAGGCAAAAATTTTGCATGACCAAAAACTTTACTTGCACCTCCCGCTCTATGGCCAGCTCCCTTAGTACGCGCCATTTATTTTCTAATGCATCACACATTCTCTTATGCCATGTCTCTATGAGCTCCTTGTATGGATTGGAAATTATACTATCACATGTGTACTTGGAAAACCACTGCGCCATAGACTTCTTCTCAATGGGTTACTCCCATTTGTTGTCTACCAAACTATCTAGAACCCCTCTCCTAAAACATAAATAGAAAGAGAATAGAACCCCATGTTATTTTCTCTCCTTTTCTAGTTTAGGTCCTTACTTCGTCTATGATGCTCCTTGTTATGAACAAGGAAATATTATACTTGGTCCCCGATCCTCTAAAATCTTAATAATTTTATTAGAATCTGAAATGTATAGATACAATAAATGATATACAGTGAACTATAAATTCTAAACAATTTATTTGATTTTATAAATGAAAGGAAATGAAAGGGGTAAGACAATTACTCGATTTTTTTACATCGCAGTGCCTAGACTGTGCAATGTGATGAAAAAGTAGAGCGTAACATCGCAAAAACCTCGAAACTTACAACGATGTGGATCTCACCGAATGGGGCACCTAAAGAAGGAGGGGGTGCCTGGGCACTCTAGTTTAGAATCTAGGTGTCTCGGTGCAGGAAAAGGTAAGAACCCGATTCGATATGGTTATCGAGGCTTCAAAACTATTTGTTATTGGTCACGTGAGTGTCACACTTAGATCACTGGGGTATTGGTGAACCTATAATGGAAGAATCACCTACAAAACCCCAAACAAAACATCAAACCATAAAAAATAAAGATGTAAATGAAGGGGTTGGATTGTCCTCGGCCACCACAATGGTGTAATTACAACTGAGTATTGAACTACATCTCAGACCTAATGTAGTTTTGTGTGCTTGTGTGTGCAATAGTGCTCTTAGGTCACCCTCACACCAATGACACCAAAGATAGCAAGTAATAACTAGATTAAAATGTAAATGGTGGATGAAATAGAATGAACTCCCCTTTCTACATGCGGTGTGTATGCGAATAATGAGCCAAAATGTAGTCCCTTGACCTATGTAGATAGCTAGCCCTTGATAAGAATATCCCACCCATATAATGATATGTATGTTGTGTTTATATAAGGCTCTTTTATCTAATTTCAACACTAATTAGTTGAAACACCGACTAGTACCTCGGAAGATGAGAGGAAAACCAAAAATACCAACCTCAAATGTAAAACTAAAAATTAAATACAAAGAGGATAAGGGCGCCCAAGATGGACAAGGGTTCCCGGTGCTACCTTCTAAGCCGAGGTGCTATTTTCTTAAGATTTGTGATGATTAATGATGATTACTAATGAGACAGGATCCTGGCACTGACCAAATTTTTTGGAATGAGTTACAAGTGTGAAAGATAAACAAGAATAAATACCAGCAAGACAAATGTATGGACTATGGAATGGGTCATTATTGAATAGTTTTCTTACACAAGATCCTGTTAGCGCATTAGTTAATGATGCTTAATACATTATTAGTTTCATTTGTTTGTGAACAGTTATTTAACTATTCCTCTCTTCCTCTCTCTCTCTTCCACAACCTATATGTGGCTCTTCTGTTTTGTTGTCTAAGCATTGAATAAATCATTCTTGTCTCTGCCATCATTGGTATTAGAGCAAAGTGATCTGGAGGAAACTTGCAGCGTGGGAAACTTGAAGCACATTAAGACTACAATGACGTGAAGACACACATATTTGGGAAAAAGTGAATATCTCAGCCTTGAATCTGTTTTAGAGCTCTTTACCCATCAGCCTGTGTGGAGGAGAAAGCGAATTTAGCATGAAGATTGCGGACTTGCATGGTGATTTTAAAGCATCCTTTGCGTTTTGACTGTGGAAACCAACATTAGAAATCGAGTGAATGTGGCTAGCCTTGAGTCTTGAGGAAACGTGGCACTTGGAGCTATTTTTGCTGGAGTTTCATCACAGATATGATGCAAACCGAGCAACTTTGGCGTCTTGTTTACCTTCTGCAACCTGCAGTTTTTTCTTTGGCGTGTGGAGACCTGTCCAAACCTGCGCTTACTAGCTTTGGCATTTGAAACAGTGGTATAGACCTGTTGTTGTTGGCGAGGAGAAGCGAACAACATTGAAATTGCATCGACCAACCTTGATTGGAGCGCCAGAAGACTGCTGCAAAACGTGAAGGAGCAAGAAGCATATGTCACGAAATTTGGATTTTTTGACTATTTATGGTTCGACGTGTGTTGTCAAGTGCGCCGAATCTGCCAAGAATTAGAGCGCGGATATGATGTAGATGATGAACACAAAGTAGAATGCCCACAAGAGCGTCCACATCTCACTGCACGAGCTTATAGAGCCCATCTTCATGACAGGTTCCTTCAGTACATATTTGTAACCATTTTTGAACAATCAACAGAATACAATTTTGAGTTTTTGGAAATGTCCGCACCTTGCATTTTGTTGTAGGATGCCCAACCGTTAAAAGGGCCAAATTTAGTTACATGGAAAACCAAGATGCGGACGATTCTTCGCCTTGAAGATCTTTGGGGGATCGTTTACGCACAAATGCCCCACCAATGACATTGATCTGTTGGCTAAGTATAAAATTACCGATGCAAAAGCATTAATGCTCATCACTATGAGCCTTTTTGATGAGGTTCAACCTCACATTCGGGAAGCAACCACTTCCTCTACAGCATGGGCCGTGTTGTGCACCGTCTATGAAGCCAAGAATCTGACGATGATGATGCATCTTTAGAAAAATATTCACACAATGAGTATGCATGATGGTGAATCAGTTGAAGCCTTCTTGCGGCATGTGGCCGAGTTACGCACAGAAATTTTTTCTCTCGATGAAATAGTAGACGACAAGTTGCTAGTCCCGCTCACCTTGCGAGCTCTTCCTTCCCGATTTTGGACACTGATCACCATGTTGACCATCACTCAACAGGAGGTGAGTTTTGCCACACTGGTGAATTATCTCCATAGGAAGAAGCCATTCAGAATGTTCAAGAAGCCTTTGAAGACAAGGCTCTCATCACGAGGTAAAAGCATAGCAATAAGCCTCAGAAAGGGCAGTCAACCCCTCAGAATTAGAAGCAGCATCCACAACAAAGAACTTCTCGCCGCCATCACAAAGACCACCCCAAAAGCAATAGAACAAGGCGGACCGATGGTGCCACATTTGCTCCACGAATACGCACACAACTGTGAACTGTTGGCCATGGATATTCCAAGAAATCTTAATGGTGTGCTCGTAATCAAAGGCAGAAGGGTCATATTGCTACTCAAGGGATGCCTCCTCTGATGAAGACAATCTAGACGCAACTCATCCGGACATTGTCCTAGTCTCGCAGACTTCGCAGCTATCAAAAAGTGTCTAGTTGATTGATTCGGGTGCTAACAAACACATGACTAGCAATAAGAAGTTGTTTCATACCCTGAGTGACCGCCCACTGGAGATCGGATCACCATCACAGATAATCAGGAGTATATTACGGCGGGGATTGGTGATGTCATCATTCCTCTTGGGACACGAAGATGTACACTCACAAAGGTGCTATATGTTCTAGGTTTGACCTCAAATCTCTTTTCTCGATTCAGCTTCTTAATCATCGAATGCGGGTCAAATTCTTTGTTCAAGAAGGGGTCAAGTCCTACATCATTTCCGAGGCAGACTTAGTCATTTCTCGAACATTTATGAAGGGCCGTCTATTTGCACTGGATGCGGTCACTTCATCTAACATTTCTCTCTGCTTCAACGGCGGAGTCCACTGCACTATGGCACTTTCGATATGGTCATCTTTCTTCCGGGCTCTGCATCAACTCAGTGCTAAGGAAATGGTAAGAGGGCTTCCTCCACTCTCCCATTCCTTACCTATTTGCTTAGGATGTCTTATGGGCAAACAACACAGAGGTCCATTCAAACAGAGCTCTTATCATTCTACAGAGCATCTTTAGGTTGTACACACCGATCTGTGCGAACCCCGCACCAGCTAGCTTCCAAGGTTTTGAATACTTCCAGCTCATCGTTGATGATTAGTCATGAAAAATGTGGGTATATTTCCTCCGGAAGAAGAGTGAGGCATTTGACAATTTCCAAACCTTTTACCAACAAGCCACCAGGCAATCTAGGAAGCCTCTCCTTCTCCTCTGCTCAGATCGAGGGGGGGAATTTGTATCAAAGAATTTCTTAGCATACCTGAAGCAACATGGCATTTAGAAACATCTAACTAGCACCCTACACGCCCCAACAGAATGGGATTTCCGAGTGACACAACAGGATTGTCATGGAGATGGCTCGTTGTATGCTCTCCACCACCAAGTTGGACCATCATTTTTGGGTAGAATCAGTCTAGACAGCAGTGTATCTACTCAACTAGACACCCACGAAGATCTTGTAGAACAAGACACTGGAAGATGTATGGACTGGTCGTAAACCTTCTATCTATCATTTTAGAGTTTTTGGTTGTACTGCATATATGCATGTTCCAGATAAGAAAAGGAAGAAGATCGATCCAAAGACACTTTGCCATGTCTTTTCTTGGGGTATAGTACTACCTCAAAGGCATATCATCTCATGGATCCTGAGACAAAGAAAATCTATGAGAGTCGAGATGTGGTGTGTGATGAGTCATCCTTTGACTCCCTACCACACAATGGAGATCCAATACCGACCTCGTCACATAGATTGCTCACACATCCAGATGATGGGCAAGATGATTCTTCTCAGAGAGAAGAAGAGCTGAGTGGAGACTTATTCATTGATCTAGGCACACTTTGAAAAACACATCTTCACGTTAGCAGCAGCACTACCAACGTTTGAAATGGGTCCAGAATACTATTGGGGATGCACACCTAAACTCACTTCCAGAACTTCTACAGAGTCAGAACATGAAGTCAAGCCAGACATGAGGTAAATTTTGCACTCATGAGTTCAGTTGTTGATAGCACCGAACCTGACACTGTTCATGAGGCATTAGACCAACCATAGTGGAAACAGGCTATGGATGCTGAATATGATTCCCTACTTTAGAATCAGACGTGGGAACTTGTCGATCTGCCTCCAGGTAAGAAATCCATTGGCTGCAAATGGATTTTCAAAACAAAATATAAGGCAGATGGTTCAATCGACAAACACAAAGCATGACTTGTTGCAAAGGGTTATGCTCAGCAAGAAGGAATTGACTATGACGAGACCTTTGCACCCACTGTGAAGATCAAAACCATCAGAGTTGTCTATGCACTAGCAACACAAAATGGATGGAAACTTCAGCAAATGGATGTCAAGAGTGCTTTTCTAAACGATGATCTCAAAGAAGAAGTATACATGGCCCAACCTGAAGGGTTTGTAGATGAGCATCAACCACACAAGGTATATCGTCTGATAAAATCACTTTATGGACTCAAACAAGCACCGAGGGAATGGTATATAAAAATTAATGATCACCTATTGCAATATGGATTCACTCGTGGCCCCTCGGATACAAATTTGTATATCAAGAAGGTAGGAAAGAGATTGTTATTCTGGTTTTGTACGTAGATGATCTTGTGATCACAGGAAGTTCTGACAATCTTGTGGATAATGTAAAGAATGATCTAACGAAATCCATCGACATGACCGATTTGGGTCTACTTCACTCTTGTCTTGGCTTAGAAATATGGCGTAAGAAGAATCATATCTTTGTCTCCTAGATGAAATATGCCAAGACACTCCTGGAGAAGTATGGTATGTCATATTGTAAACCTATGTGCACCCATATGGAAAAAGGTTTAAAATTATCTAGATTCCAGGATTCACCACAGGTAGATGGCACTCACTATAGGCAGCTTATCGGGAGTCTCATTTACTTTACTTATACCAAAGCCGGATCTTTGCTTTACAGGTGAGCTATCTTGACAAATTTATGTAGGATCTGAAGAAATGTCATTAGATAGCAGTAAAGTATGTGTTGAGATACGTCCGAGGTACATTTGAATTTGATCTATAGTATCAGAAGAACACTCAGTTCTTCTTACAGGGATATACAGACTCGGACTATGCAGGATCCGTTGATGACATGAAATCCATTTCGGGTATGTTTTTCATCTTGGATCTGGACCTATCTCGTGGATTAGAAAGAAGCAAATTGTTGTTGCTCTCTCATCCACTGAGGCTGAATACCGTGCTGCATGAGGAGTTGTGTGTGAAGTGATTTGGTTACATCACATTCTTGCAAATATAGGGATTCCTGAAGAGAAACCTCCCATCATTCACTACGACAATCAAGGTGTGTTGAATCTTGTGAATAATCCTATTTTTCATGAACGAACTAAGCATATTGAGGTCGTATGTCACTACATTCGTGAATAGGTCTTGAACTACCAAATTTAGCTCCAATACTGCCCTATTGATTTTCAGGTTGCAGATATTCTCACCAAGCCTCTCAGCAAAGTGAAGTTTGATTTGTTTAGGGGGTACATTTGTAAGAGCAATGTATTAAGGGGGGGTGTTAGTGCATTAGTTAATTCTCCTTAATACATTGTTAGTTTAATTTGTTTGTGAACAGCTATTTAACTCTTCCTCTCTTCCGCAACCTATATGTGGCTCTTCTATTTTGTTGTCTAAGCATTGAATAAATCATTCTTGTCTCTCGCCATCGATCCATATATAAAACAACATGCTTAGTGGTATAATAATAAGAGTAATTTTTTGATTTTGTGATGCTGCAGTCCCTTGCATCATGTTGTGCACAATATGTAAAAAAATCTTTTGACCTCTCGACCACCTTTCGAGGCACCTAATTTGTATCTCACTAGGTGCACATTCACTCTTATTCTCATATCATTAATGTTTTAAACATTGAATACGTACCTCCCCTTTGATACATAAGTTTGGTCGTTGTCTCTTCTAGTGCCACCTCGTATCATGAATCAAGAGCTATATCCTCACCACTATCTCGTAGCATTGTTACATTATTGATCAATTTTGTAGTTAATTACATCCTTCTACCCATGAAGTAGAAATAGTCCTCATGGACTCAAGACATCAACCACTAGTATAGGCGCTCAAGTTTTCCAAACAATGGTAACTCATAATTGTAGCACTCTCACACCTTCAAAGGTATTGCATACCTTGTCATCAAAAATTATCTTCCCTTCTCGTGTCCACTTCCTCATTTCTATTAATACATCATTCTAAATGTTTGTTTCATGGCATTGCGTGCGATGATTATACTAATGGATTTTACAATTCCATGGTTGTGATGCCCATGGTTTTTCCATAATCACTTCTTGAGGATACTACATTTTTAAAACCATTCATCTAGTGCTTCCTTATTATTTGGTTCCTTCCTTAGTGTCGTTGTAAAATTTGTTTAAATATTCTACAAATATTCTATCCTACAAAGTTATACGCTAACAACCCAAGTCTCACTTATTCAATTCATGTATCAACCTTGTCGATCACACTCAATCCTCGTAACCCAACTTTGTGCCCTAGCTCAATCCTACAAATCAAATTTATTCCTTAATCCTATAAGTTTCTTCGAAAATCTAGATTCACAACCCTAGCTCAAACAACCCTTCTCTAATCCCTTCCACTTCACAACTTAAACTTCATACAAGGAGCTCTAGTTCTTTTTTTGGAGGTTTGTTGGTTCATTAGTTTCATCACAACTCTAGTTCGCTTTGGTTTGCACTTGATTACACTCTTTCCTTGACTCATAAGAGCTCTTTCATACACCAATTCTTAAATCACAAGGCAAGAATGACTACTCCCGCCCTCCTTTTATAGATTTTCAATTTCTGGTCATAATAAATGCACTCACCTACCACTTATTTTGAGATTTAAATCATATTTTGTGTTTTCCGCTTTTTCCTATGGTTTCCCACCTTTTATCTTAAACTTCTTCCTATATTCCATAACCTTTTTGCACACTAAGGTACTATGTCCCAAGATGCATACCCCGCACCACTTGTTAAGTAGTTCTCCTCTGCACTTCCTCCCTTGCATTATATTATGTGATTTTACGAACTTTCTTTTACACAAGTAATCATCCTTCACACCTTTGAGAAATTTCACCATTCTAGATGCATGTTTCATATCTAAGCGGTAGAATCATGAGAGAGAACATACACTTGTGCATTGATATTTATATGGCATTCCAATTTACCTTCATGCACTTTTCCTTCTACCCCACACTAAAAGTATGTGCATTCCTCTATAAATCAATCTAGAAAAATGATCATTAGCTCCTACCCACGAACATGCTTATTACAACAAATTAAAACAATGTAGAGTGTAATAACCTATAATTTTAAACCCAAATTAGTAGGAATTTTTTTTTTGTATAAAAAACATTTAAACATTCCTCTGCATTTAAAAATTAGATTACTAGATACTTCTAGTTAATGCAGCAAATCAAATTAATTAAATCCATCCTATAACATAGTGATAAACCTTGTGCAACTATAAGGGTTAAGTATACCTGATCTCTATGATCACCCTTTAACATTTGTTGAATGTTCATAATTAGCCTCGTTGGTTTTACCACACCGTAGTAGTGAGAACTTGTGACTGATCCTCTAGTGTCTAACTAGGGCTCACTTAGTAACTCCATCTTGTATCCTACACTTTGGGATTGAGGAATCATGGTGATTAGACAATGTACCCAGAAAGCACATTACTTTGGCCAAAGTTTTTAGCTGTATTATGTACGCTTAGTATAGATGCATGCACATAGCATCTAAACTTGTCTTCCCATCACCTCACAAATGTCTCATCATAGTTATCTAGATTTATTAAACTTAGTCCAATTACTTAGTGAATTATAGTTTACACATCTAATTACCATGGACGAAAGGATAAGATCACGAAGTGTTCATCACCTCGTTGCTCCATTCATGCATCCTAATCATTTTGTTAAAAGATGTACTATAACCTTGGTCAAGATTCCCGTTAGGACTTACTAATCATAAATAGTCATACCATAGGTTATCTTGATAATATATCCCTTAACGGTATTATATCTTTTCTATTTAGGACTTTGAACAAGCCTATCTTCTTCTTGTATAAGACTAGAGGTAATGCCCGCTTAAGGTAATGTATTTCGCATTATGAAGTATGACGATTACTTTTACTTTATCTTAAATTTTATAGGTATTGAACCTAAGTTTGATTGTAAAGGTTATTATCCTTCATTTAAAAATACCTTCACTAATACTGACTAGCTTAGTATAATTTTAGGATTTGTTTTGTAACACTTTGTGGATCAATCCACTATGCCTATAATACAATTTTTTTTCCTTTCAATGTTATTACTAACATTGAATCATTCATTTAAAATCTTGAATAGATTATTATATTTTATTCCCTTATTGCATATACACCTTTATCCTCTCTTTTGACCCAACATGCCTTTAGGATCATATTTCATTCCTCTTTAGATGATGTTTTGCATTTTACTAAACATTTAAAGATTTCCTAGATAGTTATCAAGTATTTATCTCATAACGAAAACTATATATTGGACCAAGTTATTACCCATATTCAAACTTGCATCTTTTAAATTTAAGACTAACATCGTGTATTTGACCTTTCAATTACAATTTCATATTTCACATGATATTCTTTTCATTTAGACATAATTACCTTCTTACTGTTATGGGGAAACAATTAGGTGTGAGGTATATTTTTTCATCTTGAACCAAGCCTATCATAAGCTTAAGATAGATACATATGATAACCTTAACTTAATCAAATATTTTGTTTAGTTACCTGATCCCGTAACACAACAATGTACTTATACATATACAAATCAACCATCATATTTATATATCACGAGTCATGTCCATCAATGGACTATTACAAAGTACAATTTGCCCAAGGAAAGTTTATTTAATCATAAGTACAAGTACAATAGGATCCAAGATCCGTAATATAAATCATCCATTCTAACGCCGATCTTCACAAGCCGGAGAAAGAATGTCCACTCATCGTTATTAAACCTGCGACATTGTTTTGTTTGGGGGTGTCAGTTCAAAGAACTAGCAAGGAAGTTAATCTACTTGCTTAACTAAGTTTTTGATAGATAAATTAGATTAGTCATCACCACTAGCTATCTAACATTACAATAGTAATGCTTCCACAACAATTAGGGAGCTGGAATCTTCCAACAATCCCATAGCTGGCGATGGAAGAAGCATGGGGAATATATGTGAAGTGTTCCCGAAGGACCACTCCGCATATAATCCTCCTACTTCTTCAATCGCAAGCCATGTGATTGATGGAGGATTCGGATCCCAAACTATGTCGAGATCCACTACCATTACACACACAAAATCAATCCAATCAATGAATTTAAACTATTAAAATTCAAGGAAATTAAATTTGTTTTGCTTCCAACATAATTACAAATTAGTTCTCATGTCATAACAGTCAACCAAATATTTTTAATCTGTAAAAATACTAAGTATAGAGTTTAGGAAAAAAATTCCAGAGTTTCCCCTTGTATTTTCCACTTTTTAAATTTTCCAGAAATCAATATAAATTAATTTAAATAAAATAACGAAATAAATGCTTTAAATGAAAAGGTATGGATCAAGTGATCCAACCCTTCAAGTCAAAAGATCTCAGTAAAATTAGAATAAATATTTTTCCTTTGAATATTTTTTTACATTACAAAATGTCATTGCAAGAGGATTACTTGCATACATAAATTAAACAAAGACTACATGTTCATTTCCTTCTCTCTGTTGAGCAACAAGTTAGTGCACCGTCATTTCATTTAGAACCAAAAAACAATCAATTCAACCAATTCCTTTCCAAACAACTTATTTATTTATTTTATTTCATACCCACATCTCATAAAAGTATTTCACATAGTTTGCAACCAAGAAAAAAATCCATACAACTTAATAGCCGGAACATAACTCGAACAACCCAAATAAACTCAACATAATTTCCCAAAAACAACACATTCTATAATGTTTATACACAAGGTATCAACTATGCAATATATTGAGGAATCTAAGCTCAAAACCCATGATATTTCATAAACCACTTAACACCATCCCTACAAACATACAAATTCTCAAAACCCCAAAGAAAATCATATTTCAATTCAATTTATTTGTAAAGAAATAGTAGGGAAGATCAAGAAGAAACTAGGAATTCCTTTGTATTTTTTTAACCCGGTTCAACTGATCTATAAAATAAATCTAAGAAATGCCATACGATTTTTCTGAAAGAAAACTATTTAATTCACAGATTCAAAGAAAATTTTCCAAAACCAATCACATCCAATGATTTCATGCCGCATGTCAGTTGAAACCCTCGAAATTGAATTGCACAACTAAATAATCAAACCTATATCGTCCATACAATTTCATGCCAAAAATTCCAATTGAAAACCACAAAGTTGATTTGAAGATCTAATTAATAAAACCCATATTAGCGAAATGATTTTTGTTGCAAGATCTCATGCTAAGAAACCAAATTTGAAGTATTTTCCACACATCACATTCAAAAATCGAATCTAGCCAAAAATGAAAAAGAAAATCTCTTTAAAATCCAATAACCAGAGAACCAAGGTGAAAAACCCCTTTCCTGAGACATTTTTCTCTAGCTGAAATCAAACCCTAGCTGAAATTGATTTCTCTACGGTTAAAAAAATACCAACTTAGCCTACAAAAACAATTTCCCTCACATTTCATTCCCGAATTAAATAGAGAGTGCTCTAACAAAAATTGATTCAATTACATGTCAAATTTTTTTCCAGATTTTCTCCATGAGTGGAGCTAACTTGAGTTAATGAATGCAAACAAAACAAATCCACTACATTTCCCCTTTTCTCTCCACACATCCCAAGAAACCCTAGTGCCTTATCTCTTCCCTCAGCCAAGTGGATGGTTTGGGATTCGAATGCCAACATGGGGAGGAATCCCATGTATTTATCAATTGAATATTCAAACTATAATACTAACCTTTCCGTTATACGTGAATGTCCACCTTGTGGATTTTGTAGTAATTAAAACATATCCTTAATGTTTGGTTTATCATTACCTTTTTTAAATGAATCCCAAACACAATTAAAACTTTAGACCCTTCCATGCAAGTATGGCGTTATCACCAATTTTGTACATTTCCAAACAATAATAATGCCTCATGTTTATACATGCCATCATGGTGTTCAATCACCATGTTTTTATTTTTGAAGTCAAATAATATTAAATCAAACATTTCTTATCAACCCTATGGTGTGGCATTATGCCCCCAAAATTTTAATAACAATAATATTAAAATAGAGCCACAACATTAATGTTACAAAGCCATTCAACCAGGCTTATAAGCCTTAGAGATTTTTGTCATAATATGACATCTCGAAATGATTACCGTAGTCATAGTATAATTATAATAATGACACAACCATAACCAGAGAACAAAGTTTTGTATTAAAAAAAGATTTGCATTTAATAGTACCCGAATAGGTGGTATTTAATTATTTGAAATAACATACATTTTTCCATTATTCATAGTTATCTGAATAATTAAATGTTGAATAAAAAGGGTTACTTAGCGGGATGTTACATTCCTCCCTATTAAAATGATTCATCGTCCTTGATGAATTAATTACTATTTTCGCATAAATAGAAATAGTAATGCTGCTGAAAGTTTCACTAAATAAAATCTTCATTTAGTATCCTAAATTCCATAATCAAACTTTTAAAAAGTAACAACATGGCTGAAACAACCTTATAAATATGTAAAATATCAAATTTTTATCATCCTCCATGGAGATAAACCAAAATTTTCCAAACTACAAAAAGTAAAAATTAGTATATCTCTTATCCTTAGGATCAACTTTTAAAGCTTCTTGCACTTGTAAATAGTATGGATCTATAACTAACTCCTTCATGACTTCTTCCTTGAATTTCATTTGTAAGGTTATAACAGTTGATAAATACTTCCTACGTTATGAAGACATCCGCTACCCTATTTTCCTTGCCTTTGATATAACTGATATCAAAGTCGTATTGCGACCAAAATTCCAACCATCTACGTTGTCGTGCATTTAAATTGGGCTGCATGGAGTTATACCTCAGCCCCAAGTAGTCATATTTTAATTCAAAAGGTTTCCCTCTAATGAACTAATCACATTCAAAATAATCAAGCACAAAGTTATATCCAATTGCTATGAGGAACAGTCAACATTTTTGTCAAAACTTGTAATTTTTCCAGATTTCTGATCATTTGAAATCAATATTATTGGTTGTAACAGCCTTCCAATCAACAAAAACTATCATATAGCCAAAAATATGATATGATGAGTTATAATGACAAAATAAAACTATACACATCAAAATCAATCTAGGAAAACACTGGCCTTTTTACTTTTCCATGTTATTTTCCTTGTGTAAATTTTTATTTGTTGGAGTTGATTTCGAAATATCCCAATCTACAGCTGATTTTACCAAATACACCATGGTTTTGTCCTCTTCTCTAGAAATTACAGCATATTTAATGCAGCTGTCAATAAGCTATCATGGTCATACAAATGTCCTCTAACACAGGTGAATCCCAAACTCATACTTGATTCCATAATTTAAATACGTTTCATGTCCGGCCATATCGGTCAACATATAATTTTATCTTATTCAATAACTTATGCCACTTTGAAGTAAGGAATTCACGAACCTTATTTAAAGGTATGCATTCTCAAATATAATGCAAGTTTTCCTAATTTCAATATCCATGCACAATTTTATTCTTGCATACCCATGGATGGTACTCACAATACATAAACACTTGTAAGAACAACAACACAGTCAAAATCCTTGGTGTGTTAAATACTTCTCTAGGTTCCTCCCTTGATTATGGTATCCTTATAATTCATCTTATACCTTGACAAGGCTTTAAAACTTAGCATCCCACTTTTTATTGTATTATATTAACCTTCACAAAGCTACAATCCAACCGAGTTAGGTATTCTTTTCTTTTGTTCCTTCATTACAAATCTATAGGTCTTAACACCTTGCACACAAGTCAAAACATATGATTTTCAACCTGTAGACTCTAGATCATCAAGGAATGGGAGATAAAACTAGAAATACGTTAAATATTTAATTGGAATGGTCTCATTCAGCCTCATGCCCAGGAGTATAAATTTCACCTACAGTATTCATTTCTCCCTTCCTCATCTCTGTCAAGGCACACAAGTACTTGAAAGGACTATAATAACTTGGTAGTCTTATTCAAACCATAAATAGTCCATGAGCTAGTGATCATGACAGTAATTTTGTAAACTACCGTAGCATTCACTTCTCACTTTGTACAAGTAGGCCAAATGGAATATTTCTTCCTGGATCCATCTTCAAGGCTCTGAAACCTTTCTCCCACTTAATTTACCATTAAAACCATACAACACAATGAGAATCTAATGTATTTTAAAAGAATCACAGATCACAAAAGATCAAGAAAATTCATATTAAGGGATCATTCAATACAGATGGTCTGATTTTCTGCTTTTCAATCTAGATTACAGACCCTTGAGCCTCTCGGGCTCTCTCCCATATACCTTTCTTCCTAAAATTCAATGGTGTGGAATATTTTTGCTCTTGCTTTACTTGTACTCATTCCGAGTCAATATTTATTGTAGATTTCACTCTAGCCTAATTGGCCTTCCAAATTACTACTGCTACAACAAATATTCCTCTCCTATCTACTTCATCAACCCTTTTGTAGGTTTTATTACATATTGGATTTAAGCTCCAAATCTTTTATTAAGACTGTTCATTTTAAAAACAACCCTTTGCTTGACTATTCTCATTCAAATTCAAGTTTTTAATTTGGTGATCCTTCTCACACTTACTAGTTGCTCCATGCATCCTTCTAGTTTAGTGTGTCATGAAGGACTGTTAAGAGTATTATCTAACTTATTTATTGTTGTACATGAGGCATAGTTTGGTGTGGTTCATTACCCATGGTACATCCTTGTCTCATCCATTATATTTTGTTCATAAAATAAGAATTTATTAAATGTAAGGACCCAATCAGGTCCAAGAGCTGCAACCTTGAACTCGATACTAAATGTAACAACCTACATCTTCAACAAAAAGTAGTAGGATTTTTTTTTATAAACAATATTTAGACATTCCTCTGCATTTACAAATCAAATTACTAGCTACTGCTAGTTAATGCAGCAAGTCAAATTAATTCAATTCATCTTATAACATAGTGATAAACCATGTGCATCTATAAGATTAAGTATTCTTAATCTCCACAATCACCCTTTAACATTTTTCGAATGTTCATAAGTAGCCTCATTGATTTTACCATCTTGGCGGAAGTAAGAACTTGTGGTGATCCTCTAGTGTCTACCTAGAGTTCACTTAGTAACTACATCATGTATCCTACACTTCAGGATTGAGGAGTCATGGTGATTAGACAATGCACCCAACAAACACATTACTTTCACCAATTTTTTTAGTTGTACTATGTACGCTTAAAATAGATGCATGCACATAGCATATAAGCTTTTCTTCCCATCACCTCACAAATGTCTCATCACAATTACCTTGATTTATTGAACTAAGTCCAATTACTTATTGAATTATATTTTATGCATATAATTACCATGGATGAAAGGATAAGATCACGAAGTGTTCATCACCTCGTTGCCCCAATCATGCATCCTAATCATTTTGATAAAAAGGTGTACTATAACCTTGGTAAATTCCCATTAGGACTTACTAAAAATAAATAGTCATACCATAGGTTATCTTGATATTACATCCATTAACTATGTTATATCTTTTCTATTTATGACTAAACTCGTGTCTTCTTCTTGTATAAGGCTAGAGGTGATACCCGCTTAAGGTAACTTCTTTTGTATTGTGAAGTATGAAGATTCCTTTTACTATATCTTAAATGTTATAGGTAGTGAACCTAAATATAATTGTAAAGGTTATTATCCTTCACTTTAAAATACCATCACTAAGACTAACTAGCTTAGTATCATTTCAGGATTTGTTTCCTAACACTTTGTGGATCAATCCAATATACCTACAATACAGATTTTTGTCCTTTAAATGTTATTACTAACATTGAATCATTCAATTAAACTCTTGAATAAATTATTATATTTTTATTCCCTTATTACATATAAACATTTATCCTCTCTTTTTACCCAACATGCCTTTAGGATCATATTTCATTCCTCTTTAGATGATGTTTGGCATCGTACTAAACAATTAAATCTTGACTATATATTTATCAAGTATTTATCTCATAATGAAAACTATATATATTGGATATATTTATTACCCATATTTAGACTTTCATCTTTTAAAGTTAAGACTAGCTTCATGTATTTGGACCATTCAATTACAATTTCATATCTCACACAATATTCTTTTCATTTAGACATAATTGTCATCTTACTACTACAGGGACACAATTATGTGTGAGGTATATGTTTTCATCTTGAACCATGCCTATCATAAGCTTAAGATAGATACATATGCTAGCCTCAACTTAATCAAATATTTTGTTTAGTTACGTGAGCCCATAACATAATAATGTACTTAAACATATAGAAATCAGCCATCATATTTATATATTATGAGTCATGTCCATCGATGGACTATTACAAATTAAAATTTTCCCAAGGAAAGTTTATTTAATCATAAGTACAAGTGCAATAGGATCCAAGATTCATAATATAAATCATCCATTCTAATGTCGATCTTCACAAGCCGAAGAAAGAATGTCCACTCATAGTTACTAAACCTACGACCTTTGTTTTGTTTGGGGTTTTAGTTCAAAGAATTGGCAAGAAGTTATTCTAATTACTTAACTAAGTTTTTGATAGATAAATTAGATTAGTCATCTCCACTAGATATTTAACATTACTTTAGAAATGCTTCCACAACATTTAAGGAGTTGAAATCTTCCAACAATTCCATAGCTAGTGATGGAAGAAGCGCGGGGAATCTATGTTAAGTGTTCCCAAAGGACCACTCCACATATAATTCTCCCGCTTCTTCAATCAAAGCCATACGATTGACAGAGGATTCGGGATCCCGAACTATGTCAGATCCACTACCTTTGCACACACAAAATAAATCCATTTAAACTATTAAAATTCAAGGAAATTAAATATGTTTTTCTTCCAACATAATTGCAGATTAATTCTCATGTCATAACAGTTAGCCAAATATTTTTAATCCGTAAAAATAAAAAATATAGAGTTTTGGAAAAAAAAATCCAGAGTTTCCCCTTGTATTTTCCACTTTTAAAATTTTCGAAATCAATATAAACTAATTTAAATCAAATAACGAAATAAATTCTTCAAATGAAAAGGTATGGATCAAGTGATCCAACCCTCCGAGTCAAAGGATCTCAGGAAATTAAAAATGAAATGAGCTATTGACAATAAATAACCTTACCCCATTGATTCATCAAAGCATTCTTTTCCTTTGAATATATATTTTTTTACATTACAAAATGTCCTATGCAAGAGGATTACTTGCATATATAACCTCAACAAGGACTTCATATTCATTTTCTTCTCTTTCGAGCAACAGAGTTAGTGCACCATCATTTCATTTATAACCGAGAAAACAATTAATTCATCCAATTCCTTTCCAAACAACTTATTTATTTATTTTATTTCATACCCACATCTCAAAAAGTATTTCACATAGTTTGCGACCAAGTAAAACAACCATATGACATAATAAATAGGAACATAACTCGAACAACCCAAATAAACTCAAAGATAATTTCCCAAAACAACACATTCTATAACGTTTATACACGAGGTGTAATTTATGTAATATATTGAGGAGTCTAAGCTCAAAACCCATGAATTTTCACAAACCACTTAACACCATCCCTACAGCCATAAAAATTATCAAAACCCCAAAGAAAAGTAGAGTTCAATTAATTTTATTTATAAGGCAATAACATGGCAGATCGAGAAGAAGCCAAGAATTCCTTTGTTTTTATTCAACCCAATCAACTCAATTTCTGAAATAAATCTAAGAAATGCCATACAATTTTTTTGAAAGAAAACCATTTAATTCACATATTCAAATAACAATTTCCAAAACCAATCACACCAACAATTTCATGACAACATACCACTTCAAAACCTCAAAATCGATTTGCACAACTAAATTGTCAAACCCATATCAGCCATACAATTTCATGCCAAAATTTCAGTTGAAAACCACAATGTCGATTTGAACATATAATTAATAAAACCCATTTTAGAAAAATGTTTTTTTTCTGAAGGGCTCATCTTTATGAAACCATATTTGAAGTATTTTATACACATCTCATTCAACAAATGAAGCCAAGAAAAATGAAAATGACAATATCTTTAAAATATAAAAACTAGAGAAGCAAGGAGAAAAACCCCTTTCACGAGACATTTTTTCTCGAGTTGAAATCAAACCCTAGCTGAAATTGATTTCTCCACAGTGCCAAAAATCCCATTTTATCCCACAAAATAAACTTCCCTCACATTGCATTCCCCAAAATAAATAGAGAGTTCTCCAACAAAAATTGATTCAATCACATGCTGAAAAAGTTTCGGAGTTTCTCCATGAGTGGAGCTAACTAGAGTGAATGAATGCAAACAAAACAACTCCACTCCCTTTCCGTTTTCTCTCAACACATCCCAAGAAACCCTAGTGCATTATCTCTTCCCTCGACCAAGTGGACGGTTTGGGAGTCCAATGAAAATGTGGGGAGGGATCCCATGTAATTATCAATTAAATATTCAAACTATAATAACAACCTTACCCTTATACGTGAATGTCTACCTTATGGATTTTGTAATAATTAAAAATTATCCTTACAAAGTTTGGGTTATCATTATATTTTTTAAAAATTGAATCCCAAACATAATTAAACTTTAGATCCTTCCATGCAAGTATGGTGTTATCACAAATTTTGTACATTTCCAACCAAATAATACCTCATGTTTATACATGTCAATATGGTGTTCAATCACCACATTTTTATTTTTGAAGTCAAATAATATTAAATCAAACATTGCTTATCAACCCAATGGGTGTGTCATTATGCCTCCACCATTCTAATAATAATAATATTAAAATAGAGCCACAACATTAATGTTACAAATCCATTCAAACAGGATTATACGGCTTAGAGATTTTTGCCTTCATATGACATCTCAAAAATGATTACCACAGTCATAGTATAATTATAATAATGACACAACCAGAACCAGATAACAAAATTCGTTTTAAAAAACATATTGCATCTAATAATACCAACAAGTGGTATTTAATTATTCGAAAGAACATACATTTTCCCATTATTCATATTTATCTGAATAATTAAATGTCAAATAAAAATGGTTAAATAGCGGGATGTTACATAGAGATCAAAATCTAATCTAAGTGGAAATATGACCTTATTACAAACATAAAAGGGAAGCTTTTTTATAGTAGGGATTCAAAATACTCCCATTAAAGTAACCATGAAATATTGTAGCACCCAGGTTACCTAAATCGAATGCATCAAATTCTAAAATATTGGTTAATTTAAATGGTCCTAACTAATAAAATTTGATCTTTCTTAGGTGGCGTACAAACTTATAGTCATATAGGAGCACTATCCCACCAACGAAAAAAGACTTATTCTTAATATGCCTATGATGCCAAGCCTTGTGGCATGCTTTTTATGTCTTATGTCTCCATTTTGTAATTGCTCGTTGTTCATCCAATTACATTAATTTATAAATGTGCTCGCCATTCTTTGCTTGATTGTCTTTAAAAATTTATACTTGCACAATATGCGGGGATGGTATCATGAATTCAATTGGTAAGACTCAAGCGTCTACATCAAACACCAATTGAAAAGGTGTTGTTTTATTCAACCTCTTGTAGCTAATCATTTATGCCCATAGTACAATTGAAACCTTTTCATCTCAATATTTTCTTCCTACATCATAGATTTTTGTCAATGTGTGTCCCAAGATCTTGTTGAAGGATTTTGTAGTACCATTGGCTTGTGGGTGATTAGGGGTAGTCTTGCGATGAGCTACCGTAAACTAATCTAACAATATCCTAATTATTTCATTCAAGAAATGATTGCCCCTATCAGTGGTAAGGCTCAATGGGGAGCCATACCTACTAATGATATTCTCCCATAAAAATCTTGTTGGTGTCATTGTAGTGAAATCCTTTGTGGGCATGAAATCTTCCCACCTTGTCAAATAATCTGTGCAAGTTATAATGTAATGCACTCATATCCTCCACGTAGTTTGTGTAATTGGGCCAAAAATTTAATTTCCTACTTTTCAAAACGTTCTACGATTTCTATGGGTCATAGCGAGAATCTCATCACATTTGTCCTAGTTTTCCTATTCTTTGACAAGGATCTCATCTTTTCACGAATATTTTGTATCCTTATACATTATTTCCCACAAAATTCCTAAAAGAGTATCTTGAATACTATAGCCTCACTGCATAATTTCCACCTTCTATTCCACCATGTGCTTCCTCCATAATCACTTGGGATTCATGCTCCAAGACACATCTATGCAGAACTTCATCTCTACCCATTTTATACAATTCGCCTCCTACCAAATTGATAAGGTATAACATGAATAGCTAATTACATTTTTTCCAATATTTTCATTCCTTCATGTTTCATACATATTGTTAACGTTTTAATCTACCTTGAGAAACGGATGTTGAAAGTAGTCAGACAATTTTTTTGGAGAAAGTCCTTTGTATGGAAGTATTCTGTAATGAAAATTGAAAATTCTCCAAGTCCCAAATCTGAAATTTCAGATTTGATTTTCGGAATCTTTTCTTTCGGAGTTTTAATGGCACAAGTTTGAAATTGTGTTTTCAAATTTCCAAAGTCTGAAACCTTGAAAGTCTGAAATTTCAGGACTTTCGGCTTTCGGGGTTCAAAGTTTTTACTTAACAATTGGCAATTTTTAGACCCAGAGTTATGAAGTACAGTAACTCTGAAAGTCTAAAATTTCAGACTTTCGGCTTTCGGTGTTCGAACTTTATGTCATAGTTTTTGAAAACATCTCTTCTAAATCTCCGAAGTCTAAAACCCCGAAATTCTGAAATTTCAAACTTTTGGGCTTTCGGGTTTCAGAACTTTTGGTCACACTTTTGGTTAAATCCCTTTCGGACTTCAAGTCTAAAATTGAAAAGACTGAAATTTTAGACTTTCGGGTTTCGGTTTCGTAACTCTCGGGTCATTTTCAAGGTTTTCACTTTCGGACTTCCGAAGTCCAAAATTCTGAAAGTTTGAAATTTCAGAATTTCGGGCTTTTGGGTTTCTAAATTTTCAATTGTCATTCCACATTTTTCATCTCCCAATCTCCAAAGTCCAAAACCCCAAATTCTAAAATTTTAGAATTTTGGGCTTTTGGGTTTCAGACTTTCGGAGTCCTTCGTGCAATTAATTTTTCACCAACCTCTGTACGGATCAGAATTTCACCATTAATATTAGGTTTTCTATTTAAAATCACTTTTTCAACTTGTCATTTTCACCTGACACTTTGCTTTGACATTCCATTTTCTTGTACTTTTTGACATCATTTTCGAGGTATTTTAACTTGTTATTTTTCCTTTTGGTTTAAGATCTTTTATTTTATTTCCTCCTTGTTTGTTTTCTTTGTTTCCTTCTTTGTATACCTTTTGAAATGACAAACTCATTTCCCACCATGTTTCTACGTTTGGATTTTCCATAGGCATTCAGAGTTTTCAAGGGATCTATCAAGTTTTTAATTCCACCTTTCAAAGCACTTCTCATTTTTCGAGATTTGGAGATTAGCATATCTCGTCAGAACTTCTTCCCAAATTTAAGAGATTTGGCAGTTCATCACTTCTTCTTGAGAGGAATTCTTTTGAATTTCGCTTTTCTGTCGTCACTTTTTCAGAGGTTTTCACTTTGGAGTTTTTCTCTTCGGGATTTCAAAAGTCTTTGTCTTCAGAACTCTTGTTTTCATGTTTTTTGAGCTTTTTGGTCATTGGGAACCATGCATTTTGGAGTTTTTAACCCGTAAATTTTAGCTTCAAATTCGGAACTTATGTTTTCGTAAATTTCATCTTTCGAACTTCGGAGCTTTTTGTTTTGGGTTTTCAGAAGTCAGGTTATCTCGAGTTTCACACTTTTTCTTTCAAAGATTTCTACTTCAGATTTTTAGAGGTTTTCACTTCAGGGTTTTTCGGTTCAAGTTTTGAAGTTGATAATCTTCGAGATTTCGGACTTGTATTTTCGAAATATTACACTTCGAGTTTCGACATCTCTTTGGACTTTTTAATTTCGGCTTTTGGGATTCGAAAAGTTGTTAGGTTTCGAAATATAGAGCTTGATGTCTACTTTCACATTAAAGGGAAAAGAAAATGTGAGGTATTCATTTCTTGTAGTTGCTCCTCACTCCTGTTTGTCTTCTGACTTGGGAAATATAGGAGACACCAAACTAGGCGGTCGATTTTCTAAATTTCTGGAAAGAGTAAAGGCTCCAAAAAGAAACCATGGTTGCAGGGCAATCTATGACAAAGGGGGCTCATCCTGGCTGTTGGTTTTCCCACGTCCATGCATTTCTCGAGTTTGTTTTAGCTTGCATAGTCCACTTTGATGAAGAATCTATGTCAATCAAAGATGATGATGATAAGGTGGTAATTAAATCGGACCCGGACTTCTTCAAGATCTGTTCAAACTTCCCGATGTTGAAGATTATGCCACAATTTCACCCGAGTCGCGGTGGAGCATTGGGATAAGGAAATGGAATTATGTACGACATTCATGATAAAAATCTATCGACCAAGAGCGTCACCAAATTATCAAAAACCATGTATCGGTCGACTTCATTCGGAGGTCGGTGACATCATTGTATTGTTGAGAAGAGTTTCATGTCTTCCCTCTCGCAAAAGAATTCCGAGAATGGATGTTTTTATACATCGCCACCATCAAAGAATAAAGAATTGATTAGGTGGGGGAGCATATCAACAGACTCCATTTGTTATCACCGAGTAAGGTGCTATCCACAAAGAGTTTCTATATGACTTCTTTTCTGGTTTATGCGGCCGCTACTATGGGAGATTTCGTTGGGTTGAATACTAAAGGTATTCGCAGCACCTCCCAAATCTACAATTTCTATCCTCATCTCACACTAAACGAGGGGAGAAGACACTTCCGTAGGGTCAATGATGCCTTTTTTGCGATTATCCTCTACCATTTTAATGAAGAGTTATATAATCGAAGGATTTCTGACGAAGCCTTCAAAGAAGTGCGGGAGTGGGGGGAAATCTACCTTCAGTTTCCCACATTTAGTTACCTTCGGATTCCTAGATTTGTAGGTGATCCCAGCAAATTGCTAATATGTCCTACTCTTGATAAGTGGGTTCTCCTTGAATTGGTTCATCAATTGTTGGATTATCATCGAATTTAGAACAAACGCCACAAAGCGGGAATGCATTTCCCTATTTCAATTGGCAGATACACCTACCTGAATATTCATAAGGCTAAAAATGTGGATGTAGAGATGGCTGAAGTAACCTTGCGAACCTTTCATCCACGGACCAACTTCGACTATTGGGGTAAATTCGGTGAAACAGTGCAGTCTAGTTCCCACGTGCCCCAATTGGAGGATATCTGGATTCATTGTCGGGATGAATACATCATCCGACAAAGGGATTATGAGAGGTTGACTATGGAGGAGGTTCGGTAATTTGGTTTGGCCAATGTCCCAAAAGATGTGAAAGATAATGATGAAGTATTGGATGCAGCATATAAAAATGATAACATTGCCAATCAACCACTACCATGGATTGATTGGTATGTAGAGGAATGTTGTAATATAAAGGAGAGGATGGGTCCCATTGTACAGAGAACTTACAGTTGGTTGGTTACCTTGGGAATCTCACCCAAGGGAATAGAGAAACCTACAAATACAAGAGCCCCACCAACCATAAGCCAATCAAAGCACCTCTGACAAAGGGGAAAAGGTCAATCCAAAAATCCCATATAGTGTGAAAAAGATTTCTTTTGTTGTTGGAGGCTCATCTCTCTCCAAGACTTCTATTTCCAAGGCTATGTCTCTGCAGACTGTGATGAAGTGGTTGAAGTCGGTGATTCTCCTAGTTCCCCACAAGGCCCATCATTTCCTTCTTCTCTTCCATTGTCCCTTCCCATATCATCCCCTTCCACTTCTACCATCATTTCTTCTTTCCCATCACCTTGATGGCCCTAGTTTTCTCATCTCTTCCAGTTATCTCAAGCTAGAGAAACTATTGGGTCACCCATTTCTACCTCACTTCCATTTTCTTCCATCTCATCCCCTAACATTGTTATATCAACTCCTCTGCAGACCTCACATCCACCCCATCAATCACTACCACTACCATTCAAATGCCAACTAATTTTTCAAGTGCTCTTGTCACAACTAATGTTTCGGTATTGGATATCTTTGCTCCATCTTCATCGCATCAGCTATTCCAAAATGGTTTTGAGGCAAACTCCAAAACAAAAGAAGAAGGTGCCTCTAGGAGATGTTATAGATCTCAGTATATTGGAACATACGCCCAAAAGATAGGCCAAGAGACCAAGGATTTTTTTGAGTCTGATAGTGAATCCATCTGGGGAACGGGTTATAGAGGTTGCTACTCTCATCAAGGGAAAAACTAAGGAAACAATTACAGCTACAGATTATCAGATTTATAGACTTCCATTAGGAAAAGCCACTCACGAAGGAGCCAAACAAGATGTGCAAACCGCTCTTGGGGCTCTACTGGAGAAATATGACAAAGATAAGGCTACGAAAGATGAAATCAAAGCCAAGGTCGAGTAGCTCATAGCATTTCTACGCAAAGTAACCCACCTAACTCCATCTACCAAAGTCTCAACTACTACGGCTATAACGCTTTCGGGCTACCATCAATGACTTTTCTTATCACGAGCTCAAAAGCTAGGCCAGAAAGGGAGATCAATAAATGGATGGATAGAATGTATATTGCGAAGCTAATCCTTTAATCAAGGAGGCTATTGAAATCTATAATGATCTGCTGCAGTTGGAAGGGCTACTATTTGCAAAATGGATGAGGCATTTTCTAAAGATAATAATAATCTGAATTTGAATTTGGCAACATGGAGTGAGATCGAGTAGAAGACCCGTACTTTCTCCTTCAGGAAGATGTGATCGATGATATTTCCAAGTTGTTTGAATATCAGAAAGCCATGGAATTCCAGTGTCAAGTGCTACAAGATCTAATTAAAAATTAGATGATAAATGAGTGGAGATCATGGATGCCCTGAATGATATTTCAGAAGAGTTTGATGTTGCTAATTGCAAGTTCTTCAATGAAAACATCGATACTCTTCCTGAGGATCAAATTAAAGAAAATTTCAAGGACTTGGTGAAGCATGATGACAAGGTTACCAAAACTTTCAACTGTGATTCTATTGATAGAATGGTCTTGTGCCAGAATTTCATAGGAAGGCTTAAGAAATTTGTGAACAAACTCAAAAAAATTCCAGTCAAGATCTCGAGGGAGATCGATATGGTAGATGTTGTGAATCACTATACATGTGGACCTGAAGATGAAGAAATTCAGGGGATCATCAAGCACTTCATCCAAGTATAAGCATTGAATGGTCATGGTGGGAGGAAGGACAATAGGAATCTGTGAAAGGAGAAGGCATTACGGAGACCAAGCCAAGGCTGAGCAGCCATGGAAGGGCAGATCCAAGCTCTGGATTGGTCAAAATTTGTAGGGTTGATTGATTCAAACCTTACGAACTAACTTGCTATTTTTATGGGAGCCTGTTCCCTCTGCAATTAATGACTTTTCTATTTTTAGTAAAGTGTTAGTTAAAGGCTCATATGTAATGGCTCACCCTAAGAACTTATAAATAGTGGAATGCATGGAGTTCAAGGGAGATATATAGAGATTTTGGTGAAGTTTCTCTTCAAGCTTGGAAGAGTGCTTTAAAGATTTGTGAAACCTTTTAATTATATTCAGAGTTATACCTTGCCTTTAAGAATATAATTTATTATGTTAGATGATTAGTCAATGCATGCTTTGTGAATGTGTGATTCCTTGGTATGAGTGATTAGTTTACCTTTATCTCGGGTTATCTATTTCATGTTGTGAGAGAATAATGTGATTATCTTTTTCGTCAATTGTGAGAATCTTATTTTCCTTCTATTGATTAAAAGTTGCATTATCATTATCCTTAATCAGTGAAATGGATGCTTAACATGTGCATGTGTTCTTCCTCCTGATAAATTAATTGTGTATTGAATCAAATCTGATCTCTCTCTTATGTATGCTCAAGTTTAACGAAGGAATGTATGCCCCTGGTTTGTGGTATTTTGTACCCTTTCCAAGTTGCAACAGGTGAAGGTGGCCAACGATGCAAGCATCCTACCCACATTAACCCTTCCGAGAAATTAAACATGCCTTTATTTGGTGCATCACCATCCCTAGTACAGTTTCATTTCTGTAAACCACTCTCCCTAAAACTCATGAAAATGTTAGCCTAGGATTAGATAGCCATTTTATTACACTACGAGTAGTAAAGCACTTAGTTTAGGAAGAAGAATTTGGCCTTCTTCGGAGGTTCACCTCGATCCCAAGTCGCACAGCTTGAGAGATGATCCCATGTGTCCCAATAACACCGAACGTCCTAACAACATTTTGGCCATTCGGGAGGTGTAGTGATTTAGCGACAACACATATGCATAAGAATACTTTATAATATCCTCTAAATTTTTCAGTACACATTGTAATCTGACTAGCTAGGCATTTGGCATAGTATCCTCTATGTGCTGCATGTCCTCACCAGAGTTGATCCTTGACAAGTGGTCTAGTCCCAAATTACTTTTTCATGAATTTACTACAACTGAGAACTCAAAATTTTGGAACAAAAGGATCCAACAATAGATGCACCCGCATAATATTGGCTTACTTACTAGATCTTTAAGTGTTATGTGATTAGTGTTGAAGACAAATGGTATGGTCGATAAATACTATCGTAACTTATGAAGAATATACACCATGGAAAAAACCTCATGCTCTGTGGTTATATAATTATGTTCAGCTTGTGCCAACTTCCTACTCATAAAACATATAGGATGGTCCACATTACCTTCCCCTAACTAAGCCAATACTTCCCCAATTGATGTTTAAGAAGCATCCATATGGACATGGAACATAAGGGTCCAAGAAGGGAAGTGTAAAATGGGAGTGGTTATTAGTCTCTCCTTTAAGGTCTCAAATGAATGTTGTTTTGCATCCTTACGATAAAATTTTTCCTTTTCCTTCGATGCTCCTCTAGTGGTGCAATAATCTTGGCATAACCCTTAATAAATTTATGGTAGTATCGTGTATGCCTAAAGATTCCATGCACTTTACTTTGATTGGTTGATTCTTCCAACCCCAAAATATCGCTACTTTTGTTGGATCAACCAATAGTCCTTCCTTACAAATAATGTGCCCCAAAAAGTGTACAAATGGTGTTAAAAGATACATTTCTTAATGATTAAGGATATACTTAGTTTCCAGCACCGTTTGAACATTAGCCTTAAACAATCGAGTGGTCCTTAACCAACCCATAAATTGTCCAATCATCTAGATATATTTGAAAGAATTTATGGATGAAATCCTGAAATCCCTATACAACGATGTGAAAGAATACTATTGGCGAAATCTTTAATCCAAAAGGGATGACCGTGTATGTAAAACAACCGTATTCTTTTGTGAACATTGTAATCATTTGGTCATTGCATGTAATGTGAACTTGGTGATACCCCAAGTGAGAAATCATTAGTAAATGTATATATCTCATGCCCTGCGATGCCTTCAAGAATTTATTCTTTGAATGGTGTCGAAAGGATAAATCACAAACGAGGCACAACCTATAATCTATACAAATCTTGATTCTTCCATCCTTCTTAATGGTAATTAACATAGGGTTGATCCAATTCGATTCTTCAATAGGTTTTATGATGTTTTCTTTTAGCATTTTATCAATTTCATCCTTCACCTTGATGCATAAAGTGAGATTCATCCGACAAGGTATTTTACTGAACCGGTCACACACTTGTCCTTAAGATTTACCTTCATCTCCCTAAAGAAGGATGGACACCCTTTTGAAACATATCTTGAAAATTGTGCAACAGCTTGATTATTTTTACAACTTCTTCCTTAGACCAAGAGTCACCAATCACTACTTCCTTTGGTGTGTCATTAGTCCCAATGTTCACCTTTTCGTATTCAATGGCACATGGTATGAATGCACTTGTTCATATTCCGTATCTAGAACTTATTAGGATCATTTTGTATGATTTAGATGTAAAATCCTCACCTCATCATCCTCTATCAGGTATACAAGCTTTCCTTTCACCCTTTTTTTCCAACCACGCTCCATAAGTATATGATCGATATCAAACCCTCGTGAAATCATTCACACACTCTTCAATGGTATTTTCATCATATATCTAGGTCAAAAGTTCCTCTTCCTTCGAGTTATCTCCTATTGTGATGCACTTCATTAACTGCAATGCTTCATAGACAAGAGGTTTAGTAGAAAAATAATCAAAGGTGTGTGTGTAGAAAAATGTAAGGTCTAGTATAAAAATAATAAAATGTAGCCATCTGATGTAAGGATATTAATTTTTGCGCCTGTATCAATCAAAAAATTTCTTACCAACCAACCATTTATAACCACATCTAAAGTAATCTCCTTGTCATACTCATGGTCCTGAGGTGGAAATTTAGCATGTAATATTTTCCTATCCCCTTTTGTTTTTGCACACAATACTTTCTCTTGTAACCACTCTCCTAATAGAGGCATGATGTTCTCCTACCTAAGAATTCTACATACCTCCTTGGGGTAATCTACATCATTATCAAGTACCTCCATATATTTTTCACACTCTCTTTCATGCACTTGTTCGTTCGGGCATTGTCTCTCCCCTGCAGTTCTCTAATCAAGCCTATAGTATCTTTAGACACTTATTTTTGTTGCCATATGTCTGAATATTTAGTTGGTTGCACATTCTCATCCCGTTTAATGAGTGGATTTATTTTTTCCTGTTCACGCATGCATGATACTTCTATGTGCATAATAACCAATAATGTTTGTCGATCTACCACATCTCAAGTCCAAGGTTACCACTATCCTTGACTAGAATGCTCAACCTATATCATGGTTGTTCCCCTATGCTTCTTATTTTTACACATGTGTGCATACAAATCTAGGAATTCTTCTACTTTGATACCCTTTCCACATTACCCACAAGAATTATTCTTTGGACACACTAATAGTGGTATGATGACCCACATATATAGTATGTACCTCGGCTAATTTATCTCTATGACATCCTCAGCCTTTGCCACGATATCCTCCTTGGTATCCCCCATTACCATTGTTACATGTATCGTTGTCCTATCCAACATTATTCCCACTCTCTCATTCACATCCACAGGGAGTTTCTCTCTACGCTATCCGCATAAACATGTTTCATAAGCTTTATGAATGTGGTCAATCATCTAGTAATTAGTTGTATCATGGGTGTGCACGTCACAAATCTTGCAATACATCAACACATTTTTCTTTGTAGTGCGCAACAAAATTGGTAAGTCTTGGACATCATGGTTCTTGTGACAAATCTCACAAGTCAAGAGTAACGCGCACACACTCCTACATTGGAAAACTATCCTTTTATGCCCTCTATGTCATAATATGTGCACCAAATTCCAGTGTGGGTGTCGTGTGCTATATTAGCAGATAAATTCTCTAGCTAGGAAGCCATGGTTACAATCTAAGCTTCAAATAATGACTTTACTCTAGTGTTTATGCTTCCAACTATCTCTACGTGCAATGCTTCTTCCAAATCCTCGCGAGGATATTTGAACCTTTTTCTGTAACACCCTTCAAAATGGTTTCAACAATCCCCCTATGAACCATTGCACATGTTGACTATGGCGGATGTCATATGAAAGCTTAGATAACAAAGTCTTAAAACATATTTCATATTCCCCGAGACTATTAATTAAGCCTTGTTTAATGTCCTTGATCGCGCTAATGATTTAATTCTCAAATTATGGTATGTTAAATTTGGTCGAAAAGGTGACATGCAATGCATCATAGTCCTCTTCTACCCGATGCGGGTCATACTTCTTATACCAACTTTGTGCGCAACCTTATAGTGTTGTAGTGAACTGAATTTCCTTCCTGTCGAGGTTTTATTCCTTGGGCCCTCCATAAAAGTTTGCACTTGTGCACATGCTATGTTGCATATTCCATACCTCGATACTTTGGTAAATGAAGTGACATCTCAAAGAAAATTTGAGGGGGTTGCAATGGGAATGGGTTACTTCCTTATCCTGGATTGCTTCCACTAGGTGGGGGACCAGATGTTGACCCCAGAGCCTTCATTAGAATTGTCTTTATTCGGTGGAGGACTAAAGTCTCCCGACCCTCTTGTCACTGGGATTAATGGTGGTCTCTAATAAGAACTAGTGTGTGCGGCCATTGTAGAACTAAACTAGGTGCCAACTATTTGTCTTGATATCCCTCCAATGGGATCACTTCCATTGAGTAGAGAACCAATGTTTTTCCCGACGTCGTGCCTACTAAATTACTTCTAAAAAAATTCTATTGTCCACTAAGGGATCATGTTGTGTTTCCTTTAGCTAATATGCCTACTTGATCCGATACCAACATGTATCTACCTATATCTCCAACCCAACATGGTGATCCCTAATTACCTTCTTACTCATTGTGATGGTCCTCTATAACAACCTATGAATTCCAAACACCAAGCTTAAGGGCTAAGGGTTCGAAGTGGGTTAGATGCATGTCAATGGTTCTTAATCGTTCATCATAATCGTTTTCATTTGATGTCGAGGGGTCCTACTTTTTTCTCCAATATCTCGAGGGACACGGTTCTCTTCCCTTTCCTTCTACACGATTTATCATCACTTCCTCCTAGCCCCATTCCTCTCATTCTTAGAACCTCTTCAAATGCCCTCTCTCGTGCATCATTATATCTATGAAGTCTCTCTTCGTTATCTCTATCTTTCACTTGGACTAGCGTCATCCTTCCCAAGCCACTTTCCTACTCCTACGCGTGGTGAGGTTTTATACCCCATACGGAGATTTTCCAATCTGATCTCAATCATTAAAATCTTGATGGGCAACAGAGCACACATAAATAAGATCATTTGGGTTTGTGTAGGAACTGAAATTATGCATCCTCTAGACATGAATACATTGAAATTGCGTACTCCAATGTGTAATTCCTCAAAACGTCTATCCACCGATGATCTTTTGTACATGTCTAAGGTTCATCCAAATCAGCGAGTGTTTTGTACTTATCCTAACTCCACATGAACCTTCTTCCTAATCTGATCACTTTTTCATGAGGAATAACCATTCATATAATTTAATTGGAAAGAAACTGAAGAAATTACCATAAAAATCATCATACAAGTTTTCCTGTACCCATGTGTGTGGATTCAAACCGCTTTCAATGGTGTATCTCTAAGAAAAATCATCATGCTTGTCATGTACCCAACACTTAATATTCTCTAATGACGGTCATAACTCCATGTGAAATGCACATAGTAATGATCGGATCAAAAGGGGTCCCGAAAATGGAACCAAAATGTAGTCTTATAAGTTAACACCACTTATTTGATGCGTTGGCACATCACTTAGACTGATGTCTAAGTACTCACCCAAATCACACACAATCTACCAAGTCCCTCTTTTTGATATCATACAAGATGTATAATCAGCATAAGACATTGTGCAAGATAGAATAGAAGACAATATACTAGAAGCCATTACAAAGATAATAACCTTAAGGAGTTGTGATCATTCATTCCACAACATATATAATTAACATCAAGATCTAAATTCCAATGACACCTCGTTCATCTCTCCTAACCTTGGAAATCCATATCAAATCATCTCGTCGCATGACAAGATCTCACAAAACATACAAACATAGCATAACCCTCATACCATCTCTCACCCACACTATGTCTCTATGTCATACTACATACCATTGTGTCTCTCTTTGTCACGCACCCATCTTTACATAGACATGAAAATTATATATAGTTGGTGGGAACTTGTCCTTCACCACTTTACAATGCTTTAATATATTAATAGACTCTTCTATACTTATCCTATATGTACTTTTGTTTTATGCTTGATCTTCCATTGGTTATTCTATCTCTATGCATGATATTTATAGCTTTCTTGAACTTCACACCATTCTATATTTGGTTGCATCTACCCATGCGTATTCTATCTTTATCCAGCACCCTACATGTTTTTATCCTCCTTTAGTGTTGCTTTATCCATCTTTTTATCAAATTATAGCTCTTTCTTGTTTATCACACCAACCTGTGTTTTGCCTATTTGTAGCTACTCTTTACTTTTTTGGCTATTTGTTATTCTCGACCGTTCTAGTGTAACCCTTCACACATCCTCTTATTATTTCTTCTATGTGAACCCTTGCGCACTATCTTGTACTTGTAATATTTCTCCCTTTTGCTGTCACACGCACCTTTGTGTGTGGCTTATACCTAGCCACTTTTCTTATTTCAACATATATATATATATATATATATATATATATATATATAGAAGTTGGTCTTTGCTTTTCGGCTATCTGCTATTGTCACATTCTGCGTGTAACCCTTCACACATCCTCTTCTTATTTCTTCTACGTGAACCCTCGTGCACTATCTTGTATTTGCAATATTTCTCCCTTTTGTTGTCACACGCACCTCCGTGCATGGCTTATACTTAGCCACTTTTCTCATTCATATATATATATATACCTTGGCTTCACAACTTGATAAGAGCCCACAAAGGGAAAGAACTTGTGAGAGTTGGTTTCACAAGGTTTGCAGCTATCTTTTGACGTATGAACAATCTCTCCCCAAAATAGAGAGATACGAGGCCGAGACAATGAGTCAACAACTACAAAGTATTTCTAGTTTGTTGTCATCATTAAAGTAAATTTGTTTGAGTCAAACATGGCTAGACTCACAATATTCAAAGAAAGCAGATGGAGAGAGGACTAAAAGATAGTTTTTGATGATGTCTTTTCAAAGAGAGTTATAGAGATCATTAAGGTAAATTCAAATTTCAATTTAAATTTCAAGTCTATTCCTTTATTTTAATTTGTTAAATGTATTGTTATTTACATATTTACTTTATTTGTACGTTTGTTACTTTAGAGTTTAATTTGTTTGTAGGGATCAGATCCGTTGGTGAGGGTTTTGTGCTTGGGTAATGGAGAGAAAAACCTGATGGGGTACATTTATGAGGCCATGGATAGGGCCAAAGAGGTCATCCAAAATTATTATAAGGGGATATCACTAGATTTGGTGTCTACAATCTGTTTTCAATGATTTCCCAAACATCTTGGGATCTAAAGAAAGATTTCATTGTTAGAGACCAATACTCATAATTCTTACCTGTGAACTGAGGAGTCTGCAGATTTGATAAAGATGCTCTAAATGTGGAAGCCATTGATGGCTATCAAATTAAAATAACATGTTTTGATACCAATTTGTAGAATAAAGTAAATAAAACAGTAAACTCAGCAATTAAAACTGTAAATAAAAACAGAGTTTAAAACTCAGAAATCAGCACTGATATGCGTGAATTATATTCATTTGTTCCTTCTGGCTGCATTGCCTTACATTGCTTGCTGTTGGTTACTTGCTTGCTTATAATTACTTCTGTCTACTATTCAAATCTTATTACAGACGCCTCATATATGGAGGGCTTTCAACTAAACATAAATTCTCCTAAAAAAAAAAATTAGGCTGCTATTTTAAAACAGATAAAATAGGGCATGCTGGCTGATCTTCAATTGTTTTATTTATGTTTTCCTAAAAATAGGAATTAGACTTAACTAAATAACTGACTTCCCAATTGGTATAAGGAAATCTTACTCTTTCATGTATATTAAATGGGATGTACAGGGTGTTCAAAGCTTCAAACGATAAGCAAGACCTTCTAAAGCTTGGTAAGGAGGTGGATGACATGTGCAAGATGCTTAATTTACAAATAAATGCCTCTACTTTAGAAGTTGTACAAAGGAACCTTGTACCTATTTCCGGCCCACCTGTTCCCAACCTCAACAAAGATGCAGGTACTCTGTTTCTAATGAGGCACTGCTTTGGTAACACTAACTCCATAATATTTTCTCACCTTTCATGCGTTTTGATAACTGCAGTTGGAATAGAGCAGATGATTGATGAAGTCACTAAACAACTTGATTGGGAAAATGATAAGCCAACAGTAGCCGTGGTTGTTTACGGTCTCGGTGGATCTGGGAAAACCACATTAGCAGAAGCTGTTTATGCCTCTTTGAAAGATAAACTCCAACTTGGATGGAGACATTCTAAAGTTACTCTCATTCAAAACCTGGAAACAGAACCCAATGTAGAAGGTCTGCAGTCCCTGATTTTAGAGGATTTGACAGGGATGAAACAAACTGTAAGAGACTTTCAGAGTGGACGACGAAGCCTGAAGGACATTATGGAAAAAGAATCCATCTTCTTATACATCGACAATGCCTTGAACATGGAACCTCTCGAAAAGCTTCTACCTAAGGAGCTAACAAGTGCCAAGAAACTCCGGTTGCTTGTAACAGCAAGAGAAACAAATGTCGCCGGAGCAATTGAAGACTGCGGGATTGAACCTTGTAAACTTTATTCCATGGAATCTCTTTCTGATGATGCAGCTCTTGAAGTCTTATGCAGGAAAATAGATAGAAAAAGGGACACAAGCTCTATAGTTAATGAAAGACCTCTGGCGAAGGAGATAGCGAAAAAATGCAGTTGCAGTCCTCTCTTTCTGGAAGTGGTCGGAGGGTTTATTCATCAACGGAAGAACGAAAAAAAAGCTTACGAACGTGTAATTAATTTTTACAAACTGGTGAGGATTTTAGTGGCACCAAGACATACAGTTTTGATGAATCCAGGGTTCTCTTTTCCTACGATGGGCTAAATCGAAATGCTCAGGAGGCATTTCTAGACATTTGCTCATTCTTTTATAATTGGAAATGGGAGGAAGTTGCATGGATCGTGGGGGAAGAAGAATTTGAATGTTTACAGGAGGGAGCTCTCCTCAAAAACAAAGATGGGAGGATAAGTATTCACGATCTTATTCTTTCAGCTGGGCGTAATAAATGTAAAGACAGCCGATTCACAACTGCATCTGAACTGTCTAAGGCCTTGAAGAAGGAGGAGGTATGTGGACATCGAATATTATGAAATTTATTAAATAGAAAATTATCATTTCATAATCATTTTATTAAATTAGTTTGACCAGGCGTTTGAATGCCAACAGCTTGTTTCTCAAATAAAAGGAGTTTGGTTGAGATACAATAGTACTCCGTTTCATATCTCAGCAGAGGAGTTGGATGTGATGAGCACGTCTCTACGAGTATTTGCTATGGGAAACTTTACAATTGTGGAAGGAAAATGCAAAAAGCAATTTGGCGAGATAAGGTATTTCCAAGTGGGCACAGTACCGAATCTACCGATGGATATATCAAATCTCAAGCATTTGAGTTACATTGATTATGCATTTGGGAAGGACATGATTCTGAGTTCGTCCAAGGCAAGTAGTTTCTTTCTTTCTTTCTTCTCAGTGGAGATATTTTCCTTTTTCCATATAATTAACATCACTAATTATGGTTGCAGGATCTCTCAAGTCTAAAAGTGCTCAAATTTCAGAAGAACAATGAGAGTCGTATAATTGGAATCACTGAATTTCCGCATCTTCATTACATAAAGCAACTGGTTTTGGGTGGATGCTATGGTGCAGAAATCCCCCAATCTTTTTACAAGTTACGTAATCTGCAAAAGTTTCAACTGTCCCTTTGTTCAGATCTAAAAGAATTGCCAGAGTCGCTTTGCAAGCTCAGTTCTTTAAAGGAGTTGGATTTGAAATAGTGTCGGAAGTTGAAGCGTCTACCAGCAGGGTTTGGGGAGTTGGGGCGCAGTCTTACTACCGTTAATTTGTCAGATTGCCAGAGTTTGAAAGAGCTTCCATGTGATTTGGAAAAGCTTTCCTCATTGAAGTCATTGAACTTAGAAAACTGCGGCAGTCTGCTTCAGCTCCCTGAGAGCCTGGGAAGCTTAACATCTTTGACTTCTTTACACATAGAAGGATGCAAGAGTCTAAGTTGTCTTCCACGCAGCATTGGAGACCTGACGTCTTTCTCACCATCTAGTATAGATTTTAGAAGATGTTCAAGTTTAAGGGAGCTGCCAGAAGAAATTTGCAAATATACAATGTTGAAAAGTATTTCATTAAAGGGCTGTTCTAGTTTACAAGAGCTGTGTAATGACTTTCATTGCTTGGCAGGATTAAAAGAGTTAGATATGGAGGGTTGCACGAGCTTGTCAAGTCTACCTTTAAATTTTGGTCAGCTAAGTTCTCTTGAAATTTTAAATTTGACAGGATGTAAGAACTTGTCAAGCTTACCTCCAGGTTTTGGTCAACTAAGCTCTCTTAAATTTTTAAATTTGACAGGATGTAAGAACTTGTCAAGCTTACCTCTAGGATTTGGTAAACTAAGTTCTCTTAAAAACCTAGGCTTGACAGGATGTGGTAAACTAGAACAATTATGCAGCGACTTCTATAGCCTTGGAGCACTTAAATATTTAACACTGTCGAAATGCTTTAGCTTGTCCAATCTTCCTGATTGTTTTGGTCAGCTTGGTTGCTTGAAATTAGATCTACGCGGATGTTCCAATTTAGAGAAGCTCTCTGAAGATTTCCGTTGTCTCCGATCATTGACTAAACTAGACCTTTCAGAATGTGAGTGTTTGGGTGGGGAATGGATGGACAGCGTCGTGGCGATCCCCAGCCTGTCGCGCCTAGACATTGCAGGAAGTGAAAGAATGATCCAGCGCTGGACCGAATTGAAAAGGGGAAAAGAAAAATGGCATTTTGTGGTGGTAAAAGACTTCTCGGCCGAGGTATACCTTTTTGCATATATATTTAAGTTGTAGCAATTTAGAATTTTTATTTGAATGAGAAATTTATAATTTCATTTCATTAATCGCTGTTATCCGATGTTATGTACGCACGTTGCAGGATACAGAGGAAAGACGCAGGGCTTTGTTGTTAGAAGGGGCGCTATCAAAGGTATTTGATGAGGAAGCTGGGCTTTTGTATGACAATCATCAACGCCCTTTCCTCCATCCTCCCTCCATCCACACACTCCACTTATCTTGATCATTGATGCCCGTAATTATCTCTCCTCCCCCTTGAGGAAAATATTAGAAAAAGAGTAGAGCAGGTGAAATGCAACTCAAAAATGTTTCAAATCATATACATTGGACTCCTGGACTTCGATGCATTACCATCCGAGTTGGCCGCGAGAATCCTGGCTTGTACACCACCATCTTTCTGTCATAAATTACGTGCCCATTTTCCTATTCATGGTCAGATCTCTGTCTTTCGTAGCACTGTCGGTTTGGAAGCAAACGGTATGAAATGTTCGTCAGCTTGGGAAGACATATCGTGGATAGAAGATGAAGTGGAATTCCTGAGTAGAACTCCGAGAGAGAGCAATATTGAATTGCTGACAACATTGCTGGTGACTGAAAAAACAGATTATATCCTCTTCAATAAAAACCAACAGGTATTGTTTTTCCAATAATTTTGGTTTATAAATTTATTCTGAATTTTGAATTGCTAAGCGAGTAATAATGATAATAGCAGGTAAAAGTTGCTGATCTACAAGGAAAAGTTATATTACTTCTCACCACATCCATTGGATCATCCGAAATGTGGATCTCAGCCTTGAAAGATGTGTATCTCAAGATGCAACAGAGCCACAAGTCTCTTGTCGAAGTTGTTTGGATTCCGGCATATGCGAGTAGTTACACATGGGAGAAGTATGAGAGAGCGGCTGCGAATGCTCCGTGGCCGATGGTACCAGATCCATGGTCGATGAACTACCAATTAAAGAGGCTCAAGTACAGTTCAACACCAGAAGTTTTGGTGGTGGATGGGAAGGGAAGGGTTCGTAGGGAAGACGCACTTCCGATGATAGAAAGGTTCGGGGTGGAGGCGTATCCATTTTCTCAAAGTCGTGAGGAACAACTCATCAACGCAGAATGGGAGGGATTCAAATTCAATTCTCAATCCACTTTAGAATTCATCTTTCAAAATACAGAGCTCCTTCCAACCAAGGTGAGTCTTAGCTTGTCTGGATTTAAAATATCATTATTTAATGGCAAGCTAATTAAGAGAAATTGAGTTGTGATGACAGGCAGAGGAGGCGACGAGTCGTGGAGAAATATTGTTGTTGTGCGTGGGTTCAACCCAGAAGATGATGGAATTCGCCGCACCCTTGATTACTGCTTTGTCAATGTTGGAATGTGACGCCCGTGTCTTGTATGTTGCTCACAGTCGTGGCCTCCAATACTTTAATTCTACTAGAATAGAAAATGAGTATGAGCTAAAAAGAAAGGAGATATGCAGCACCATTCGAAGCCTCTCCTTCTCTGATGTATTCAAATTCTGGCGGCGTGTTGGATATCTGCAACACGATTTAAATCGAATGGGAACAGATGAGAAGATAGCCAAGGTGAGAAGAATGGTATTGGGTCTTGCTAGTGCAGACTGGAACAGTGCCTGTAAGAAAGAAAAGGGAATAGTGGTGGTGGATGAAAATGGTGAGATGATAAGTGGGAGAGGAATGGAATTGGCGCGGCTACTCCGCTGCCACGGTGATGAAGATAACAAGAATAAATTGTTGATGGACATAAAAAGTGCAGGATTTCGGAAAGCTGTGGAAAGGAGATGGAGAGATGGGATGACACATCCCAAACATTATACCGAACATCCATTGCTGAAATTGATAGATGGTATTTATACGAGAGCTGTGGAAAGTAGGTGCAGTTTATGCTCGAGTATATTGTTTAGGAAATCAAGATATCAATGCAATGTATGCCAAAATTATGTCATGTGTGAAGGGTGTTACAAAAAACAATAAATTATACTAAATGGTAACGTAGTGCATATACAGTATCTGTTCAGCAGAGGAACAATGGTGACATGTTTTGATCACATGTTCTTCTTGGCAGAGCCGAGTCCTTCCTGATAGTTCATATAATTTTATGTATATAATGTTCACGTTGATTTGTTTCAGTTCAAAGGGTAGAAGATTCGAAATAACGCAATAAATGATTTGTTGATTGGTCACTTCTCCTTATGATAAACATCCAGTGTTATTTTGTCTCTGAACTTAATGTAGCTAAATTCTAAACAAACTCAATATATTGTAAATAATAGGAACTCCAAAAGAAAATAGATCTCCAGCTTCTTCATTATCGAATCATCAATTACAATGTTTCCCAAATACGAAAACAACTCCCAACTCGAGTTGCCAAGCAAACTCTAACTAGCTTTGACTAAATCTACTCTAGATGGCGGAAATTACTATTTTTAAGCAGTTTACTAGAACTTGCTATTCTTAGTAAATTTGCATGCTTATTCATACAAGAAAAGAAATTGCCACGCATCTTCTACATGCCTAAATTAAAGGAATTGCCAACTTTCCAACTCATAATGCAACTAAGAGACTAAAATTAACTAATGCCCTAAAATAGGAAAAAACCGAACTACAACTTAAATCCTAATTTTTGGCCTCAAGATGGTGGATTTTGGGCCCGAAAATGTCTCCAAACGTGCTTCAATCGGTAGGGTTGGTTGAATCATGCGTTCGTCACATCGAAACAATGGGTTTAAAAAAATGTACTCAAACGGACACCCGAAGCACAAGTTATGAAAATTTCAAGTTCCTGCTAATTTTGGCGCATCATTCTTCCCTTCTTTAAAACAACGCAGCTCCTGCCAGTTGTCTTCTTCAATCTGCTTCCATTTATCTGCATCACACTTCTTAATCTACCACTATGTGACCCATGTATTGTCCTCTTGTTCCAATCCTTTCCAATGTACCAAATATTTGTTGTATTTCCCATGTCGCGTGTCCATTATTTTCTTATCTAGAATCTGATCCACTTCTTTCTTCTTCATCAAAACCTGCTTTGCCTCAGTCTACTACTTCGTTAGTAACATCCCCTTCTGCACCATCCCCATGAAAAGAATAAAAGTCTGAAACATTAAACACTGGAGAAATATCAAAATTCCTGGAAATTCTACCTCATAAGCATTATCATTTATTTTTTCACGATTTTGCAAGGACCAATCTTCTTGTACTTCAACTTGTTATAGGTTCCTTTTGGAAACCTTTCCTTCCACAAGTATACCATAACCAACTCACCAACTTGTAAATACCTTTCTTCATCTCAGTGCACATCTATTATTTTCTTATATTTATCATTACTATTCGGTAGCTTCTTGACACTTCTTCCTGCAATTGTTGTATATGTTCGACAAATTCTTCTGCATCATCACTGACTCTGCCATCAATTTGTAGTTGTACCAAATCTAACACCCCGTTTAGATTACTCCCATACACAATAGAAAATGGATACTTTCATGTGGATCTATTTACGAAGCTGTTATATGCAAACTCAACTTGTGGTAATGCTAAGTCCCATTGTTTTGGCTTTTCCCCAACTATGCACCTTAATAGGTTTCCCAAACTCCTATTTACCACCTTTGTTTTCCCATCGGTCTGAGGATGATAGGCACTTTGTTGAATTGTAGTGGATTTCCTAGCTTCTTCCATAAAGTCCTCTGGAAGTGACTTAAGAACCTTGAGTGCCTATACGAAGTAATGGATTTTGGAACACCATGCGAATGAACAAATTCTCTCAAAAAAAATCTGCTACTCACCTGCGCATCACTTGTTTTCTTATAGGCAATAAAATGATCCATCTTAGAAAACCTATCAACAACCACAAAAATTGAGTCATTACCTCATTTTGTTTTTGGTAATCCCAAAACAAAATCCATCCTCGAATCTGTCCACGACCGTTTAGGAATAGGCAACGACATAAACAACCCCGTATTTTGTGCATGGCCTTTTGAGACTTGGAAAATTCGACACCTCTCCACATCTCTTTTCATCTTTTGCCAATAGTATTTCTCTACTACTAAGGCTATCGTCTTATCTTTACCAAAATGCCCAACTAATCCTCTGCTATGAAGCTCTTTCACTATATTCTCTCTCATAGACCCAACTGGAATACATAGTTAGCATCCCTTGAATAGATAGCCATCATGTAAAATGTATTCATTATGAACATCTCCTACATCATCTGAAAATGGACGAATTAACCTTTTAACAATATTCTTGAAATCAGAATAAGAAGAATACAAACCCTTTATTGCTTCAAACCCACCACATCATTTTCCATAGTGGTAAAAAGAGTCACACACCTACTCAATGCATCTGCAACTTGATTCTGTTTTCTGATTTATGTTTTAGAGAAAAGTATAACCCTGCAAAAATGATACCCACTTTGCATGCCTACTATTCAACTTCTTTTGTGTATTCACATACATCATGGCTATGTGGTATGTAAATAACACAAACTCCTTAGGCACTAAGTAATGCCTCCAATGCCTACATGCTGTCTGATTGCATAAAATTCCACATCATAAGTAGAGTAGTTCTTTCTTACCTCATTCAATTTCTTACTAAAGAAATCTACTCGCTTTCCACCTTGACTTAGGAAAACACCAATACCCATATGTGAGGTGTCACAATCAACCTCAAACACTTTATCAAAATCTGGTAGTGCTAAAATAGGTTCTTCTGTCACCTTCTTCTTCAAGAACTGAAAAATTGTCCTCATTTGCCTTTGTCCACAAAAACTCCCTTATTTTTGTGTAATTTGTTATAGATGCTACAATACTGCTGAAATTTTTAATAAACTTTCTGTAAAATGTTGCTAAACCATGAAAGCTTCTTACCTATGTTATACTCTGTGGAGTAGGCCATTCAATAATTGCCTTTATCTTCTCTGATTCCATATGTACCCCATTTGCTGAAATAATAAAACCCAAGAATACCAAACTGCTTTTGCATAAATATGCACTTCTTCATATTTGCATAGAGTTTCTCTTTCCTTAACACTTCAAATATCACCTCGGATGCATCGATGTTCTTCTTTAGTTTTACTAAAGATCAAGATATCATTAAAATAAACCACAACAAACTTACCATTATACTCCCACAACATAGTGTTCATCAGTCTCATAAAAGTACTAGGTGCATTGAAAACCCGAATGGCATCACCAACCACTCATATAATCTATTTCTTGTCTTGAATGTTTTTTCCACTCATGTCCTTCTCTCTCTCGATCCAAATTTGATGGTAACCACTTTGAAGATTAATCTATGTGAAATACCTAGATCCAGCAAGCACATCCATCATATCATCAAGGTGAGGTATTGGGAACCTATACTTAATTGTAATTTTATTGATTGCTCTGTTATCCATGCACATTCTCCATGTTCCATCCTTCTTTGGTGTTAATAAAGTTGGGGTTGGACACGACTCATGCTCTCCCTTACTGTCTACTTTCTCACGAGCTTTGTCACTTGCCTATTCAACTCCGCATGAAATGTCCGGATTATCCTATAAGCCACTTGATTTGGTAGTGAAAACCATGGAATAAAATCAATATGGCGTTGAATATCTCTTTTGGGTGGTAATCCGTCTGCTAACTCATCGGAAAAACATCGAGAAAATTCTTTTATTAACTTTGTTGTTTCTACTCGTATATTTGCACTTGCAGGTTCATCCTTATTTGCGACCAGTGCATAACAAAACCCGGTTTCCTTTGCCTCCTTCACAAATTCCTTTGCAGAAAGAATATTTTCAGCCTTCCCCTCTTCCTTAAGATGTAGGAAAACTATTTTTATGCCATCCTTCCAGAAAGTATAAGTATTCTTTCCCCCATCATGAATAACTTTTCTATCAAATTGCCATGGTCTTCCTAACAGCATATGACATGTATCCATAGGAATAACATCACATCAAATCTCGTCCTTGTAAATGTTCCCAATAGAAAAACTTATTAAACATCACTTATCAATAGTAACTTCATTACCCGTCTTAAACCATGCAATATGGTAAGGGTTAGGATTCTTATCACAATGTAGACCCAATTTCTCAACCATCTCATTTGAAACCATGTTCTCACAACTACCGCTCTTTCCTCCTGAAGTGCATCTTGTTCTGAAAATATTTGTACGCAGCCATGCATCCCCCTTGATATCCTTTCTTGGAGTAATCATCGTCCTTTTGATCATCAAATTTTCTCCAACATCTAGTGGAATTTCTAGGTCATGTTCATTTTTACTTGTTCAGCTTCAACAAGACTTACTCTTAGAGCATCTTCTTACCTCTTGTCATGTGTATAATAATTATGGCATTCAAAATCCCGATTCCCCTCTTCATGACATCTCGTAACAAACAAATGGTCTTCATAGAGCCTCCCATCCTCTATCGCTAGCATATCCTCTTCCCCTAGAAAATCCTCTGCCTCTTTGTAGATTCTGGGAATCTTGTCTCGTATCTTCTTGATTTTCCACTCCACGAGGTGATTCTCTTCTACCTTGTCTAAAACCAGCTCATCCCTGAAAGGAAGATGAGGCCCACCTATTCATCCTAGGTGATTTTTCCTCACCTTTAAGGCTGATTGATAGGCATCCTTCATGCTCTTAATCCTGTACATACTTATCTCATCTTGAATAGAAAATTTTAATCCATTTACATACCTTGCAGCCATTGGTTCCTCGGTTTCTTCATGCACTACATGAATGGACAACTTTAGAACTCATATGTGCATTCTTGTATGGTTTGTAATTTTTTTCGAGATTCTGAAACCTCTGTAAAGGGTTTGTGCATAATCCACATGTGGAGAAATTTATCTTTCACTTCTTCTCCATCTTACTCTATGTCATAATTATTTCTTTCCCCTTTCTTGACCATTCTTTCTATACCTGATCCCACCATAAGATAGCATGACCTTTCAATTTCGTGCATGCAAATTTTACCTCTTTTCTTCTAACATAGCCTTCCACTCAAAAAAATTTCCCATACTAGTCAACCAATCTATCATCTCCTCTGGTTTTAGACTACCTCCATACTCTAAAACATCAACTCTTATCCCATCATTCTTTCCTTCTAATGCTTGAAGCATCCTTTCTTCAAAAGCTAAGGGTGGTGCTTGCGTTTCCTCCTCTTCACAAACTTCTTCTTCATCTGTGTCATCTCCACCTTGATTTCATCTCTGGGTTATCATTGCAGCAAGTGCAATAACTTGCCTCTACAGATCTTGCATATTTCTATTCATCTAGGAAATACCACCTCTTCTTCCTCTTCCTCTTTCTGCAATTTTTTTTAAGACTCGAACCAGCTCTGATACCAGATAATGTATCCAAATTCTAAACAAACTCAATATATTGTAAATAATATGAACTCCAAAAGAAAATAGATCTCCTTCTTCATTATTGAATCATGAATTAAAATGTTTCCTAAATAGGAAAATAACTCCCAACTCAAGTTGCCAAGCAAACTCTAACTAACTTTGAATAAATCTACTCTAGGTGGCGGAAATTACTATTTTTAGCAGTTTACTAGAACCTGCTATTCTTAGTAAGTTTGCACATTTATTTGTACGGGCACATAAATTTCCATGCATCTTCTACATGCATAAATTAGAGGAATTGCTAAATTTCCAACTCATAATGTAACTAAGAGACTAAAATTAACTAATGCCCTAAAATAGGAAAAACCGAACTACAACTTAAATCCTAATTTTCGGCCTCAAGATGGCAGATTTTGGGCCCAAAAATGTGTTGAAATGTGATCCAACCAAAAGTAGGGTTAGTTTAACTATGCATTCCTCTCATTGAAATAGGTGGTTTAAAAAAAACGGACTCAGACAGACACCCAGAGCACAAGTTATGACCTTTTCAAGTTCCTGCTAATTTTGGTACATCAGAACTAATATGACGTGGTATTAGTAATATCTTTTTGACATATTAAATTATGGTGTGCAAGAATTATCATCTTGTTTATACAATATTTTTCCAACTCAATGTTTTTCTTAATTTGTGTTATGCAATGTTGTCTCTTGTGTTTCCAATTGTATTTGTCTTTTTTAGCCCATACCGCATTAACGAGACTTTCCATATTCTGTTTTTATAAAGTTTGGTATTTATTTTGCGGTTTTGGGTAGTTATGTGCCTTTACATAAGGCACTTTTCCAATCGATTATAACTTTTGTCAGAGATGACAACGAGGATGGCTCCCAAAATCAAAACATGTAAGAAACTTTGTTCTCAAAGTTAACAATGAGGTAAATATTTTGATTTCATCCTTAATCATGCTTAATGTTGTATTTTTGAACCAATTATTAGATGGTATCAAATAATTGTCTTATTGCTTATTTTTTGGTCGCATCCACTCTAAAAGTTTTCTCTAGACCTAGATTAAATATTGTTATGAATCTAATTGTGTGTTTGACTCATGTATTAGGAACCTCACTAAAGGATTTTTCTTTTATTCTTCAAAGAGCCTTCACATGTTCAAGCATTACTCACTAACCCAAGTTTATGGTTCTTGTATGACGCTTCTTGTGTTTTCTCCTTAGTCTCAAGAACTTAAAGTACTCTTGACCATGTCTATCTCAAAATATCTATTTGGGTCAAGCTCCCAAACCTTCTGGTTCATCTCTGGTTTTGTATAATAAATATAGTCAAACTTATTGGATGGTTTATTTTCTAGAAGTGAACCACTTCTACTCCACTTGAAAAAAAGGATTTGTGTTGAGATTGACATTAGAACTTGGATATGAAATAATAAATTGATATAAAAGTTGGGGCATACCATTTTTCCATAAAACCACATCCTTTAACCTAATAAAAACTTGTTTTAGATGTCAATCCCCCAACCAACTCATCTGTGGTTGTTCCCTTTTAGCTCGCTCCAAGCCATTTAAGGGTCTTCCACCATCTTAAAAGCCAAAAAATACATATAATGGTGATGGTTGGACCATGGTTAACAAAATAGCTTCCATTGGAAATAAAAAAAACATCATGGATAACTTTGTGTCTAATGTTCAATCCCAATCTATGGCACATATTCATGATACTTTTCCAAGTGTTTCCATGTCAGCACCCTCGATCCAATCCCATTCCAAGTACACAACTTCATGCTTTGAGAGGTTGGGACTACGGTGATGAGTTCTCAACCCTCACAATGTTGTCATAGTCCACCTTGAGCTGGATGTGAATTTTATAGGGGTGACAATGTAGATAAGAGCCACTCTATTACCACAAAATATTTTTAGTCAAAGTAACGCCCTCTTTTATCTAACAATTTTTCTTTACTAGAATGAAGCAATTTTTTAGGATGGACATGGGACACTTAATATGGATGAGTTTCTTGCATGAATTTTCATCTCATGGAATGTTATAGGTTTCATATATTACTCACAAAATTATCTATGCATTCTACTTGTTATATGGTAGGAAATATTGATGTGATTTATTTGCAAGAAATTACAATTGTGATTTTTTTCTTCAAACTACTTTAAATTATGTTACTTCATATTTCATGTGTTTTCATACTCCGCACCATGAGAAGAGAGGTGGCTCAAAAAAATTCATGTCCCCTATATTTTCTTCTTCAATTACTACCGCGAGGGAATATCCTTCTCACGAAGTCGTGTCAGTAAATACCCGATATTAATGGCTTTTCTATCGGTTTGATTAATGTATACACCTCTAATGATGGTCTTGAAAGAACAAAGTTATGATGGTGGTTGGAAAATAATTTACCACTAGCCTTCTAGTTAATTATTGGTGATTTAATATGATTTAAGATCTCAAGGACAAAGAAGGGATGTTACCAATGCAATGGTGTGTTGGTGAGCATGAAGATAGGATTTATTTTCAAAACCATTAGGGCTTGTTAAACCACTCATTTTGGTAGAAAGAATTTATTTTATACCTTTGGTTTACTTTGTCAAATTTTTGGGGCAATGTTAACAGGTTCATTAAAATAATTGATTGTGTGATACTCTTTTATCGAAATGTGTTCACCTTTAACAATTTTAATTAATATTTGTATACCATTCATTAGGATATTGTGCTTTTAGACAACATCCCCTTGTGGTGATGCCCAATTTAAATTATCTCATAAACAGATTCTATCTCAAAGCATCATTGTTCGACATAGAAATGGATTATCCAACTCATTTTCATGGTGTGAAATTTAGCTCCATGTATTTACAATACTAGCTAGATCGAGCAATGAAATGATGTCATCAATCGCACCACTTTCTTCTTCGCCACTTTGGAAAATATGCGGGGTGGGTTCAAAATCGGAATATTGTACTGATAAAAGAATTCTAGAGAGTTTGTGTGCTACAATAATCATACCCATTTAATTTTCAATTACAATCTATGGCGGTCAAAGCTTGACATAAGCTCAAATTAAATGAAAAATATGCCATAAGAGGGGCTTAATTTATGCGCTACTCCATTGGCTCAAAGTGGTAGATAGAGCTTCCATATAGTTTTTAAATCCATTCAAACCAAGAAATCTCATGAGTAGGTTAAATCTATATAGGAGGCTCGGGATTGGCTAACCAATTTACCTGAAATTTCATTAGCTTTTTGGAGCATCATAAACATTTTTCCAATCCTTGTGAGGATTATGAGGAAAGGGAAGTTGTTTGACAACAATGCCTTGATGTAGTTTCATGAAAATCTCTCCCACCTATAGGATATAGTGTGATTTTTTTCTTACGCTTGATGACCTTCGTGTGATCTAATAATGTATGGCTAATGCCAAAGCCCCTAAAATTGATGGATTTCCTTGTGAATTTTATAAGGAATTATGTCATGTTTTAAAGCATGATCTTCTACAAAGTATATAGAGAATTTTTGGGAAATAATTCATTAGGATATATTATAAACAAAGGAAACATTAAATTCATAACTTAAGTTACTAACCCAAAACTCATCTCTAGTTGGAACCTAATCACCTTATTGATGTTTCATACAAGATCATCATCAAAGCACTTGTGGTCCACATCTGTCACATTCCTTCAACCATTGTTGGACTAGAGAGATTGGCTTTATTAAAGGCCACTATATTAAGGAAAATATCATTAATGTTTAGGAAAGCATGGAATAGGCATGGGCATTTTCAAAATAAATTTTCTTTCTCAAAATAGACTTTTAAAAAGCGTATGATCACATTTAGTGGCCTTTCATTCTTTCAATGTTGAAAGCTTCAAGTTTTGTATATTATTTCATCCATGGTATTCAAAATATCTTCTATGATGCCTTCAATTTCCATACTATTAAATGCCACAAACATAACTTGTTTAGCACTTTTAGTTCTATTTGATAAGGAGGCCTTCTAACTCCTTTGTTTGTGCTTATAGTTAAAGCTTTTCATTATCTTCCTTCTCACATAGTTGGACATGGGTGCATTCATGGAATTCATCTATCGACCTAGTATTCCCAAGTTATTAATGGACATTATGCGATGATTATTTTCTCAACCTTACGGAAAAAGATAATATTGTTAATGAAACCATGCTCTGCATTGATATTTTTTGCAAAGCTTTAGGTTTCAAACTTCATTGACCTAAAATGTTCAATTATGTTGATGTATATAAAGTATGTGGTCCATGTATAAGTAGTTTAAAAGTTTACCTTGAATGTAGATTTTTATAAGAGATCAATTCAAATTTATACGGATCTCATTGTCCTTTGATAGAAATCTTTCCAAATTATGGTAATATGTGTCGAAAGGGTCGAGAAAAGATCCTTGTTTGGATTTCTAACCATATCTCCCCGGCTGAAAATTTTAGGCTTGTACCAAGACTTTTTATACCATGCATGTTTATTACTCACCATGTTAGTGTCCTTCCAAGGCTTCTTATGATAAATTGGCTAAGATGAGCTAAGATATTTAATTTGGTCCAATGCCGAGAAATGCAAAGGATTTCAAAACCTTACTTGGGATGTTTGTTTCCTTCATCACGAAAAAGGTGGTATGTGCATTAATGATGTTTATACACAAGCATATGTTTATGAACTAAATGGGTGGTACAATTTAATGAGGGTAATGGAACTTGGAATGTTTTGTTAAGTTACTATATCTCTTGTGCTATGCCTTATGGAAAGAGGCAATGGAAAAATATTAATTTATATACCTTGCTAATAACTTTGGATTTGGTTAAAATTGAAGGCTCATTTGTTGTTAAAATAATTTTAAAATGCTCTCAATTTCCTAGGCCTTTTGTTACATGGATTGGTGAGTGACCTAGATTAGCTTTTTCCAACGATCACAATATCTAGAGTTTTCCTAGTTTAACAAGAAATATCATACCCCTTATAGAAACACCAATTATCATAGCTCTTATATTTTTCAAAAGAGATCTATTAAATTTGAGATTTAGGATCTTCAAAAATTAGATCCTGTGGACGAAATTATATCTTACTAATTGTGACCTTCCTTGTGTGCTCAAAATTTAGGGGCTCATGCTAGACATTATATTTCAAAAATTAGGCCTTCAACTACCAATGACGTAGTGGCATGAATTGAGATGGAATATTAGCATTACATTCAAATAAATACAGTTTGGTTCATATTTAGTAGTGATGATCCCATTCTCCCCAACCCTTGGTATGATTAACTCTTTATTGGCCATGAATTCCTCTCCTAGAATGTGGATTTTTTAATTTTATCATGTCTATAAGTCTAAACTTGAGCCTAATATACACCAATTATTATGTTGTTTTATTTACCAAGGCCTTCCTTGGGGAAGAGACTCAAACACAATGGTGTATCTATACCCATGTCATGTGTGTTCCCATTGTAGATTCTTTCAAACATCAGTTATGGCCATTTTTGAGCATAGAAAAGGGACTAATTCCCAAGAAAAATTTGGCACACGGGAGAAGGGCACATAAGTAAATGTGTGCGCAGAGAGAAAGGTTTGCGCGCTCAAGATGTAGACGTAAGAATTGCACACGGGAGGAGATTATACTTAGGTAGTTTTGAATGAAGAGGTAAAGATGGACATGGAGTGTGGAGCACGTCTTCTAGAAGACTTGAAGAACACACAAAGGCTATTTTGGGAAAACAAGAAGATCAAACGCCATGCATAGTCCAAAGATAATAATAGGATCTAAACTGAGAGATAACTATAAGTATATCTATTGTTAGAGAGCTTGCATGATTTTTTGTACTTAGATTAGGGCGGAGCATGGCTATTATTGGCATGTATCCTATTTTTGAAGGTGTATGGGTAGTGAAGGGAAAGTCCCCACCCCTATAAATATGTATTGATTTGTACATTTTAGGGTATCACGTTTGTATTAGAGTTATGTTGCTTGTTTATATGTGCATATGACTAATGGTGACATTATGGAGGTATGAAGCTTTTGTGTTTTGTAGTATTAAATATAATGGATCTTATTTTGTGGATAATGGTGTTGGATGTAATTGAGCATGGATATTTTATGCTAAATCTAGTTATAGTACTTGTTTAGTTATTCCTTCATATGTTAAGATCTAGATCTAGTTTATGCATTGTGGTTTAATTAATTATATGTTATGGGTCTGAAATATACATTCAATCATGTTAATATCTTGAACAAGCTTCTCTAAAGAGTAACTTGGTTCCCTTGTGCACTTCAGTGAGCACTCCATTCAAGCCGAGTGATGTGTCCTGTCGCCTTGGGTTTTTGGTGGTAAAATCTAAGCTACATTTTGGTTCCATTGTCGGGACCTTTTTTCAGATTGTCGACGGGAAGAGGATGATGAAGACGTAACGGTTGACCTTGGTTAGTATTGAAGAGTGGTTAGACAATCTGGAATAAAAATATTCTCACAAATTTAGCATTGGACCTAAGTTTAATGCACGCGTGTGGTTTGAACAAAATTTGTATGATGCGTTGTACAAGGATTTCTTTGCTATCTTTCCCATAGAGTTATACGAGTGGCTGGTTGCTTATACGTCTAAGAGAAATTGTAGGTTTCATATGTTCGTTTGGATGCGGGAATAATTTTAGGTCTTATATGATGCTGATCTGATTCGGACGCATAGTATGGATACTTGGTTACGTGGTGTTCTAAATAGCTATATTTGGAGTACGCAATTTCTACTTATTTTTTTCTAGAGGTTGTTGAGTTCCAATATTAGAGAGTTAGAAATATGGGAATAGGGCCACTTAAGTGTATTAGAGAGCTAGAAATATATTGTGATCCTTATTGTTATCGATAAATGATTTTATAAATGGCTTTTGACTTTAAGGATTAATTAAATTGATTTTATACATGGCCAGCTAGATAATGCTATAAAAGAATTAAAATTATTTGAAATTAATTATATGGTTAGATACCTAAATAATGGAATAGGGGTGCTAAGTTGTTAGAGAAAATAAAATTAAATCAACTTAGGAAATGATTGAACCATGAACTTAAAATGGAATTTTGAATGGATAAACAATGGGATTAATGTGTCATTATTTCAAACAAAAAAAAATAAAAAGGAACCCTCTTGAAAGGAATTAATCTAAATGTAGTTAGTATTTGTAACCCTTGGAACCTTTTTAAAACAAAAAAAAATCCGTAAATTTTTCCCAAATAAATTGATAAATTTGGTGTGGTTTTGAACGTAAAAAATGTGGCCGTTACACTTGGTATCAAAGCGAGATTCAACACTTGGACCACAGGGCCAACACGAAACACAAACAATTAACCTAGTACAACGTACACCTAAAACACATAACATTGCATGATATTTTAAAATGTAGAAAACCTAAAAAACTAAAACAAAACCTAGATGATGATAAACTAACTCCCGTCTTGGTTTTTGTAGGAGGTGCAAAGCGAGATGATGGGATCCTTCGTGTGGAGTTAGATATACCACCCCTAGAGTAGGCGATTCACGCTATATTTCCATGAGATTCTACATAAATTACAGGATGTCAATGTAGTTATATGGTGGATCAAGTAGGGAAAACCTAGCCAAAAGGAAAGAGAGCCATCGGTAGAGGGCTCGTTCACCTTCACGACACAATGATGAGTATAGTGGAGAGAACTCCTACATGTAGTCACCTAAACGAGATTCACCACATAGAGAGCATAGAGATAGATCTAGGAGCCCTAGGATGAGGGATGATCATGTGGAGAGAACTAGGGGCCGATTGTTGATAGTGGAAGATTATATCGAGAGATATCTTTTCGAAGTAACACCAGCCCATTTTTTCGGACATAGGAGGATTTTAGGCAAAGGCATGGTTGGCTAGATTGAGCGAGATGCTTCAAGCTATGTTTGTGTACCAACAACATGAAAGCTCGTGTTGTCATCTACCTTCTGAGAGATGGATCTGGGGTTTGGTGGAGGAATGAGGAGTAAAAGCTCCATGTGGATTCAAATACATTAATTGAGAGCTCTTCAAGGAGCAATTCAGAATAGATACATATCTAGGAGGTTCATCCAAAGATATCGGATTGATGAGTTTCATGATCTGTGACAGGCATCCATGACAATAGTTGAGTATGAGAGTTAGTTTTGAAATTTCTTCATGTGTGTAGACTACATACGGAAGAGCGAGTTAGGATTCACAAGTTCATCAGGGGCCTAAACTTAGATTTGTTAGGGCAATGCACATTCATTGTCCACATAATTTAGCTGAGGCCATGGAGAAGGATTGCATTATAGAGGAGACTAGGGGGAAGACACAAAAGGCTATAGATAGAGTGAGAAGCCATATTCCGCAGATGCAGGATAGTAGGTCAAGGGGTCAACTCCTCCTCCTCATGGAGGATACGGTTTAACACAGATCCTCTTTTAGGCTACCACAATAAACACACGGCAGCAATAATATAATTTACCACATTTTAGACCTCCACAACGACAAGATGCACAGAGAGGATGTAGCATGGGGCCCTCACCTAGAGGACCCATCAAGACACGAGCTCCACCTGTGGCTCAATCAATAAGAGCACATCCATAGTACCCACAACAAAAGATATGGCAGAGTTCATCGAGGTCTACAACATAGACCCCTAGAGTGACTGGAGGGTTTTCCGTTCATTAGAGGGGACCTGATAGTTGTTACGGATGTGGTGTACTTAGGCACCATTAGAGGGAGTTTCCACATAACCCTATTAATCAGGGTAAGGCACTTGACTCGGAGCCTACAGTTGGTGATATGGGACATAGCCATCAAATTTATGCAACGATCGAGAACCGCCAAGTAGAGCATCAGGGTACAATGATTGAGACTGCAGGTAGCATTGGTGGTATCCCTACCTCTATATTTTTTAATTTTGGTTCTTCTGATTCATTTGTTGAATCATCATTAGTAGCGCAATGTAGGATGGTTGCACATAGGTAGGGTCATAGTTGGGATGTTGAGATGGCTTCTGGAGCCAAGCTCACAGTGGAATCCTTAGTTAAGGAGTGCGTAGTGGACCTAGGACCCTTCACCACGAACTTGGATCTTCGTATCTTTCCCTTGGGTTCATATAGAGTTATCTTGGGCATGGAATGGTTATCTACACACATAGTTGGATTTGACTAGTTTAACAAGATGATATCTTTTTTAGATGATTTGGGAGTTGAGTCGGTGATAGTTGGAGTTAGGAGACCTATTCCCATTCACACCATATCCTCTATGTATCCGAAGCAAAGTTGTTCACAATGAGGATGTCAGGTTGTATTCCATCATAGTTAATGACTTATTAGAGAATCGAGACTCATGGACCATCACTAGATGATCACCCCATTTTACAAGAGTTTTTAGATGTTTTTCCCAATCAATTGTTAGGGTTTCCTACCCCATGTGAGATATACTTTCATATTGATTTTGTTCTTGGAGTGGATCCTATCTCACTTGCCCCATAAAGGATGACTTTGCCCCTCGGCTATGTGATCTCAAGTTCCAGTTAGAGGGCCTTCTTGAGAAATGCCTAATCCATCCTAGTGTATCCCCTTGGGGTACACCAGTGATTTTTGTGAAGAATAATGACAAATCGTTGCATTTGTGTGTTGACTACTGAGACATTGATCACGAACAAAGTAACGATCAAGAATCGTTATCCCCTTCCACACATAGATGATTTGTTTGATCAGATGAAGGAGACTACCATTTTTCCCAAGATAGACCTTAAGTCTGGTTATCACTAGATTGAGGATTATGGATGCGAGATATCCATAAGACAAATTTCCACACTAGATATTGCCACTACAAGTTTACATTATGTCATTCGGTTTGTGAATGCCCCATTATTATTCATGAGTTTTATGAATGGGGTATTCAGGAATTTTCTAGACTATTTTGTTCTCGTGTTTGTAGATGACATATTGATATACTCACGTGTGCATGAGGAGCGGGAGGAACACCTTCGACAGGTTTTGCAGTGTCTTTGAGAGAAAAAGCTATACGAGAACCTGGAGAAGTGTGCATTTTTCAAAACAGAGGGTCAATATTTAGGTCACGTTATTTCTGGGGAAGGTATCACAAACAATCATTCCAAGATTAGAGCTATCATGGATTGTCCATTGAAAACCAATGTAATCGAGGTATACAACTTCATGGGATTAGCATGTTATTATAGGAGATTTGCTTAGGATTTCTCTTGTATTGTGCATCCCATCACTTCCCTTCAGTGGAAAGAGAAGAATTTTGTTTGGTCAAATCGATGTGAGCATGCCTTCAAGACATTTGTAATTCCTTATGAAAACAACTATTCTAGCAAGTGTCGGATCCATAAAGAGATTTATTCATATGAACATATTCTTCCTTGGTAGGGATAGGATGGGTGTTGATGCAGGATGGCCATGTAGTGGATTTTGAGTCTCACAAACTCAAGGATTATGAGCTAAATTATCCAACTCATGATCTTGAGCTTGTAGTAGTTTTGCATGTCTTGTTTTGATGGAGGCATTTCCTTTTAGGCATGAGGTTCATTCTCGGGACGTACCATTTGATCCTTTGACACGTCTTCACACATCCCAATCTCAATGTCCATCAACGGTGTTAAATGGAGCTTCTATGTGAGTATGACATATATATTAAACATGTGAAAGGGAAGGAGAATGTGGTTGCATGATGCCTTGAGTCGATGGAGGCACCTTGTAATGGCAATAGTAGTGGGAATATACTTGAGGACCAAGATCTTGCAGGAGCTTCCACATGAGAACTTCTTCCTTTCGGCTAGAGTAGAGATCGAGTCTCAAAGACCGCTTTAGGGAAGTTTGATGAATTCACATTAGATTCAAATGGAATTCTTCAACACAGAGGTAAGATTTATGTACCTAGAGATGGAGGATTGAGACATGACATCCTTATAGAGGAACATTGTGTACCCTATTCGGCTCATCCGGGGTGAAGAAGATGTACGCCACTTTGATACAATTATATCATTGGAGAGGACTTCATAGGGATATAACTAGTTTTTGTCTCAATGGTTTGGAGTGTCAAAGGGTGAAGGCCGAGCATCAACATCCATTTGGTCTTCTTTAGCCACATGTTATACCAAAGTGGAAATGGAAAACCATTTCCATGATTTTCATAGTAGGGCTACCAATGTCTAGATATCACCACGATGCCATTATGGTCATAGTTGATAAATGGACAAAAGTGGCTCATTTTTCTCAGTGAAGAACACCTATTTAGCTAGTGAAATGGAGTGAGTTTATTTCCATGAGATTGTTAAACTATACGGGATTCTGTGGAAGATTATTTATGACCGTGATCCATTATACACATCTCGTTTTGGATTACCATCTAACATGCCCTTGGGACGGATATCAATTTCAGTATCGCATATCATCCTGAGACAGATGATGGATGAGACGGAGTGGGTGAATAATATTTTAGAGGAAATGCTTCAGATGTACATCATGGATCATCAGTCGAGATGTGAGGAGTATTTGTACTTGTTTGAGTTTGCTTATTACAAAAAAATTCATAGTTCGATTTGCATGGCACCGTTTCAAGCGTTATATGGAAAGGAATGTAGGACTCACCGAGTTGAGACAAGTTGGAAGATAGAGTATCTCTTGGGCCACCTATGTTACAGGACATGGAGCATCAGGTTATCTTGATTAGACAGAGGTTACATGAGGCACATGATAGACAAAAGAAGTATGCAGATCAAAGGAAAGCTGACCTCAGTTTTGAGGTTGGTGCGAAGGTCTTTCTTCGTGTCAGACCTCATAAGATGCCTATTCGTTACGGAAAAGGCTCGAAGCTAGATCCTATATTTTTGCATCCCTTTTAGATCTTGGATTAAATCAATCCCTTAGCCTACTATCTATCCTTGCCACCTAGCTTGTCTTGCATCCATGATGTCTTCCATATTTTTGTTCTTAGGAGATACATTCCAGATCCTTCTCATGTATTGAATTGGACCGTATTGTAGGTGAAGGAGTAGGGGAGGGTGATTATGGAACCCATGCGTATCGTAGAGCACACCACAGGACTTCGAGGCCGTGAGATCGATCAGGTGCGAATCCGCGGGATAGGTATGATTAGACTGCAACTACTTGGGAAGACACTACTTTGTTATGGGCCTAGTTTCCACACCTATTTTAGTGACTTCAAGGAGTAATTTGAGTCTAAGGGAAGGGGATGTAGTGACCACTCCTCTTCAATGCTTATTATATTATGATTTTGATTTATCATGGACTGTATACATGGACCTTATTATATTATTTTGGATTAGCATGATGTTATATGGTAGATATATTATGACTATTGATATGTTGTGATTCATATTATGGTTTGTATGGATTCTTAGAGGCATGGATAGACATTTTGTATTGATGATGATGATGTGTTATTATATATATATATATATATATATATATATATATATATATATATATATATATATATATATTATATATATATATATTGTCATGTTGACCATGTTTTGGTGTTTGAACTAATCTTGTGATCTCACTAATATTGATGAAATGGTAGAATTGAAATGTTTATGAAATTGTAAATGAATGATAACATTGCTTAGCTTTGATGATGATTTCGTGTTATGATGATGTTCTTGATGGATGTGCATGTATTTTATTGTTGATGTATTTAATGTGGCCACGAAGTCAAAGGAGGTATTGTTTGATTTTTCAAGTGATTGTATCACAACAAACAAAAGGGGGTAGGAGACCAACCATAGCGAAAATCTTATGGTTGCAATGATGGTCACCATGGAAACTTTGTGTTATGTTATTGTTGTATGTGGTTAGGATGTTAGGAGGTCCCCATGGGGGATGACCTCAAATTGTGACCATGGGATATGTGTTGTTCTTTTCACTTTTATTTTGATTAATTTTTGAGTATGTATTTTATTATTGCATTGTATTTCACTTTTATATTGTTGATTAAATGTACCCTTGTTTAGTAATTAAGTATGTTAATTAAGTTGATTTTGAGATGTGACAAAAAGGGGCATTTATTTGGGTAGATAGTCCTTTTGATCTTGTGATTTGAAGTTGGATTTTAATTAATTTACTTGGTGTGTACTCAACCCATCTCTCTAAATTAGAAATTTTACTTTCAAACCAATTTTGGAGGCTTATGGGATAAGTCAAGCTTGTCCCATGCCTCTTAAAGCCATACACCAACTATACATATGATGTGGGGGTTTATTTTAGGCCTCATTATGTGTTATGGAGAGAAAAGAGGTAATTAATTGCACTCTCTTACAAATAATTTTAATTGTGTCCTTTAGAGGTACGGGGTAAGGAATTGTGTGTGTAAGAGGCTTGTCATATCCTAACCCACCAATTTATGATCTTTGGATTTGGTGTTTGACCATGTGATGTGGAGTTGAGGAGAAGTGATGTGGCATCCTACATGGATCCACCTCACCCTCCTCTTCTATTTTTCTATTTATTCAAGTTTATTTGATGGTTTTGGGGTTAGATGTTTTATTTTCACTCTTGCATTTTGGAGAAGTTTGATTTTGGGAGTTCTTGTTGAAGCTTGGGATATTTTTTTGCTTTTTTTGGACTTGGAAAAGCTTAGATCTTGTGCTTGTGGATTGTATACTCTTGCAATGGCAAGGTAGGGACTTCACCCATGCATTTTTATTTCTATTTGTTGTACAAATGGTTGTAAATATGGCCCGATTGTTGTGTGTTTTGGTTTTGGGTAGATTGTTTACCTTAATAAATGGGGCGGAAATGGAAAATGGGACCATTTTGGGAGGGAAAAGATAATTTTTATGCATGGTGGAGGGAGTATGAGTAGGGAGTTCCACCTTTGGGAGAGAAAAGGGTTAAAATTGCTATACTTTGTGTATTTGCATTGGGAGAGAAAAGGGATATGTTGAAGAGTTGTTTGTGCACTTGGAGGTATTTTTGGTGGAACCCCTATCTCATTTGGGAGTTAAAAGGAGATGGTTCCCATTATTCTATTCTCCTTGGCTTGATTTATAAGCCTATGTGTTGAAAATTATATTTTATGTTATTGCATTTTGGTGTTGAATGTATTTCTTCTATTCTTTGGCATGTGTGTTGTAATGTGGAAGCAAATTTTTAAGTTTTCATTGGTTTTAAACATCGTTTATTTTATTATGGTTGGGGCTCGAGGGCCAATGAGGAGAATGGATTCTTCTCCTCATTGGAATAAAGTTTGGGAGTTAAGTTTTTCCTACACCCCCTCCATTGTTTTGTTATTTGAAGACAAGGAAAAGTGATGGAGTTGAAGATTGGAGGAGTTATTCTTTGTTGGATCCAAAAAGATCACCTTTGTAATGTTACCCCTTTGTTGTAAAGTGAAAAGTGCAATCTTGTAATTTAAGGGAAGCATTTTTGTAAACTTATTCTTTCAAATTGTTGGAAAGAGGGACTACCATATTTGTTGATCAAGAATTTCGTGCTTGTTACTGTCTAAGTTAATGTACCAAACTAAACACAAAAACCTTAAAAACTCAAATGAAATTGATACATTGATGAGGAAGTCGATGTAGATAAGATGGGTGCACACGAGTGATCCTGCAAATTAGATCCAAGAAACTGCGAGACACCAATGCTTGCAGCGAGAAAAAGACCACGTTAAAATATATTTAGGTGGACTACCGAGAAGGGTCCGAGAGCGATAAGCTCCCTCGGTGGATGTCAATCCACATTTTCAATTAAGTAAAGAAGCATACATGATAAAAGATGTACATAAAGGACTAGATTTTCTGATCAAAGTAATAAACAGAATCTAAACAGTGGACAGAAAGCAACAGAAAATAGGAAACTATGAAAATAATGTTGGATTTGTGTTACCTGAGTTCTTTTACCTGTCTGCAGGATGATCGGCGTCGATTATGTAAAATCGGCGTTGACTGGTTCAGATCGGCGTTGACTGATATAGATCGGCGTCGACTTGTTTTGATCAGTGTTGATCCGAGACAAACTGCAAGAAGGTTTGGGAAACGGAAAACGAAGGCAAGATCATCAACATCTGCTGGATCTGCAGAAGCCGTAGAGATATTGGAAAGGCTCCACCTGTGCTAGATGCAAGAACAGAGTCACCAGAAAATCAATGGAGACTCGCGATGTCGATGTGGTAAGAGCAGAGTAATGGTGCTCCTCTCAGGGATTGATTTGAACAGGATTCACTCTCACTTGATAGAAAATGCTCAAACTTGATGTTCGAAACTCTCTTGTTCTCTCTGTCTAACTCACTTTCTATCTCTCACTTTGTTTAATTGTCTCTCTCACAATCTATGTCTAACCGGAATCCGAGTTTGGGGCTTCTATTTATGTCGACGCCGACCGAGATTAAATCGGTGCCGTTCAAAAAATTGGCGTCGGCCCGAGTACCGATCGATGCCGATCATGGAGCGATTTCGGAAAGATGAGAGTGATCCCTCCACCTCAAATATGGGAAATATCCCATTCTGCTTGGTTTGGGAGGAGGAAAATAGGGGGATATATGGATAGAATAGATATGGGGTAGATAAGTGGTTAGGATACATGTAAAAATGTGTAATTAAATAGTTAATATTTAATTACTCACGGGTAAAACATAATGGGGTGAATTAAACTTAGGATAGGTGTTTAAATCACAAATTGAATAATACCCCAAGGGGCGGTGGTAATGCAAACGTGCCCCAGTTACAGAGAGGTAAACGAATGTGAGGGACATGAAATTGGGTAACCAATTTTAGGTGTCTACATTTTGCCCCTTTTTGTTGAGTAACTTGCGATAAGCAAAGTTGCAAGACAAAAACAAGGAGGTGGAAGAAAGGAAGAAAAAGTGATGATGCGATCCCCCTCAAACTAGGGATGGGATGGGTGATAGAACAAACGATCCCAAGTTTGAAAAAGGTAGATGAAAACGCAGGATGCCCCAGCTAGATGTCTGGAGTAGATCTGATCATTAATGACGCACAAAAATAAATAAAGAGGCAGCAACCTAAGGAACTCACATTGGTAGGGCAGTCTAGACGGTCTCCTCATGAGACGATGTTAGTACCTACAGACCCATGAGTGTAAGGAGGGCTGCAAAATAGTCAGCACCTAAAGAGAGACACATTGGTAGGGACAACTGATCTGCAAAGCAGACGACGTTAGTGCCTACAAACCCGTTAACTCTAAGCTGCCAAAAAAAAATGCGAGTGCCCCATGCAAAGGGAACAAACTCGAAATGGACGATAATATCAAAAAGTATGTGCCAAAAGACAACACTCAGGGTAGAATAACGACCAGATAAATAAGCCAAGCATCAACACTATGGCAAGAAGATTAGGAGATGGAAGAAAGCGACGTGGAGAAGCAAATCGACGTCGATCAGACTAATCGGCGCCGACCGAAACAATCGGCACCGACCACAAAAATCGGTGCCGACCGTGCCCAACACATATAAATATGCAAACGGAAAATGTGAACGATTTATTTACACCGTGACGATTGATTCAGAGAGAGTCAAAATTTGGATTTGAGCACCATGGAAGCCTCTGGAAGTGGTCAGAAGTAGAGGAGGACACGACCTGGGGTAAGTGGTTCCTCCTGAACTCGTCATTATCTTATTTATTTATTTATTTATTATTATTATTTTTGCTTTTGGTGGGAGGCCAGAGTGTTTTTGACATGCTTGCCATCGGCGTCGATTGAGAGAATCGACGCCGATTTAATGAAAGCGGCGCCGATTGAATTCAATCGATGTCGACTATGTATGATCGATGCTGATTGTAATTAATCGATGCCGATTGGAATTAATCGATGCCAATTAGACAGAATATGTGGATAAAAATGATAAAATGTGTTTTGGATGTTCAGATTTGGATAAATATGAAGCTAACATTGCTCTTGATGTCATGGATGCAGGCACGAGAGGTATTACACATGAGGGATGCGATTCCCGAGCTACTGGAGACCATTCTCCCCGATGTCACTGATGTAGATTGGCGCCACTTAGAGTTAGCCAGGCTCGGGGGCTTTCGGTACTACAGATGAGTGCCGCGAGATGTAGAGTTGATGTGAGCACTAGTGCGACGATGGGATAGCTAGACTTGCACTTTTTGGTTTAGGACAGGTGAGATGACCATCACCCACGAGGACATATACAGGATCTTGAGGCTACCGATCACTGGGGACCCGATAGAGATTACGCCACGAGAGCAGCAGTAGAGGGCCCTAGGACGATTATATGGAGATAGGGTGGATGATTCAGAGATAGTGTCCGGGGTAGTGAGGATAGCCTCGCGATGCGACGGGATGATCCTAGGAGTAGACGGATAGTGTTGATTTAGATGGTAATCTCCTACTTTGCTCTACCAGATTCAGGAGGTGAGAGATTCCCATTGTTATTACTAGATTGCGTTTGTGACATCCCATGTAGTTCGAGACAGTGTTCGCATTTCTTGATGCCTTGATAAGCGCTTGAATATATTATGAGTTATGGATGTATACCAGCGGCGAGGAGGCGGAGCATTGATGTCGATTTTACTGCTCCATTGCTGGGCATATGAGCACATAGCAGTGATCAAGCCATCCGGGCTTCCTTGGATGCCAGCAGCAGTGGGGGCTATTGATTACAGATTTTGACGATGGCGGGCGATATGGCCTTAGGAGATACTGAGGAGATTCGTAGATTGGTAAGCGAAGCATTTTAGGATGCGACACGAGCGGAGTCATCCGGAGACCATATCGGGTATTTCCGACATGGGCGATCGATTCTCACTGGTGGATTGAGACAAAGCAAGGTGGTTAGGGCCGCGAGCTGATATGTGGGAGCACGTCCGTTTATACAGTATTGAGATAGTTTGGCCTAGTGCGCAGACAGTGTCGATTACCTACAGGCCTTACAGGTGAGATAGCAAAGAGACCCGATCTGTCAATTTTGATCCCGATAGATCCATTGAGGAGGCCCCACCCTCCACAAACAAGCTGATGATGACACCGGAGTGGATGATGGTTATGTGGCATGGTATTCGTGAGCTACCACGACACCTACCAAAGCATCTATAGATGCTGATGAGGAGGATATGGCTACAGTGCTTTGGAGAGGCTGGAGGAGAGCATGTCACTCGCGCATACACACCAGTGGCTCTTGAGGAGATCGAGCTCAGCAGAGAGAGGGATGCCACGATGTTGGAGAGAGACACCACTCGCCAGAGCGAGATATAGCGATCCAAACGAGAGGATCACTACCATCGACATAGGGAGGCCCTCAGGGCCAAATATGGTGATAAAGGTACCATGTCAGAGTCTGGTACATAGGGCACGACCATAGGAGGGCCACCACCAGCAAAGCACTAAGCAGCAGCACCAACACACCGGTAGCCACACTCACGAGCACTGGTACGGTGACCACTGAGTACATATCAGTCTCTCCTCGCCGAGGTGAGGTGCTACGAGATGCCTTAGCCTGACATGCCGCTGATGTGCCTCGTTACGGGCGAGGAGGAGATCGCGGCGCCCACGGTGAGCGGGGCATCGGAGGGAGGAGCACCGGGAGAGACCGAGGTGGGCGGAGGCCCCCATGCAGTGCATCTAGCTCGATAGGCGCGACCGGGAGAGACGGCTGGTGAAGGGAGGGTGGAGGAGATAGTGTCTTCCACTATCGATTTCACGATATAGAGACTAATGTATTTTTGTATCAATGTATTGATGTAGCCTCGATTGGAAGGCATTTTATAGATGGATTGATTGAAATCCACCCATTTTTTTGTTGTACGATTTACTCATGTATCTATATAGATTCATCATTTCCTTTGTCATATGATTTTTCTCATGCTTTTAACATGGATACATGTAGCGTAATTATGATGGATATAGACATATACCGATAGATGATGAGTAGATGTGATTGGATAGACATAGATGTAGAGGATATAAATAGATGAGATTTGATGTGATTGATATGTGGATTTAATTTGGACGAGAAATAGATATAGATAGATGTAATGTTACTTGGATGTACAAGTGTTTAGATGATGTGATGGATAGATAGGATTTGATAGTTTTGATAGATTTGATATTTTGAGATGTTAATTAAATTTTGATGAAATTTTGATATGTGTTTTGGACAAAGTAGATCAGATGAAATTAGATAAATGATAGAGTTTGATTAAATTAACATGTTAAATGTCAATTTAACCGGATGAAATAATGGGAAATACTCTCTGCGAGAGCCAAGGACGTAATGAAATGACCTTGATTAGAAATAAAGGAAATACACCCAGATAAGAAAAAGAATGGTGAGTTGGGCTCCTAACCGACCATAAATAGAAACTTTGATAGGAAACCAAAAGATCATGCATACAAGGCCATATATGAGGTTAAAATAAACCTGACACTAACTAGCCGCAAACCAGATCTAGGAGGGAAACGGAAGGAGCAGTAAGTAGGTATCTTGTCAAAATTTACAAGGGACAGAATACATGTTCATACTGGGAAAATAGGATTCTCCATATGATCGACAAAAGGTCCTATATCTCAACTTCATTATTTCTGGCAGAAAAGCAAGCTGATCAATGTGGGAATTTTGCTAGATATGGAAAGACTGATCAATACGGGAAGTCTTTCATTGATGCTAAAAAGTGTATAAACTGATGGAAAGGCTGATCAATGTGAGAAGCCTTGGGAATTCCTTCAAGAAACATCCGTCCTTCAAGGGAGCGGTCTGTATTTTGAATTTTAATGATAGCCATCCTTCGATGGCATGGTCTATATCTTTTGATTCATTTGATAATGCATGGATAGCTATCCTTCAAGGGATCAGTCTATCTTTTAGGAATTTTGATAGCATCTCTTCTTCTTCTTCTTCTTTTTTGGAGCTTTTTGAAAGAAGCTGAGTTTAGACCTAGATAGATTAGATAGAGGGGAAGAAAATGTATAAAGAGCATGTACTCATGCCCCGAGTAGATCCGATTAAGATAAACACTTGGGACAGATGAAGCAGTGATTAAGGTATTCCTACCATGAGGAGGAACATATCCATAAGAAAAAGGATATGAGTAGAGCCGCGATACTCATATTTAAGGTAAAAAAAAACAATACGCGGAGAACCACATAATTTCAAATCACCACGAAAGTATATGACTGGTTGTTAAATGGATGAAAGATCTTGTCTTGCGACTAAATTTGTGTAAGATAGATTTTAACAATAGAAGGGCCTTAGATGCAAGGCATTAAGAGGTTCCATTTCAGGTACACCATCCATGGAAGATAGACGATAAGCCCCAGACCCATATTTATGAGTGACGACGTACGGTCCCATCCAGTTGGGAGCAAACTTACCACGTTGACTCCTTTCTAGTGTAGTGACATTTTGGTTTTCTTTAAGAACAAGATCACCAACTTTGAAGTCACGGTGCTGCAAGTGCTTGTTATAAGCACGTTTGACACACTCAAGATAGACTTGATGATGCTCAAGAGCGTTGAGACGCTGCTCATCGAATAATTCAAGTTGTGCTAGACGATTTTGACGATAGTCCTCATCAGAGACAAATTCTCTGAGAGAAACATGGAGAGATGGGATTTGGACTTCCAAAGGAAGAACAACCTCAAACCATAGACGAGAGAGAAGGGAGTAGCACCAGTAGGAGTACGAATGCTAGTCCGATAAGCCCGAGAGCAAAGGGATATGTAAATGCCAATCCCTACCAAATCGACTAGTTACCTTCTACGAGAATATTACGCAAAGTTTTATTGGAAGCTTCGGCCTGGCCATTAGCTTGGGGATAGTATGGAGAAGAAAAGCTGAGTTTGATATTGAAAGCGTCGCAGAGGTTCTGCAAATTGACGTTCTTGAAAGACTTACCGTTATCTGTGATGAGTTTGTGTGGAACACCAAAGCGACAAATGATGTGTTGATAAACAAAGTCAACAATCGGTTTAGCTTTTGTTGAAGAAAGAGGAATAGCTTCCACCCACTTAGTAAAGTATTCAGTGGCAGTAATGATAGAATGATGATGCTGTGAAGAACGGGGATTGATAAGACCAATGAGATCAAGACCCCATTGCGAAAAAGGCCACAAATCCGCTGCAGGTTGTAAAGCTTGGCTGGGGATATGTGTGAGATTGGAATGTTGTTTACACTTGACACATTTCTTAGTGTATTCATAGCAATCTCGATTAAGAGAAGGCCAATAATATCCTAAACGTAAGATGTGTTTAGCTATGGTCAAACCACTAAAATGTCCACCACGAGATACCGTCATGGACCTCCTGGATAGCTTTAGATGATTCAGGGTTTTGAGGCATCAAAGAAAAAAAGACCATCAAAGCCGTGTTTGTAGAGGATCATGCCTAGAGTAGTATAGCGATTAGCGCGTAGGATAAAATATCTTCTACCATTAGAAGTCAGATCTGGAGGAAGCACTGAATGAGATAGATAATCAACGATCTATTGATACCACTCATCCTGAGTATTGGTTGTGACGACATTGATTGAAGTTAGTTGCCTAAGATGAGATGGTTGATCTAATCATTGCACAGCCACATAAAGTCACGAGTCCTCGGTAAAAGGTGGAATAAGCGAGGCTAACGAAGCCATTGTATCTGCGAATCAATTCACAGTCGAGGAATAGCTTGGATAGTGAATTTATCGAAAGATTAGAGTTGAAAGAGAATGATATCATGATATTTTTGTAAGATGTCATTCTTGCATTGATAGACACCCGTGACTTGATTAACGATGAGTTCAGAGTCACCAAAGATGTCGATATGGCGAGCGCCGAGATTAATGTCATTTTGAAGACCCAAAACAAGAGCTTCATAGTCAGCCATATAATTGGTGCACTCAAAGTTTAATTTGTGTGGCGGGATAGGCGCACCCTAAGGAGGAATCATCACGAAACCCGCACCTCCCCCTTGCTGGAATTTGGATCCATCAAAGAAGAGTTTTACTTTAAATGGAGATAGAACAAAATCAATTTGTTGGATATATTCATCGGGAATTGAGCAAGGGGACTTGAGTGTCGAGAAGAGGAGCATTAGCTAATTGATCTACAATGACCGACCCTTGATAGACTTTTGCGGGATAAACTCGAGATCAAATTCTGTCATAAGCATGAGCCAACGAGTGATACAATCATTGTGATAAGGCTTCACATGTATTGTCTTGAGTGGATTGACACTTGTGACAATGTAATTTTTGTGATTAAGGAGGTAGTGACGAAGCTTAGAAGTTGCGAAGAAGAGAGCACAACACAGCTTTTTAGCTTTGGAATAATGTGGTTCATACTCATGGAGAGTGCGACTGATGTAATAGATGGCTTGTTCTTTACCGCAAGCATCCCGATGTGAGATCATGGCTCCCAGAGCATGGTCGATCACGAGATATAAAGATAGAAAGGCTCCCCCTCGTGTGGAGGTGTAAGCACAGGCGGAGAAAGAAGATAAGCTTTGAGATCATCAAAGGCCTTTTGGCAATGCTAATCCCATTCAAAATGAACATTCTTATGAAGGAGATTATGAAAAGGTTGACAACGGTCCGACAGTTGCGAGATAAAACGACGCACTGATTGAAGATGTCCTTGAAGACTGCGGAGTTGCTTTAAGTTAGAAGGGGGAGGCATCTCAAGGATGGCTTTTATTTTTGCAGGGTCTACTTCAATGCCCCTAATGTAAATGATAAATCCTAAGAGTTTACCAGTGAGAATGCCAAACACGCACTTAGATGGATTTAGACGAAGAGAAAAGTGAATAAACCTCTCAAAGAGAGGTGCAAGAATGAAAAGATAATCCTGATGGCATTTGGATTTACCGAGGAGATCGTCGACATAATCTTCCACAGTTTTGTGTAAGAGATCATGGAAGATGTAGGTCATTTCTCGATAGGTTGCTCCTGCGTTCTTAAGACCGAAAGGCATGACACGATAACAAAAGGTCCCCCAAAGAGTTATGAAGGAAGTATTATGTTTGTCCTTTGGTGCGATGAGAATTTGATTATACCCAGAGAAACCATCTCATGACCCTCGATTAAATCCACGAGTTGGTCGATATTAGGTAGAGGAAAATCATCCTTTGGACAAGCAACATTAAGATCCCGAAAGTCGGTACAAATTTGAATTTTCCCAGCTTTGAATTCTTGGTACTACGTTGAAACCCATTATGGATAATCGATGGGTTGGATGATGTTAGCGAGAGCAAGCGCTGCAACTCTTCTTTAACAAGAAGGGCTACTCTAGGGTGCATTTTACACAATTTTTGTTTAACCGGTTTGATGTCGGGAAGAGTAACGATATTGTGGACCACGATATCGGGATCGAGTCCTGGCATATCCTCATATGACTAAGCAAAGGCATGATGATGGTTGGAAAGAAAAGTGGTAAAATCTCCTAACTCCTGTGGATTAAGGGATTGACCGACCTTAATGATGCGAGGGTCTTTAGAAGTCCCTATATTAAGGTCGACAATGGCTTCATTGAGAAGCGTAGACGTGTCAGAAGGAATGGTTTTAGGAAGATAGGAATCCTCTGCCCCCAGATAGGTGAGGATAGAATCATCATCCGCACAGTGGATAGTGTTGATAGTAGGAGAGTCGTCTCCAACTATTTCAAGGAAAATTAACAGTATGGAAGCGGACTTGTCATTAGTCTTATAGGTTAGTGGCCCTAAGGAAATGGTATTGACTAAAAAAAAAAGTTAGATGGGATGGAAATGGCGTCATCCACATCAAGTGATGCTTCTGACCTAGCGGGAGAAGATGGTTCCTCAATAGGAAGAGGCTCATCGAGAATAGTGATGGTGGATTTTGAAAGAGGTTTAAATCCTAAACCAAATTTTTGATGTGGCTTGAGAGTTGGAATGGACGTGAGGTCATGCACACCTTGTTCATATTTTCCCAAGCCAAAGCCCTTCCACACGCATTGATATAAATAAGTTTTTGCAAACGTGGGATTCTGTAGACAATCGAATCCTGCTGAATAGGGCTTGGCCCTAGGAGGAGAATCCGGGCGATAGTGAGGTGTATCAAGACCACCGTAAATGAAATTAGTCTGTTGATTAGGCAGACCAATGGTGATGATGCTACCGAGACCTGGCTGATATTCAGGTTGTTTGTCTGGTCTACCATACTCGTTAGGTTTGAGATGGGCGTCAAAAGAAAGGAGAGGAAGCTCTCCTAGTGAGAAACACTGCAATGTCTCTTCTAGATTTTGTAAGTCTGGTAGTTTAGTTGTAGGTATGGAAGAGGATGAGGCCTTGTCAGGAGAACAAGCATTCTCCTTTAGAGGGGCAGACCCTGTGGTCATGTCGCATTGTGCGGAAGGAAAAGGATCTCCTGGATGAGTATAGATTTTTCCCTCATATTGATATTTTAAGCATCGATGGAGGGTGGATTGGACACAATGCATTGCACGAATCCAAGAGTGTCCGAGGATCATATTGTAGTGGAATTTCCCTTCAACAATGTAAAAGAGTTCGTGAAGCAGCTTCTTACCTACTCGAATGGGCAGGACCATAGTTCCTAAAGTAAGCGTTAGCTGATCGTTAAATGATCGAAGAGAAAAAGGTGGGGTGACACTATGTTCTTGATAACTTAAGTTGATTGAATGTGTGTGAGGAGATGAGGTTGAGTGCAGCACCACTATCGATCATAGTGCATTTTAATGTAGTTTTGTTGATTTGGGTGATAAAGAGGGGAGCCTCAAATCCTCGAAGAAAGGGAAGGAATTTCTAAAGCTTCAAATGAAATGGTGGTTGATGGTCTATTCAATCCAACAACCATCTTGAAGGGTGAGGCTCATCTGAATTCAACTGCGATGCGACCTGATTATCAATCGAGCCTAGCGATGTTGCGGAGAGAGGATTGATGAGGTCAAAAGAGACATTTTGACCGGAGCATGGGTGAGTTGTTTCATAACACTCTCCTCAACTGACACGGGAATTTGAGCCCGAGGTGCAAGCACGAATAGAGACCCGAGGTCTCGGGGCTAATGAGGAAGGAAGAACTCCTTCGGGGGCTACAGAAATGACAACCCGTGGTCGAGATGTTGTAGATGATGATGGATTATCATACTATTGGGTTCTAGTGGCGATATGAATTGTGTCAATTTGAGAAGGTGGAAGACCATCTAGAGTGGAATCACTAGAAGTAGAGGTCTGAGTAGATCGTTGGGGCTCAGATGGAGCTAAGATGACAAGAGATACTTGTTCCTCCTCCTCTTCCAGCAAAAGATCACTTTCTTCCAAAAGACCGTTGATGACAGATTGAAGAGCTTTACATCCCTCGGTGTCATGACCCGAGTACGGTGGTAAGCATATATCAAATCAGAGTTAAACCAGGAAGGTTTTACTCCTTTAGGGTTATAGGGTTTAATCGAGAGGAAGAGATATGGATGAAGATTGGATAAGTTGGTGGAGGATTTTAGTATAGAATCCGGTAGACAAAGATGAGGACAGAGATGATGAAGGCACCTCTTTTACTTTAACAGATTGCCGAGGTAAAAGAACCTGCATGTTAGATTTGTGAGTCTCTTTAGGGATCGTCTTATTTTTTCAGGACATCTGGAGGAGCATATTTGGGCACTTGAGATGGAAGTAAGTGAGACATGATTGATTTCGATGGAGGAGGAGCCCCTAAAATAGATTTTGAAGATGATGGAGATGTGACAAGTGTTGTGGTCTTCAGAGATAAGGGAGGCTGCTTGGTCGAAACTAATGATGATTTAGATAATGTCGATTTAGATGAGGGAGGAGCTCCCAAAGTAGGTTTGGTTGGAGGAACAGAGGGTGCCCTGGTTTTTGGTAACGAAGATGATGATTTTGATAAAAGAGGTGACGTATTTCTAGTAGGTAAGTCCACTTTTAGGTGCTGGTGAAGAAAGTGTTGTAGAAGAAGATGATGGTTTTGATAAGTTTGCAGAAGAAGATGCCTTCTCAGCAGACAAATCCAATCTTTTATGAGGCGCAGAGAGATATTTTTGCGGGAAAGCACCAAGAGTCTTGATGGTTCAAAATATGGGCTTTCCTTTTTCAGGGATGGTGACAATTTCAACCGCATAAGGTGATTGTAACCTTTTTGGGGAAGCAAATGGGGAGGTATTGATGACGTAACGTTAGATTTCAATTGTCTCGGTCTAAGTTCAGGCACCAAGAGTGTGGGTGCTGGTGCTACTTCTTTAGATTTTCCCTTAATAGGTAAAGTAGCATCGGTGATGGAAGAAGTGAGTGATGAAGAAGCAGTTCCTTGCAAGGGAGCTACTTACAGTACGATAATTGTGGTGAGACTACGTAGGAAAGGAAATGGGAAGAGTCAAAATCAAATATGCTTCCATCGAAGTTGGTACAACTATAGGTATGTTTACCAATGGCACAGTCATTGCATAAAAATGGGAGAAACAAAAGTAGATGTATCTGCGGTGGAAACTCGAAGGGATGTAATTGCCTCGAGAATTGAAAGAATATCGATGATGATCTTTTGTCTGGGTATGGACGAGAAGATCGAGATAAAGAAGCGAGAGGAGATAAATTCGTATCTAACAATGTTGGAATATTCAAAGACGAGCTATCTCAAGATGGTGGAATCCCGGCGATTAACGAAGCGGAAGGAGGTTCTGATTCGGTCGATGTGTTCGTAGATGGCTTAGGTTTAGAAGAAGATTCTTCAGTAGAGATGAAGCTGATAGTATGAGTGTTTGGTTTTGAGACTCAAGCATCATGGTTCGGGGAATGATTGGGAAAAGGTTGTTTAGAAACATCAAGCGCTTGATTTGGGGGAGCATTTGGGTTATCCAGAATGAGCTCGCCTTTATCGATGAATTTTTGGACAAGATTTTTGAAGGTTTGACATCATTCAATGTCATGACCTTTGGTTCTATGATAATGACAGAAGTCATTTTCCCTATACCAGAATGGATGTTCTTTTCTTTCATCAATATTCCTAATGGGGGGAAGTTTGATCATGTGAACTTCCAACATTTTTTCCAGGATAGAAGCATATGATTCCCCCAACGAAGTGAAAGATCGAGATGATGAGGATCCTTTTCAAGAAGATGAGGAGTCTCTCCGTGGTGTTTGATTAGAAGTGTTATCGACTCGTGATGTTTTTAATATGATAGCATTGGTGGATCCCTGATTCTTGTCTTTAGAAGTGGAAGGGTTTGATTTGGTAAACCGAGAAAAATCTGGTTTAGATTTAGAGTGAAGTTTTAACTTCCCTTGTTCAATGGCGTGAGACTCAAGTTTGCGTGCCATCGTAAAGGCTTCTTTAAATGTATGAAAGGTCTGGATCCTTAAAGTGGAAGAATATGATTATCACAAGATCGAGTAAACAACTCGATATGTTGGGATTGAGGAAGGAGAAAGACAATTGGTTTATTATCCCTCTCCAATGAGTGACAAAGTCTACAATAGACTCATCATCGAATTGATGAATGTTATAAAGATCTGTAATCGAGATCTTATGCGCGATATTTATTGAAAAGTTTTCAACAAACATCTGGGCCAATTGAGAGAAAGAAAACAAGGAATGTTATTGTACCAGTCTAAAGCAGGACCTGCTAGAGACATAGGAAAAGTACAGAGCATAAGCTCCTGATCCAGGACTATAAGGTAGCAAGCATGTTTGAATGCTCGCAGATGCTGTTGAGGGTCCTCTCGACTATGAAATTTTGAAAATTTAGGAAGTTCCCATTGGGGAGGATAAGGCTTAAAAGCCACTGATGGGTGAATGGGTTCATTACACACTTCTTCAAAAGAGTATGAAGGATGAGCCCCTTTGGTGGAGGCTTCTAAGTCTGCAATTTTCTTGAAAAGAATTTGGACCACGTCAGATTGAGGAGGAGGCATGTTGGCATGTCCTACATAAGAAGCAAATGGTGGATGTTGTTGAGGTGTCAACGGGGGATTCATCTATTGATTGATAGGATGATAAGAGGAGTAACCAAGCATTCTGGGTGATGCCTGGTCTGTATTTGTTGTGAAGGAGCCTATGTATAGATAGGCTATGAGATGACAAGTGGTTGAGAAAAAGAAGGTTGGATGACAGACGGAGCCTGTGATTGGTGGACTCCTATGCTTGTTGACTGAATCGGAGAATGGATTGAGGAACATGGGTGTCGATTTGATTGGACATGGTGGGGAATAAGGTCTGAAAGAGGCTTTTTACTACCGGATTAGTTATTAAGGGCACTGACGCTAGAGGATGGGTGAAGGTCACTGTTATTGGAACATTGGAAGAAAAACCAACTGGAGGATGAGAAGCGAGAACCAACCGACTCGTCATAGGAGGTTGACTCATAAAGAGGTACCTGACCACAGGGACGCAATGGATGGCATAGACAAATTAACAAAGAATCTGTGGGTGCCGAGATGCGCCCATTATAGCCAGAGGAGAGGACTTCTTAGAAGTGGGTTGTGGAATAGTCAAGGTAACTTTGGTGTTAGGAATAGGCAAGACTATTTGAGAACTAGTCGACATGGTCAATGGAAGAGAAAAAGGAGGCACAGGTGCGCCACCCTCTTCCGTGGTTCGAGGTGAGAAAAATGATGCTAACTATTCTACAAAATCCTGGGATGGTTCATGAGGATAATTGTAAACTTGTTGGATTGGTGGTCCCTGATCAAATATTTGAATAGACTTGTGTACTAGGTAGTCCATAAGGGCTACCGGATTGTGATCAAGGAGCGCCTGAAATTCAGGATCCCATCGAGGAACATACTCTATATCAGAAGCAGATGATATTTCTGAAGGACTAGGGGAAGCTGGATGTGATGGGGTTGCTTTGGCCTGATAGAAAGGATTATATGACTAGGATGGGGAACCAACTAACAGCGGTCCCGAGGAAGACCTGGGGGGTGCCGAAACATCTACACTATTGGTGATCTCGGAGGAAGAAGGGGCCATTGATCCATTCTTCTAGATTGTAACCAAGTGATGATCATCATAAACAAGCAAAAATATAGAAAAGAAGATTGACCTAACTAATGCACAGACAATTCAAGCAGCGTAGGTGATTATCTCTTTTAAATTTTTATGCTTTTAAGAAAGAAAATATTAGGGAAGGCCTTTTAGAACAAGAACTACTCAGATAGCCAAACTAAGGATGGTTTGGGAATGTTTTGGTGAGGAGTCCCGAAGGCACTTTAGTAAAAGACCGGTATGTGGCTTGATATAGGGGCTTACCCCGCACTTCACACACCGCTACGATAAGGGATTCGGTGCTTTGCCAATATATACCAGAACTTCTATGAATTTATAGTGCGGCCCGAGTACCGCGTAGGCTCTTCCTCTTAGATGTCACTTCCAAGTAGGCGAGGCCAAGGGAGGAATTTTTGTTTAAATGCTTTATACCTAGTGATTTTGGCTTTGTGTGCAAGGGTGAAAAATAAAAATCAAATAGTGTCACTACCGATTTTGATCAATTTTCCAACCTAATTAAAACTAGATGAAAAACATACAGTAGAAATGACAAAGAAAGAGTTCTTTTTAAGCACTTAAAAATGAAGTGTTTGATTTCGATGAAGACAAGTCAAACAGATTCTTTCCCAAATGCGATTAAATTCTTTTTAAGCACCAAAATTGAAATGTTCGAATGTGATAGAAAACAAACAAACAAAGTCTCTTTTTTTTTTTTTTTTTTTTCTTTAGTTCCTAAAAAGGGGAAAACACCGTAAAAGAGAAATACCTGTAGATTTAGCTCTCCAAGGTGTGTGGACTACAAAAGCATTTTTGGAGCTCTTCCCCTCGAACAATCCCACGAACAAGCAAAGTGCTCTGCAAGAAAAGGTTAAGCAAACACACAAACCAACCCAGAAAGATATATCCAGATAATAGCAAAATGAAAATTTTCTATTTAAGGGACTAGAAAAATTTCAAAGAAATAACAATTTTGCATAAAGAGATGGATCAAACATGCAATCTTGAAATCAAAATGAAATATTTACTAATTTTATAAATAGAAATTGGAATTGAGATTTACAAAAAGAAAGGACCTAACTTTGCAAATTCAGAAATGAAAGAAGCAAGACTGAAACGATGAAAGGAAATGCTTAAGAAGAACTGATAAAAATCAGTGAAGAAAAAGAACAAAGCTCAAAACTAGAAAAGAGATGAACTTACCAATAAGGGACTTTGGTTGGGTCCCACCGGGCGTGCCAGAATGTTGATCAAGAATTTCACGCTTGTTACCTGTCCAAGTTAATGTACCAAACTAAACACAAAAACCTTAAAAACTCAAATGAAATCGATACCTGATGGACAAGATCTCGAAGATGTAGACAGATAAGGAAGTCAATGTAGATAAGACGGGTACACACGAGTGATCCTACACAGTAGATCCAAGAAACCTACGAGACACCGATGCTTGACAGAAAAATACCATGTTAAAAGATATTTAGGTGGACTACCCGAGAAGTGGGTCCGGGAAGCGATAAGCTCCCTCGGAGGATGTCACTCCACGTTTTCAATTAAGTAAAGAAGCATACAATGTAAAAGATGTACGTAAAGGACTAGATTTTCTAATCAAAGTAATAAACAATCTAAACAAAGGATGTAGAAAGCAACAGAAAATAGGAAACTGTGAAAACAATGTCGGATTTGTGTTACCTGAGTTCTTTTCCCTATCTGCAGGATGATCGGCGTCGATTATGTAAGATCGGCGTCGATCTCGAGATAAACTGCAAGAAGGTTTGGGAAACGGAAAATGAAGGCAAGATCGTCAATGTCCGTTGGATCTGCAGAAGCCGTAGAGATACTGGAAAGGCTCCACCTATGCTGGATGCAGGAACAGAGTCACCAGAAAATCAATGGAGACTCACGATGTCGATGTGGTAAGAGTAGAGTAACGGTGCTCCTCTCAGGGATTGATTTGGACAGGATTCGCTCTCACTTGATAGATAATGCTCAGACTTGATGCTCGAAACTCTCTCATTCTCTCTATCTAACTCACTGTCTATCTCACCGTCTAACTGTCTCTCTCACAATCTGTGTCTAACCGTAATCGAGTTCAGGCTTCTATTATGTAATCGGTGCCATTCTCGAAAAATCAGCGTCGACCGAGTACCGGTCGGCACCGATCATGGAACAGACTCCCAAAATGGCCAAAAGGAGCAATTTCTGGAAAGATGAGAGTGATCCCTCCACCTCAAATACGGGAAATATCCCATTGCTTGGTTTGGGAGGAGGAGAAATAGGGGGGATATATGGATAGAATAGATATGGGGTAGATAAGTGGTTAGGATACATGTAAAAAGGTGTAATTAAATAGTTAATATTTAATTATTCACGGGTAAAACATAATGGGGTGAATTAAACTTAGGATATGTGTTTAAATCACAAATTGAATAATACCCCAAGGGGGTAGTGGTAATGCAAACGTGCCCCAGGTTACAGAGGGTAAATGAATGTGAGGGACACGAAATTGGGTAACCAATTTTAGGTGTCTACAATATTATAAGAGAATGAAGTAAGATTTTGAGAAAAGAGTGTATTGTTATCTAGTTGTAATTAGTAATATTGTAAAGGTATGAGTTTATTGCAAGAAAAGAGAAGAGGCATTTCCTCATTCTCATTGTAAGAATTAGCACATTTGAATTATTAGAACAATTTAAAAAGTTGTATTGTGGACTTGTATTTTAAATTGAGTGATGCTCTTGTATGTAAAATTTATGTTGATTTCTTGTTTATCCGTATTGTTGGCAAATCCTAGAGATATGTTCATTTCATTTATTTTGATAAAATTGAATAAATAGATGTTAGTTCAACTAGATCTCTTATATAAAGTTATTTAATTTTATACAAACTACACATGCCCTATAAATCGTTATGCTTATAAACTTAGATCAATAGATTTTTTAAGATAAAACAAAAAAAAATTATACAAGTTCAAATGTATATAATTATAGAAAATTCATATATGAACTTAGCTACTTATTCAAACCATAAAATTAAGCATTTAATAAAAAATTATATATATAATATTTAATATATATACCTATATATATATAATATAATATTAAAATAATTATAATAAATAAATATAATATTAAAAAATTATAATATTATAATTATATATATATTATAATATGAATTGGAAGTTACGCGCATTGTTTTAATAAAACAGAGGCTTATTTAAAAAAAGAAACATGCAATAAATTTTTAAAGGGCCCAATAGGCGCGTCGGATCACTGTGAATTGGGTTTGGGGGGGGGGAGGGCACCAACCCTTATATTATAATATGGGGTGGGGTGGGGCGGTCCCCATATATATATATATATATATATATATATATATATATATATATATATATATATATATATATATATATATAGCCATCATATATGTATACAATTATACATTTGGCTGCCATATATGTATAAAATCGACATTTTTTTTTTTAAATCTTGGAATACTAAAATAAATTTTAAATCAAATGTTATATATATAAACCCTAGATTGGTGTGTATACTTCATCTAAAAAACCATAAATAAATTGGTGGCAAAATGCCCATAGCCAATTAGGGTAAACTCAAAAATAATAATACAATAACCATTAAAATGTAAGCAAACCCTAGGAGAAAGATGCAAAAAAACTCCCCAACACGTGAGTATCCATCCAAGAACAATGAGCAACCTTCCATGGCATCCATGCTCCCGATACCTACAAAACAAAAATGAGGTAAAGTTAGGGTAAAAGGGAATAAAAAAGAAGTCTTAAGGGATTTTAGGGCAATCCACATCCAATGGCCCAAATAGATCAAATATAATGGTTGAAACCCTACATCACTTAAGTAATGGGGATTTTTGTGGGAATGGAATAAAATAATATGGTATGGATAATATGAGAATGAGGCCACTTAAGGGTATTAGAGAGTTAGAAATATATTGTGATCCTTATTGTTATAGATAAATGATTTTATAAATGGATTTTGACTTTAAGGATTAATTAAATTTATTTTATACATGGGCAACTAGATAATGTTATAAAAGAATTATAATTATTTGAACTTAATTATATGGTTAGATAACTAAATAATGGAATAGGGGTGCTAAGTTGTTAAAGAAAATAAAATTAATTCAACTTATGCTATGATTGAACCATGAACTTAAAATGAACTTTTGAATGGATAAACAATGAGATTAATGTGTCATTATTTCAAACAAAAAAATAAAAAGGAACCTTCTTAACGGGAATTAATCTAAACGTAGTTGGTATTTATAACCCTTACAACATTTTAAAAACAAAAATAAATTCTGAAAAAATTTCCACAAATAAATTGATAAACTTGGTGTGGTTTTGAACGTAAAAAATGTGGGCGTTACAATTTGTATGATGCGATGTACGAGACTTTATTTACTATCTTTCCTGTAGAGCTATACGAGTGGTTGGTTGCTTACGCATTTAAGATAAATTAGAGGTTTCGTACTCTCATTTGGACGCTGGAAGAATTTTAGGCCTTATATGATGCTTATCTGATTTGGATGCACGTTGTGGATATTTGGTTTGGTGTTGTTCTAAATAGATATATTTTGGAGTACACAATTTATACATATTTCTATCCGAGGTTTCGATTTCCGGTTCTTACAAGAAGCTAGAGGATCATATTTTCGTAGTATCCCTTTAGCAATTAAGATCTTTATTGTGACCTTGGATTTAAAATAAAAACATATGGCTAGCTAAAATCTTCCACACGCAGGGGCAAGAGCATGTGTGGTGAAAGATGGCGGATCGAGTGAAAAATTCAAAGAGAAGAAAGGTGACTTAAGTTTAATGAGGCACATGAAAGGGATTTAGAGAAGTAGCATAAAGCTGCAAAATAAATGGCGTTGTGGAGAGAGATGGCTCGTGAAGGGTTTAGAGATCATGGAGAGGACGTGGAGCCAGAGCATTTGGAACTCCCCCATTTAGGAAAGCATGGTAGAGAACCCTCTTAAGCCTCATATGAGAGTGCGCTGGTAGAAACAACTGGACCTCGAGCACGCATTTTATCCCTCCCGACGGCCTTGGCCTTGCGCTTGATTTCAAGTTTCTCGATAGTCTATAATCAAAAAGCTAGTATGGGCGGTAGAGTAGCGTGAGGAAAATTTGGTTTACCATAAATTTCAGGAATTAATTTGGTAGCATATTCATTTATGGTAGGACAATAATCTTCTTTGTTATTCAAAGGAGGTATACTTTCGTGGTAGACATCTTTAGCACAAAACTTGGGCACCTAGAACTTTAGAATCACATCCGAAGTAAAGTACAACTTCACAGTTGTGGGAGTTTAATTAAGCCTAAATGTTGGAACACGAGGTAGTGCATCATCTAGTTCAATTCCTACTACATGAGGGGGATCATGAAGATCAAGAGGATTTTGATGATTAGGTGGCTCGAGATCCGGCGGCTCTGGTGGTTCTAGATCTCATTAGGTATGGTCCGCACTAGCCCCAACAAATTTATATGGAGATGTATCTTTGTCTTCAAGAATACAGACGGATAAAATATCTAGTTGATCATGTGCATATGTCTAAGATATTATTGCGTGTGAAGTGATTACAGCTCCAGAGCGTAAGGCAAGCTAATTCGCAACTATATTGCGAGGTGCGCGCGCATAGCTGGTATAGAAAATTTGATCCTGATCAGACTTGTGTAGATTATACCACACTCATGCGGGATGCTTTCTTTAAAGATTTTTAATATCCCTAAATTTGATTAGAAGAGAATCAACACACTAAAAGACATTAAGTAGGGCACTACTAAGAGTGTTCAGGAATATGATGCACGGTTCAAGACCCTTTTGTCCAAGTTATCTTATAACATACACACGAGCCAACATGCTTAGTGGTTTGTTGGAGGAATGATTACGTATTTTAGAAGAGTGCTTTCACATAATACTTACGAGATCCGTGCGAGGCACTTGAAGTAGCTCTGTACACTATGCCGGTAGGAAGTGTAGACACAAGAGTGAGCCCATTCTTAGAAGCTCAGATTGCAGTGTTGTATATATCTCCCTCCCCAGGTAAATATAGACAAATAGAAGAATATGGAAATCAAAAAAACTCAAAACCTGACATTTATTTGCGCCACCAGTCACACCCATGGCACGAGATCGAAAATGTTGACATGAAAAAAGTCACGCCCGTGGCGTAGATCAGAAAATGTCGACATGAAAAAAGTCACACCCATGGCGCAAATCAGAAGGTGTCGACATGAAAAAATCATGCCCTGGTATAGGTTGGAGGTGTAGATCGAAAATGTCGACATGAAAGAAGTCGCACCCATGGCGCAGAGATCGAAAATGTCAACATGAAAAAAGTCATGCCCATAGCGCAGATCGAAATTGTCGACATGAAAAAGTCGCGCCATGGCGTAGATCGAAAAATGTCGACATGAAACAAGCCGCGCCCATGGCACATGATCGAGAAAATGTCAACATGAAAAAAGTAATGGTCATGGCACGAGATCAGAAAATGTCGACATGAAAAAAGGCACGCCCATGGCGCAGATCAAAAGGTGTCGACATGAAAAAAGTCACGCCCAAGCGCGGGTTAGAGGCACAGATCAGAAAATTTCAACATGAAAAAAGTCGCGCCCATGGCTCAGATCAAAAAATGTTGACATGAAAAAATTCCCGCCCATGGCACAAATCAGAAAATGTCGACATGAAAAAATTCATGCCCATGGTGCAGATCGAAAATTTTGACATGAAAAAGTCACACCCATGGCGTAGATCGAAGGTGTCGACATGAAAAAAATTCGTGCCACTCAGGCGCGGGTTGGAGGCACGAATCGAAGGTGCCGACACCACATTTTCAGCGCCTATGGCACATGAAGAGTATGTTGACATGAGGATGGATGTGCCGAGGCACATCTTCATGAGGTGCATCTTCAGGAGGCGCAACATTTTGAGCGTTGACACCCCGAACCCGACAGAAAGCAAACCCTAACCCAGATATTCAAATGGCCATAACTTTTCATAGGGAGCTCGGATTCACGCAAGGTTGGAATTTTCGAAAGCTTACAAGGTCCTTAATTGGGTGAGAACAAGTTATTCAAAAATGTAAAATACAGTTCACCATTTTTTGGGTTTGCTAGGGTTCTCACCTACCGCCATAATGAGATGAATTAAATACAACCTAGAGGTGGTTGGGGTAGATTTGGAATTCCTCTCTCTTCCCTCTCTCATTCTTCCTATAAATTGTAAGGAGGGGCTTCTTTCTAAAGGTTGGACATTCTTGTTTTTCCCTCCCTTCTTCTCTTTGTAGGCGAATTTGTGGAGTTCAAACCTCCCATCTAAAACTATAATGCAACTTTGCCTCTTGGCATTTTGTAGTGTATTGTATCAATCTTTGGAGAAAATAATGCATGTCTGTGGATGATTCTCAACCCTCTCTATGTTCATTTGCATCCTCCTAATCTTTCACTACAAATTTGGTTATCTGTGCATGATCTTGCATTGCATTTTAATGGTTTGTGTTTATTGGCAAGATAGGTGTTCTTCATTCCTCAGTGCATCACCTTTGTTAGTTTAGGTTTATTTTTATGCATCTTCTTACCCTATCTCCTTGCAAGTTAGATTAGGTTTTTGAGTAAACCCTCTACATTTTTATGTGTGCATCTGAATAGAGGAATAGGAACCGACCTTCATCCGGAGAGCTTTCCCGATTCGCAAGGTCCCACACTTGGGAAAAGCTCCATGTTATGCAATCACACTGAGATTCTCAACCCATCGAGTTGTAGACATTCAAGGATCTTTGTGATTCACCATCAATAGTTTTGGCATGCCCGGTGGGACCAAGAGGTCATTCCACAAGATTTGAAGGAATTTTCAAGAAATTTGGACTTAGAAATTGCAAGTTTTACAATTTCATATTTTTCACCTTCCAAGCTGAACTCAAAATCAATTTTCGAGGGCTTAACTTGCTCAAAAAAAGTCAAAATTTTACCAGTTAACGAGATCGGGGATAATCTTCAAAAGGATATTCTTAGATTTTTGATATTTTGACTTTCAAAATTTCATAGTTTTTAGTATTTCAGGTTTTCCTAGGTGTCAAGCATGTCCCAAGTTCTGACACGGTGTATTTCAGGTTTTGTAAGTTGCCTTGCATGACCTGAGTTTCACCTGTACCTTTCGGGGATTAGTAGCTACACAACAAGACCCGATAACCAAATTGAAGAACTGTATCTTCGGGTCCTTCAAATTTTTAATTTCTTTTTAATATTGTCAGGTTTGGTGTGTAACTTGGCAGAATCTAGCCTTTTGAGGCTCGTTCTCTAACACATCTGGCGACTCCGAAGGGATAGAATTCAGTGGTGTAGCAGAAAAATTTTCCCAGGAATATGAGAAGAATTCAAACCAGGTCTGATACTCGAGAAGAGGGGCTATTTGTCTACTTGCAACTATCACCAGGCAGAGGAAGGAGAGGAAGAGGACCACAAAGATCACCATCTCCACCTAACCGGACTTTGTCTACACCTCCACCAGTAGACCTTTTCTTGCATCAACCAGAGTTCTTAGGCTAATCATAATGGCACATCTACCACCGAATCCCTTTGTCAATTTCACGGGTAGTAGTCCACTTGCCCTAAATGCTCAGAATCAGATTCCGGTTGCAGCGCTAAAGAATATCCCCTATTTCACAGGAGAAAATCATACTACTCCTATTGACCACATCCAGGATATTGCCAATGCATGTGCAATCCATGAAATAAATGAAATGGATGTTGCAGTCAAGTTGTTGGCTTCATCTTTTAAAGGTAAAGCCTTACAATGGTTTAGGAGCCTAGCAATAGGGTCTATTATGAATTGGAACCAACTTTGTTCAGCTCTTTGTAACCAATTCGGGAGAGGGCAGACAATTTGTCTTTATTGGAACAACTGACGACAATCAAAAGAGATCCTAATGAGAAAATGACAGATTTCAACTTCAGATTCCAATAGACATGGGATAGGATTCCAATAGTTGTATTAGACCAACCATCAAAGGCGCGTTCCTCTATTTCTTAAAGGCTATAAATTCAGACATAGTCATGATGATCCAATCAATGGGAGGGACAACGCTGTCGAGGCCTATGACCCACCTATCGAGAAGAGAACTGTTTGATCCAAGTCAGGCAAGCTTGCACTAAGGCCACCAATGCTTCTCTATCCCGATATTGGAAATCCTACAACCAGTCAAGCACTAGAGTTAAATCCCATTCCAACTCCTAGAAATCAAAGAAATAATGAGGCATCGACTTCTTCAAAACTTCAAAGGAATTGCAAGAGGTTATGAAATAGCTACAGAACCTTGGAAATGAGCTGGTGACTATCAAAAGACAGCAAGCTCAAAGTGCTAGACCGTATCAGCCTCAAGTGCAGTACCAAGCTAGGCCCCCATACCAACAAAATAGACCACCATCTCAGGTTATAAATCAAAACCAAAACCAGGGACAACCTCAAGCTGCCAGGCCATTTTGACCGTATGATCCAAATGCAACGACATCCTCAAGAGCCTTGGTTCCAACACAAAACAACATGGCACATGAGTATGACTAGTGTTACCCTTGTAATCTACCTCACAATTAGTCAACATGTTTCAATGGTGCACTAAATCAAGCCTTGATGGTGCAAACCATTGGTGTGTCTCAAGAACCAAGCCAAGCAGGGAATCAGCAACAAGAAACACAACAAGAAGCACCTCCAATAGAAACCACGTTGGCCAATTGGAAAACGGAAGACTTCTGTGGAGTTAACCAACAACCTTTTCAAGGCGTGGCTGTCAACACATGGTCAAAGAAGAGAAGCATAGAAGAGGGGCAACCGTCTAATCCAGTTGTTTCTCAACCCACTCCTACACAACAAGGGGTCAGTAGACCAAATGTAGTTCCAAATGTGCAAAATCAGCCTAAGGTACCTGTTGTAGCAACACATGCGCCTGTTCAAGCTCCAGAAAAGGTTGCGCCAAGTAAGGGACAACAAAAAGATAGATCATCCCCTTTCAACATCATCGATCAAATGAAGAAGACACATGTGAACATTTCCATGTGGGAATCACTGGCGATCCCAGGCCAAAGAGATCTTCTACAAGCTGCCATGAAGAATTGGTCAACTTCAAACCAAGCAGGTCCATATGCAAGAGAAGGTCCTCACAAATGCTGCTCGGCTGAAGGAAATCGACAACAAGGTAAAGTTTTGAAGCCCCCACCATTCTATGTGTCATTAGTTGTTAGAAACCACTTGGTACACAACTACATGATAGATTCAGGGGCAAGTAGTTCAGTGATGCCGAAGCAAATAGCGGATCAACTGGGTCTGAAGTATGAGCCAGTGTTGAAAGGAGTAATACAACTGGATGGAACAATAATTCGAATAGTTGGGGTCATAAAAGGGTTAAGCCTAACACTACATGCCTGTCCTAATGTTACAATTCTGTAAGATGTGTCTGTGATTGACCTTTCGCCACTCTTTGCGTTGTGTCTATCAAGAGACTTCACTACAAAAATCGGTGGATATTTATCTGCAGATTGGTCACACATGATTTTCAGGATGAGGTATGGGGCCAAAGCAACAATCAGGTCAGAACCAATTACCAATTTCCATATTGAACCTCATGTGCCAAGTCCTATCAATGCAAATTGCTCAGCCTTTGATCAGGAGGAGTGTTCAAATGATCTAGAAATAGGTACTAAGGTCGAGGGAATTCCTGATTTGACTTTGGATGAATGGGAAAACAAGAGTCATGAATTTGACCCATACAAGGAAATTGAAGAATTTGAATTGGGCATGTATTGTGTACACGAAGAAAATTCACCCATTCTTGACATCATTCAGCCTAAACAAAAGGATGACAATGAAGTTTGGCAACTATTTTTCGATGGTTCGAGAAGCAGACAAGGTGCTGGAGGTGGTGCAATGTTGATTTCACCACAAGACATCAAATATTTTTTAGCTTTTTGTTTCCAGTTTTCCTGTTCAAACAACACGGCTGAATACGAGGCATTGATTCATGGACTTCATTGGGCCAGGAAAAAGGGCATAAAGAACTTGTAGGTGTTCGAGGATAGCGAGCTAATCGTCAACCAAGTCAGGGGACAACATGCTACAAAGAATGACCTGCTGAAGAACTACAAGAACAGGGTATGGGACCTCATTGAGGATTTTGAAGCTTTCAACATCATGTCCATACCCGGAAGAAAATGAACCCCCGGATAGGCTCACAAAGCATTGGAGCAACATTTGATGTGGTTGACAACATCGGAAGGAAAAAACACAACCACATATCCATGTGATTGTGAGGCTAGCGATTCCAGATAATAACACAAGGCAGGTGTTTGAGAACGATCAACAGATCATCAATTTTTTACAAGAAGAGGCTGAATTCTCAACTAGGAATCAGGACAGACTAGAGCAAAGAAGACGGGGATCAAGTAGTACAATTTGTGGACAAACAAGCTTCCCAAGGGTTTAGTAACATTGGAGTCTATTTTTAACCCTAACGACTAGTTCCGTAAGGAAAAGGCTAACATACGAGTCGAAAGAGAATATTTAGAGCCAATTCCGATTGGGGAAGGCAAAACACTTCAAATTGGTAAAGTGGCCACCGAGCAAGAGAATTCAGATTTCATACAGCTTTGCCAAGAATTTCCAGATGTCTTCACTTAGAGCTATGAAGACTTGAGAGGATTCAATCCGAAGTTGGCACAACATACCATAGAATTGGATCCAGATGTTAAGCCCATCAAGCAGAAGCAGAGACCAGTCAACCCTCACATTGAGCCTCTAATGAAGAAAGAGCTAAACAATCTGATAGAGGCAAGCATTATATTCCCGATCAAACACTCAAGCTGGGTTGCAAACTTGGTTCCGATCAGGAAGAAGAGTGGAGAAATTAGGTTGTGTGTGGACTTCCGAGACCTCAACAAGGCATCTCTCAAAGACCATTACCCACTTCCTTCAATGGAACAAATATTGCAAGTGGTATCTGGTTCAGAGAGATTCTCTCTCCTAGATGGCTACTCAGGGTATAATCAGATAATGGTGAAAGAAGATGACCAGTTCAAGACGGCTTTCACCACCAAATGGGGCACCTATGCCTACAAGAAGATGCCATTTGGGCTATCAAATGCTGGAGCCACTTTCCAAAGGGCAATGGATATGGCATTCAAGGGATTGATCAATAAAATAGTTCTGATATATCTTGACGACATCACTGTATTCTCCAAAAATGCAGCGAGATCACCTTTTTCATCTGAGGCAGGTATTTCAGAGGTGTAAAATATTTGGGGTATCATTGAATCCCAAAAAATGAATATTCTTGGCTCACGAAGGAAAACTTCTAGGCCATATTGTTTCAAAGGAGGGGTTGACGATTGACCCAAAAAGAGTTGAAGAAATTTGAGCATTGCCATTGCCAAGTCACAAGAAGGCTCTTCAAAGCTTCTTAGGAAGGATCAATTTTGTCCGTAGGTTTGTTCCAAACTTTGCAGCTCTCGTAAAGCCAATAATGCTGATGTTAAAAAGAGCATGGCATTTAAGTGGACATCTAAAGGCAAGGCAAGTTTTGAGGCAATAAAAGAAGTTATATCTCAAGCTCCGACTCTCATCAATCTAGACTTCTCCAAGGACTTCATGCTATATGCCTTCGGTGGTGGAGACACAATTTCTACAATCCTAGCACAAAGAAAACAAAGAAGGATTAGAACAACCAGTTGTTTTCTTCAGTCAAGGCTTGGAGGAATACGAAACTAGGTACTCTTTCATCGAAAAGCATGTCCTTGTAGTGATCAAGAGCTTAAAGAAATTCAAGCACCTAGTCTCAAACAACAAGATCCAATTATTGGTCTCTCATGCGGGAGTCAAGGACTTCCTTCTAAACAAGGATCTGAATGAGAAATGTGCAGGATGGATAACCCATGTCATGGAATATGACATCGAGATCAAGGTCACAAAACTAGTACATGGAAAAGGACTATGTGAACAGCTAGCTTTGAGTTGGCAAGTTGAAGTAGGTGATGAAAAAGAGACTGTCTTGGTACTACATGATGGTCAAGAATAGGAAAATGATTACGTGCCCACTCCTTGTTGGACTCAGAATATGATACACTTCCTACAGGCAGGCCTATGCCCTCCAGAATTGAGCAAAGCAAAAAGGAGATACTTCAGATTACAAGCCATTCCATATGTGCTTGTTGATGGTGTTTTGTTCAAGAAAGACATCAATGGAGTGTTATTGAGGTGCATTGGGGCAGTCAAATTGAGAGGGTGTTACAATATTTTCATGATGGAGATTCCTGAGAACATTTCACCTCACGAGTAACGGCTCTCAAGATAATGAAGGCAGGGTATTATTGGCCCACGGTGTTCAGTGACTACTATACATGGATAAGAAAGTGCAAGAAATGTGCACTCTTCACAGGAAAAGAAAGACTAGCAGACTTCCATTGCACCCAATTTTGGTTAACCAACCATTTATGTAATGGGGATTGGACTTCATCGGGGTCATCAATCCGAACTCAAGCCAAGGCCACAAGTGGATTCTCATGGCAACGGACTATTTCACCAAGTGGACCGAAGCAGTAGTGCTCAAAGAAGCAAATGAGTCTAACATACTAGACTTTTATGAAGGAATAGTGACCAGGTTCGGTGTGCCGGCCACTATCATATCAGACAATGCATTGGCATTCATAGGTTCCAAGATTATAGAATGGGCTATCAAGAATGGAATCTATTTGAGCACCTCTTCAAATTATTACTGCAGGGTAATGGACAGGTAGAGTCCACGAACAAAAATATCTAAGAATCATCAGAAGGACTCTAGATGAAAATCAAAGAACATGGCATACCAAGCTAAAATAAGCATTATAGGCTGACAGAATAACACCAAAGAGGTCTATAGGTAATTCCCCTTACAAGCTGGTCTATGGGAAAGAGGTAGTATTGCCTATATCATTAGAACTGCCTGCATTGGAGCTCATAAAGAAATTGGAGTTGGCTGAGTTTGAACCAATGGAGGCCAGGTATGCGAGTTGATGGAATTTGAGGAAATCGAGAGAGCATGCAGATTCAAATGATTGAGACAGATCAGTCTTAGTAAAAACATGGTTTAATAAGAAAGAAAGAGCAAGGACCTTCTGGAAGGGGACCTAGTTCGAAATGGGATGCGATCGGGAAAAACCAGGAAGGCATTCCAAGTTTGATACCATTTGGAGTGGCCCCTACATGGTCACGGGATGTAAGAATAGTAATTCCTTCCAATTTTTTACATTAGATGGAGAAGAACTCTCGATTCCGGTTAACGGAATCTATCTTAAACATTGCTACGAAAAGAAAAGGTTTACCCTTGTAATTAGTAGCCTAGAGTTTTAATTCCTCTAAGTGCGGATGCACATTCTCTTGTTTTAGTTAGGGTTCAATTTCCTAAGTGTTTCGCACAGTTTTTTTTGCTCTCGGGTAAATTTCCACAGGTTTGGCGTGCTCTTGGAAAAGGAGTTGCGGTATCGCTCGGGCTTGGGATTAGATATCGAGTTGGTTTCGGGTTATTTCTTATGACTCCATGCCCAATGGATTGCTAAAAGGCCACTGATCTTCTACCTAGTAGGCAGGTGATCACGTTGAGTCACCAAATTGTTGTATATATCTCCCTCCCGAGTAAATATAGACAAACAAAAGAATATGGAAATAAACTAAACTCAAAACTTGACATTTATTTGAGCCACTAGTCGCATCCATGGCGCAGATCGAAAATGTTGACATGAAAAAAATTCGCACCCATGGCGCGAGATCGAAAATGTCGACATGAAAAATTCACGCCCATGGTGTAGATCGAAGGTGTCGACATGAAAAATTCGCACCTTGGCGCAGTTGGAGGCGCAAATCAGAAAATGTCGACATGAAAAAAGTCACACCCATGCCGTAGATCGAAAAATGTCGACATGAAAAAATTCACACCCATGGCGCAGATCAAAAAATGTTAACATGAAAAAATTTGCGCCCGCACAGATCGAAAAATGTTGACATGAAAAAAGTCGCACCCATGGCATAGATCAAAAATGTCGACATGAAAAAGTCACACCCATGGCGCGAGATCGAGAAAATGTCGACATGAAAAAGTTACACCCATGGCGCAAATCGAAGGTGTCGACATGAAAAAATTTGTGCTACAGCGCAGTTGGAAACACGAGATCGAGAAAATGTCGACATGAAAAATTCACGCCCATGGTGCGCAGATCGAAAATGTCGACATGAAAAAGCCGTGCCCATGGCGCAGATCAAAAAATGTCGACATGAAAAAAGTCGCGCCCATGGCGTAGATTAGAAAATGTCGACATGAAAAAAGTCATGCCCATGGCGCAGATCGAAGGTGTTGACATGAAAAAATTTGTGCTCTAGCGCAGTTAGAGGTGTAGATCGAAGGTGCCGACACCACATTTTCAGCGCCTATGGCGCACTGAAGAGTATGTTGATATGAGGATGGATGCACCGAGGTGCATCTTCACGAGGTGCATCTTCAGGAGGTGCAACATTTTGAGTGTTGACACCCGAACCCGACAGAAAAAACAAACCACGACCCAAATATTCAAATGTCCATAACTTTTCATAGGAGCTCGGATTCACGCAAGTTCTTCAAAAATGCAAAATACGCTTTGCCATTTTTGGGTTTTAGGGTTCTCACCTACCTCCATAATGACATGAATCAAATACAACCTAGAGGTGGTTGGGGTAGATTTGGAATTCCTCTCTCTTCCCTCTCTCATTCTTCCTATAAATTGTAAGGAGGGGCTTCTTTCTAAAGGTTGGACATTCTTGTTTAGCCCCTCCCTTCTTCTCTTTAATAGGTGAATTTGTGGAATTCAAACCTCCCATCTAAAACCTGTAATGCAACTTTGCCTCTTGGCATTTTGCGATGTATTGTATCAATATTTGGATCAAATAATGCATGTATGTGGATGATTCTCAACCCTCTCTATGTTCATTTGCATCCTCTTGATCTTTCACTACAAATTTGGTTATCTGCGCATGATCTTGCATTGCATTTTAATGGTTTGTGTTTATTGGCAAGACGGGTGTTCTTCATTCCTCGGTGCATCACCTTTGTTAGTTTAGGTTTATTTTTATGCATATTCTTACCTGTCTCCTTGCAAGTTAGATTAGGTTTTGAGTAAACCCTCTGCATTTTTATGTGTGCATTGAACAGAGGAATAGGAACCGCCTTCATCCGAGAGCTTTCCCGATTCGCAAGGTCCCACACTTGGGAAAAGCTCCATGTTATGTAATCGCACCGAGAGTCTCAAGCCAGCAAGTTGCAGACTTTCGGGGTGTTGTGATTCACCATAAACATGCAGCAATGGAAAAATAGTTAGAAAAGTTATCACCAATTTAGTACATGACAGGTGCGGTGGAATTTGGTGCTTAGATTATGAATTAGAAGGGCATACTAAAGATAGTTGTCCTTGTAAATCGTGCACTCCCTATTCTTAAACGTGAGATCTATCACTTCGACCACGATTCTAGTCGGTTATCCATTATTGCAACTGTGATAAGAAATAGCGTGTGCTATTACTATAATATTTTCAGTCTACTACTCATGATCTTGAAGATTACGGGTTGATTTATCATATTCATGATGCCATTGACATTGACATATGACAGATGACATTGCAAATAAATCTAAGGAGAAAGGTGAGAATCATGACCATGATCATAATGAAGGGCATTATGATGGAGGCAATGGTATAGGTTGATGTTACCAAGTAGGATTTAGAGGCCGAGGTCGTGGCGGTTGAAGGAGTGATTTTCCATGTGGAACATTTTATACATGCGGTTCTGTGATCACTACATGCGTGAGTGCCCTCAAAATATTATTTGTTCTTTTTACGGAAATAACCACAACTATGAATATTACTTGGACTTATATGAACATCGAGCAAGAATCATAAGGATGGAAAGGGCATGAGAATGGTTAGAGTACAACATGCCGTAAAATATCGGTGATACTTGAATTTAGTGCACCGATCCTGAATTGGTGCTTGTAAATATTAATACACGTCTTTGAGATTGTGTGTGTCCCAAGAAAGTTCCAAAATAGAAACCTACTATTACCAAGGAGGAGGTGCTACATATAAAGTATCTAGACCCTACACATTAGAAGGAGGTTTATCAAGAAACTATGGAGGTGATTAGGAGTTTACAGGGTGAGATAAAACATTTGAAAGAACAGTCACAAAAGATAGAACAAGAGAAGGCATCCGAGCTCCATTAGACAGATTTTGATGATTTCAAGGAAGTTTACAATATGCTAAGATAGGAGAACATCATTCCTTTATTGGGAGAATGGTTAAAGGGGAACACCCTACGTGCTGGAATAGAGCACAAAAGAAATATTCTACATGCTAATCTTCCTCCTCATAGTTTGGATTATGATAAGGAGATCACATTGAATGTTGTTGTTGATGGATGGCTCTTGAGTAATATTTTGATTGACATAGGCAAAAAAGTGAATGTACTTGCTTTGGGCGCATAGATTCAAATGGGGATACCACCATTGCAGCCATCTTTGAATGTGTTGTTTATGACAAATAGGATTAAAGCCATGTCCATTGGAGTTTTTAAGGATGCCAATATTATTATTCAAGGGGCCAAGTTTATTGGGGATTTTGATGTCTTGGCACTTGCAGAAGTTGATAATTTTCTAGCAATACCTAGGTGCCCTTGATGCTATGCCAAAAACACTAATTTATGCTTTAATAACTTGGTTACTTAAGTTTTTAGAACAAGGAAGAGTGATTCATCATTCCTTTGGCAGATGGAAAAGTTTCACCTTATGTAGATCCCTTGAGTGAAGAAAATGTGAACAAAAATTATGTGCGCACTATTAAGGATCTTGAAGTTCTTGAGCCCTCAAAGGAAGGAGTTATCTAATGGGATGATGCACAATCCATGAGTGATAATAAAAGTGTTGCATGTGACAATTAGGCACATGGCACATATGAAATGGTTTAGTGTGAGGTAAGGAGTGCATCTATGTGCGTAAAGCGGGGACGTGCTTGTGTTATGCGCTTAGAAACAACCATATACGAGAGATATTTTGGTGAAGGAAATCCAAGTGTTCATGCATGCTATGGAAGCTCAATGGACATACCAAGTGGAAAGAAAGAATGTGCTAGTTTATAGCACATGTGATATGGCAAAAATGCCGGTGGATGGTTCATAGGGATAATCTTTTGGAATGGAGATAAGTGATATTTTCCTTCTTTGCAAGATTTCTATGCAGCAATTCACCTACCAAGATATGTGAATTTCATGGGAAGGATTCTCATCACCATGTTTAGCAGTGTGAGAGACTATGGAAAGAGGGTAAAGAGGCCTTACCACCTTCACTATGGGTACACTAGTTCTATTACACTTTGCGATGTTGCATGCGTGCATGGTATTTCTGTTCCAAATTGAATAGAAAAACATGAAATTGGCAAGAACTTACTGCGGGTATGATTCAGAACTTTGACTATTTTTCCACTAAACCTCCCATGAATGAGGCATTACAGGTTATGAAGTGCTTGAATATGGGAGATAGTGCAAAGGCTAAGGAACTTATTCAAGAGTTACTAGGTGAATTAGACTTGGAGGTGTGTTTTGAAGAGGAAGAGACAGACGTAGAACAACTTGGGTGTGCCTATCTAGAAAGATAAAAAGGTAAGATGGTCTACATAATGGATGGTGAAGAAGTGGAGAACTTGGATGTTGAGCATATAGAGGGTACGCATGAGGTCTTAGATAGTGTAGATGAGAAGGAATGCACCTACCATGAGCCTATGAAAATGAGTTAGGTCAACATTAGGAGTGATGTTTAACCAAAGGAGGCCATCATAGGGAATTATTGGTCCGATTCTCGAGGTTGCTAATATAATTGAATTTTTGTGCGGTTATCGAACTTGTTCCTGGGGCTAACATGAATTGAAAGGATTTCATGAATATTTGGGTGAACTGAGAATTAAGTTAAAGGAAGTTATGCACACGGTTAGGAATAGGCCTTATAGGATGAACCCTAACCTGCACATCAAAGTTAAAGAAGAGATTGAAAAAATGTTGAAATATTGAATCATTGAGCCCATAGAGGAGTCGAGTGGGTTAGCCCTATGGTGATCGGTATAAAGAAAGATAGAAGAATCAAAATTTGTGTGGACTACGGGGAGTTTAATGTTGCATGTGTAATTGATCCTTTACCCACAAGGTAAGTGCATGTAAATGGGGGCCCAAAATGGGGTCAAAAAGAGACACCTTTTCCTTAAATCGGTGAAACGTGAACTTCATCAAATAATTTGGCATGTCTATGATCAAAATTTGACAAAGTTATAAGAATAAGTACCATAGAGCACGAAATCTATTTTCTAAACTACCAAAAAAATTAAATGGTTGAGATTCGAGAGGATCAAATGTGGTGCGCACACAAAGCATGTCTATTTTTGTGTCAAAAAGATAAGAACCTATTGTGTGTGCGCCCCCATTTTTTGAGTTCTATAAAAAAATCCCTTTGGTAGAAAGTTATCTAAGACCATGTACGAGGTCCCGTTAATTTTTCATAATTTTTGGATGAATATATAATTTTTATTAATTTTCAAAGTGCACATATCTCAAAAATGAAATATTTGTGTGTGCACCCCCATAACTTTGAGAAAAAAAGTCATTTTTTAGTTTTTTTAGTGCGCGTAGAATGGAGTTTAGAAAAAACCATGTTTTAAAAAAAATGAATGAAAAATTAAGTAAATTGTGCACCAAAAAACATATGCATAGGTTTTTGGAAGAAAATAAGGCACAAGTAAAAGAAATTATGGATGAAAGCCTTAAACTAATTGGATTTTAGAAAGAATTATATCGTCATCAAGGTAAAACCGAGATTAACATTGTAGTATAATTTATTTTTGAATATTATGTTTTAATGCATGAGATATTGGGGTGCACACATGAAATTGATTTTTTTTACAAACACGGGTTTAATCACACAAAAACAGTCCAAACCTTTGGTTTGGAAATCCAAGGAAAATTCAAGCCTATAGATTGGTAATTTTAAACCCAAAAAAGGTGAAACATGGGCGCGCTATAACGCGATCACGTTTCAATGTGTTATAGGGTATATGTTTTTGTGGCATGCTTCTATTAAGGAAAATAAATGTTCACTTGTATAAGTTTTTCTTTTATTATTATTCTAATAAAATATAAATAATAATAAAAGAAAAACTTATACTTTAAATTTATTTTAGTAAATATAATATGTTAGGGTCACTTTGCACTTTATGGAACTAGTCTCATATCTCTATCTATCACGATTTAGAAGATAGTTTTTCATATTCTAATATGGTCAATACATAAGTATTTTTCAAGATTTCAGCATTCAGCCTTCAAGATTTTAGGGTTTAAATTATACAATCGATATTTGTTTTGTGAAAGAATATAGGAATTGTTTAGGTTTTGGGGCCTTTTGGATTGGTTATTGATATTTGTAGGAGTGTTTAGGAAGATTTAGGAAATTTTTACTCATTCAAGGACAATCTTCTCAACAATGATTTTCTAGGTGCGAGACCTAAACCCTAAACCCTAAACCCTCAACCCTCAACCCTTAACCCTGAGCCCTAAACCCTAAACCCTAAACCCTAAACCCTAAACTATGAACCCTAAACCATTAGCCTTAAACCCTCAATCCTTAACCTGAGCCCTAAACCCTAAACTCCAGAGTTGTTAATCCTAAATCCTTAACCTTAAACATTCAACCCATAGTCCTAAGCCCTAAACCCTAAACCATGAGTCCTAAATTTTGAACCATAAACCCTCAACCATCAACATTGAATCCTAAACCCTCAACCCTAAATCCTAAAAAAATAACCCTAAATCCCCATCCCTAAACCATAAACCATAAACCCTAAACACTAAAAAATAAACCCTAATCCTTGAACCCTAATCCCTAAACCTTAAACCATGAACATTAAGGCCTAATCGCTAATCTATAAACCCTAAAACCTAAACCCTAAGCCTTAAACCTTAAACCCTAAACCCCAAACCCTAAACCTTAAATGATAAACCCGAGCCCTAAACCCTAAACCCTTAACCCTTAACCCCGATCCCTAAACCAAAAACCACAACCTTAAACCTAAACCCTAAAATCTCAATTGTAAACCTTGAACCCTAATAATTGAGACCTAATCCATATACCCTAAATTCTAAACCTTAAACCCTAAAAATTAAGCCCTGATCCCTAGACCCTAAACCCTAAACCTTGAGCATGAAGCCCTCGGCCACAAACTCTAAACCTTGATCCCTAAAACCTAAACCATAAAATTTAAACCCTAAACCCTAAGCCCTAAACCATGAGCCCTAAACCCTTAACCTGAGCCCTTAACCATAAACCCTAAATCCCTAAACCCTAAACCCCAACCCTCAAACCTAAACCATAAACCATAAACTATAAACCCTAAACCATGATCCCTAATCCCTAAACTATGAAACCTAAACCATAAAACCTAAAACTTGAACCCTAAAACCTAAACCCAAACCCTAAGCCCTTAACCCTAAACCCTAAACCCTAAAAATTTAGTCTTTAACCTTGAGCCCTAAACCCTAAACCATAAACCCTAAACATTGAACCCTAAATCTTGAGCCCTAAGACCTAAACCCTAAGCGCTAAGTGCTAAACCCTAAACCACGAGCACTAATTGCTAAACCCTAAACCATGAACCATGAACCATGATCCCTAAATGCTAAACCATAAATCCTAAATTGAGAATAACAACTCTATTGGTATTATTGGGTCTAACGGATTATGATACCAAACAAATTTGATCATTTTTACGATCTTTTAAATAATTCTTTCGATTCAAGATCTTAGGAATGAAGATTTCATCTGAAGAACAAAGCTTGATATGTCTAGTGCTTGTGTAAGATGGCAATTTGAGAGGATTTCTAAGGTTCAATTTTATTTTCCAAGATGCATTACTCCCATGTTTGAAAATGTTTCTCCATATGCAACAACATTCTGATTTAGACACTCGATGATTCTTGAATGTCTAATCCTACCACAAACCCCAGTAGTCCTCGATCCTTGGATATAGGGAGACACCATTACTGAGACAAACCAAGAACTTTCAAGGAAGAAGAGGTTCTTGTGAATATGAATATGTATCAAAGTGAATCATGAATGTGAATATGAGCATGTGGTTATTTTTTCTAGCTTCCAATGGGTCATCCAGATTGCATAATACCATACATGGAAATATGAGAAATGTGAAATTTGTTTCAGAGTGTGAAGAAATTGACATTCAAGAGCACAAGTATATGTGGGGAGAAAAATGTTTGGAAGAGATGTGTAATATGCATTGCAAGGCATAAGGTAGATACCATATCCATTTAGTTACTTGTCCCACCTCTCATAAATAAGGTAGTTATACAAGAAGAATCAATGATGGTTCTAGGCACGAGACTAGGAAATATGGTCCTAATATTGATATTCAAAAATATGAACTCACTCATGAGACCTACTGGAAATATATGAGGTTTATCGATCCTTGTAGTGCAAAAGATCAAGAGAATTTTTCACTTTGTAATCACTATTGTAGACTAGAGGAATTTTAAACAATCTCCAGGTTTCCTTGTGTTTTTCATGCCCTCCTAATCGATTCATCAATAAAATTGAAGTTTGTTTGATTCAAAATAAAGAAAGATTTGGTGAGAGTGTGAGAGGAAAAGAGAGTGAGAGTGAGATTGATATTGTTTAAGGCTCAATGTTTAGGGTTTAGGGTTTAGGTTTCATGGTGGTAAAAATAGGGTTTAGGGTTTAGGATCATGGTTTAGAGTTAAGGTTTTAGGTTTTACGGTTTACGGTTTATAGTTTATGATTTAGGGTTAAGGGTTTAGGGTTTAGAGATTAGGGTTAAGGGTTTAGGGCTAATGGGTTTAGGGTTTAGGGCTTAGTTTGTAGGGTTTAGGGATCACATTTTAGGATTTAGGGTTTGGGGTTTAGGGTTTAGGGTTTAGAGATTAGGTTGTAGGTCTCAGGTTTTAGGGCTTAGGGTTTAGGGTTTAGGATTTAGGGTTTAGGGTTTTGGGTTCATGGTTGTAAAAATAGGGTTTAGGATTTGGGGTTCAGGTTTTAGGACATAGGGTTTAGGGCTTAGGGTTTAGGGCTGAGGGCTTAGGGTTTAGGGTTTAGGGTTGAAGCTTGAAAATTGTTAGATATGATGTGAAGGAGGCCTATTAGGAGATTCAAAGGAAAATTGGAAGGCTCATTCTGTACATGTTGAGGTGTGAGTGACATTCTAGGGGATAATGGAGGCCCAACTGGTCCATTGGATGTTGGGACATGAGTTACTGAAAACCCGAAACACTGTAATACTAGGAAAAAGTCAAGCACTAAACTCCCGAACTTCTAACGGCAATAACTTTTGACTCAAAGCTCCGATTTTCATGAAATTTGACTTTCTGGAATGGGAACGACATCCTCTATGCCACTCAAATGTTGATTCTCATTAAATTTAAATTTATTAATTTTTATGAGGATATATATATATATATATGAAAATAAAATAAAAATCTTCAGCTCCAGTCAATCAAATGTTGATTCTCATTAAATGACAAAAATGCCTAGCAAACCCAAAACAACTGCCTACACTCAAAATGCCATATCTTTTGCAATTCTTAATGAAAATGCACAAATTTGGTACCCTTAGAATTGTGGTTCCAATAAAAATTCACAATAACAAATAAATTCATAATTTTATTAATAATCGATGGTGATTTTCCGAAAATGTTCCAAGTTCAAAACAATCTTTTATTTGGTGGTTGGGATGCATTCATGAAGCATGGTGACATATTTCACGCTGCAAATTATGGGCTAGTATGGGGGACATTTTGCACAAAAATACCATCACTTCACTTCATTTATGACAAATTTTAAGTGGTTGAACAAACCAATTCGGGATTATTATTCTTTCTCTCTTTCTCATTCTATAAATTATAATCTTGGGCTCATTTGTAAAAGAGTTGGTCATTTTTCTCCTGCCCCCTCTCTTTTATTAGCTAGGGTAGAATGTGGAGTTTAAGCATCCTCTCTTTTCCTTAATGGCATTTTCTTTCCTCTTTCCCACTAATGATGTACTATGTGAACTCATGGAGCAATAAAATATGTTTTGTGATGCATTTTTTCCATCCTTTTCTTATTTTATTATCTCTTCTTGCCTCTCATAATTGTAGGTTATATTGTGCATATATTTGATGTCTATTGTGTGTTTTGGGAGTTGTGTTTAATGGGTTTGAAGTGGTTTTCTATGTGAAATTTATCTTTGGTCTGTGATGCATCTTGTCCATCCTCTCCATTGCTCACCTCTCTCCATTTCAGGAAGCTGAGACTGTATCAACAACCTCCTTTTCTGGTGTATCACTGCTTTAGTGTAGGTTTTTTTTCATGCTCTCTCTCTCGCTGGTCCCTTAGAAAGTTAGATTAGGATCAAATAGTTTTTCTGCATTAGAGTAGATTTTGGCAGGTAGTTTAGGAGCAGGAACCAACCTTCTCTAGAGGATCATCTCAATCCCGCAAGTCCCACAGCTTGAGAGATGATCCAATTTTACACAAATTACATCAAATTCCCTACTCAAATCTAAATCCATTCGGGGTTCTATAATTTCATGATAACAACCTTTTCTACCTAAATCTTAAGGATTTTGATATTTTATTCATCCTTCTTGGCTATGGTTCTCAACTCCCGATTTTCTCACCATTTTGTGCTTCAAGGATCTCCTCCAATCTATTAGACTTACTTGAAGGGCCTGCTCTAATACCAGTTGTTGGAAGAAAAAGAGACTGGGAGGAGGGAAGTGAATCAATCCTTTAAATAACTTATTTCATTTCCACTTATCACTTATTAACATTCATTCCACCATTTAATTAAACAAAAACCATATGTGTATTTACTTAAGCATTGAATCAACCATACACATGAGCAAGAACAAGAAAGTACACATGAACACAAAACTTAAGTAGGAAACCCTCAAGGGGAAGAAAACCCACTGAAACATAAACTTTATTTATCCATGCTTCAAATTCAGTGAGGCATCAACCCCACAAGGAGCATCAACCCCTATTTTAGTAGAGCACCAACCCTACAAAGAGCACAAACCCCTAATTTAGTCAAGAACCCACTCCAAAAGGAGGATACAACCCCCTAATATGACTAAGAATCAACTCAAACACCTGATAATGATGATCTCAGTAAAAAAATTCTATCACAACTAATGGAGATCTTTAACTCAACACACAACCCTTTTATAAAACCTTTAATCCTTCAACGTGCTACATATTCTTCCTATTAAATCTATATTTCCTTTAAACCCTTTCTCACATGCCCTAAAACATTATTCAGCTTGTAACAAAATACTTATCCATCCAATCATGCATTAAAACTTGTTACACTCTCACATATGACTATGAGTTGCACATTTCCCTCTCACGAGCACCGGTTCAAAAATGAACTCAAAACACTTTCTTTATAGGATTCTCTTCCTTCAAACACAAGAGATTTAGGTATTTCATCATAATTTCAACCAATAAAACTTAACAAAAACCATTACATTCATTACAATATTCGCATATGAACCGTATAGGTCGGTCATGCCCAAAACCACTCATTTTGCACCAAACAAGCTCAAAACCCCATAACTAGGATGAGTTTAAAAAAATTCCAAAATCATGATTAGTAAATTTCCCAAATTCATCACACATGTGTAATATGACATATAATAATCATCCATAATTAAACATTTTATTTTATCAATCAACAAATTCATAACAAAATCCAAAAGGCTTGTATCCTTCACCAAATAGTTGTTTCCAGTACCATGTCTTTACCTTTGGGAATCAATTATACTCCAAATAACCTCAACTATTACATGTAGAAACTATATGGAATTCTATAGACCTGTAGAAAATATGCATACATGTTATATCTCATGAAACATCCTTATGTTCAAACTCCAACAACTTTCCTCTTCTCCAAAACATGTTGCCTAGAAACCAGCTTCTATAAACTGAACTAGTTTACACCATTTCTTCCAATTTTTAGATCTCAAAAGGCCTTCAACAGGTAAAAATTCACACCTATTCACTTTACAGGTGATATAATGTATCAACCCATCTATCTCATGCCTCAACTAACTCAATCTTCTATCTAGAGAAATCTTATCGAAAAACCAGCATACCTTCTTCCTCATAAACCGACTTGAAAGACATATAAAAAAATATCACCAAGACACAATAAATAAAACATTATAAATCCATATTAATCCTATTTACATAACATATTTTAACTCCTTCCAAATCTAATTGGAATGCCTTAAAGAAATCTCATCTCTGCAAACTACTTCTCGAAGCCTTTTAGGACTCAAGAACTAACCTTGAGCTCAACTTGCTCCATCACACCAAAACACACTTCCAAACTTGGAAAAATAATGTAACACACTTATAAATGATGTTTTATCACTTAGAAACATTCACCAAGCATAAAACACTTTGAATCATCACTTTTCCTCATGAATCCTCTTCACATGATCCTAGATCTAACATCCTCCGATTTAAACATCAAAGAATAGGTTATAACTTCGCATTCCATATATATATATATATATATATATATATATATATATATATATTTATATACACCATTATAAATTTATTTTAACCAGGATCACAAAAAAACTTCATTGAGGTCTTAACTCCTCTTGTAGCTCATGCAATTCCACTTTTACCACCGAGTGCTCCAAACTACTCCGAAACTAGTATTCATAAATAGGGGACACTTTTCACCTTTCCACCTAAACCATGACATGAAACCTTCTTAAAAATATAGAAAAACTCAGGGGATAAAAATAATTTCAATTTAAACTTCAAATTCTTTGGATAACATTTCCACAAACCAAACTTCTTCATAAATAAGCATTTTTCGAGTTTGGCCCACATATCGTCACACAGGACTAATACACATTTTTTTGAATTTAGGGAGAGTCCTATACAATGTAAAATCATAGATTTTCAAAACCAATAAACAATGGGTTGGTATACTCAATTTTCTCCAAGTCCATCTTAGTTACTGGTTTAGCTAGGGTTTCAAAGCAACTTACCTTCTTAAAGATTGTTCATAAAAACATGATGATCAAACAACATAATTATTTTTTTGAAACATTTATAAATTACCTAATAATATATTCCAAATATCTTTGGTCCCCATGCAAATCATATAATTCACAACGATCATTATAAGATTCACTTTTTCTTCAAAATCAGACTGTTAAATACCCAGTTTGCCAAAACTAACATATCTTGCAATTCCTTCAGCACTCGACCTAAAAAATTTCATGAAGCATGATGAAAAATCCTATAATTGTTAAAAATCACCTCATATCTCCAATTAATCTAAAACTCTCTAGCCATTAAGACTTACCTGTGACAAACTACTTATTCTCACTTGTTTACTTCCCAAGGTCCTTGAAACACCACCAAACCTCTGAGAACTGACCTAAAACTCACCATACACCTTAAGTACACTATCACCATGCTTCTACCATGATAAAAGAGTACTAATCAATAGAATAACTTATACCTCCACCTCATACTTCATTCTCCAAGGCTAGGAATAGGCCTAGAATGACCTGACTCAACCATGAAACCTCATGAAACGACTATTTATACCTCATGTAAACCCTTAAAAATCATGAAAAATCATACCAACTATTTTTGACCTCATAAAATCCTTCACTTAGCTTGGGATATCTCAAACTATAACTCATCTTACTAGACCATGCACTAGGACCTCCTAGAACACCACCAAGCATGACACTACCAATCAACCATCATCTTTGACACTAAATATACATCCCATGTAGACTTATACAACACCATGATAGCATTTTCATCAATGCTATGAGCAGTTAATCTAAGCTATGAACAACTGTAATAAAGTAGATAAATGCAATAAACAATAATGTAAATGAGTAAATAACTATGGAAAAGGAAAGAGTAAGGAAAGAACTCAGATTATAATAGATTCATGTCGAAGAGTGTCACGGAGGTGATTATAAAAAGAAAAAGTAGGAATGATTGCACAAGTCCCAAAAATTATGGATTTGGAGGATCTAGTTGGACTTGGTCACTGGAGGAGGACCCGGGGCACCTACGAGTGCTATGGTCTGTAATTTGGGTGCCTTGATCTGATTTTAAAATTTCTAAAACTAGTTTACACAGCCAAAAGATGGCCTAAAACCTTCGTTGTGTGTTACATCAACTTTGTTGTCCTGAGCTAGATGTCACCAGTACTCCAAGATGAAAGAAAGACATGTAAGACCCCAAAAAAACATCAAACCCTAAAACAAAATGTATATGAAGGAGCTGGATGACCAAATCTACCATAATAGTGTACTTAATAATTGAGCATTGCACTACATCTCGGACCCGATGTAGTTTTATGTAAAAGTGTGTATTAACATGCCCTAGATTGCTCTTGTGTCACCACACTTTGTGAAGTAGAGAGCAATAACTATGTATAGAAAATGTAGTAGAATGTGTCCAAGGAATATAATATAATCTCTTCCCATATGAAGTGTGATGCGAGATGTCCTAGCCTTGATGATGGAGATATGTGGATGCAAGTGATCTCTAATGCATAGATCGATGCAACTCTAAATGGAGTGATAGTAGTAAGTGATGCTAGGTTCCTCGTTATGGTCTCATAACTTTATATTTATAGGGTTTTGTTTCACCTGATTTCTTAGTTTTCTGAGAAGTACTTGACGAAATAGATAAGGTAAAAGGTGGTAGAGGAATACCTATTATAGATGGTTGGAGGTTATTGCGCGCATATCTTTGAATCCTCAATCCGAGAGAGCTGACCGTGAGAGCTTCCTTTTGGTTGGGAGGAACTACCTGAAATATAAAGCAAGACCACAAAAGAGTGATTAAACAATATATGGCAGTGGACCGCTAGCGGATGCTAGTTCCAGGAAGTGCGATACTTCCTAGCTGGCTGTCAGTCCACTGTTTTAAACAACTTAATGTGAAAACAAAGAAATAAAGCCTATTGTAATTAATTGATTTATGTACCTCGATTAAATACCATAAACAAATCCGAGTAATAAAGGCTAGGCCACAATCAAATCTAAGGAGGTAAGGTATTGTCATAGGTGTAGGTACGTCAGTCGGGTATGATTTTGGGTGAGCTAGTCAATAGGTAAGGAATTTTAGTATTTGTTCTGGTCAAGGCGAGAGAACACGAGAGACCGATGTCGATCCCGAGGGAAGGTACAGTGCCGGTTAGGGGTGACCAACACCAATCACTTTGGTAGTTTGACAGAGGTCAAAACAAGGGTCTGAGGGAGAGTTTCTCAGGTTGTCAGGAGACTGAATGGTGTGTTGATGTGGTCTAGGAGGGTTATCAGGTCAGAGGATGGGTTTTAGAAGATTCTGTGGAGGTGAAATAGATGTGAGGTGGGGTAAAGAAGGATTAAGTGAGGTTAAGGTATTTGCGGAGGCAACCGCGCCGGTTATGGTCTAACGGTGCGATTCTTATAGAATATTGGAAATCTTACGAGAATGGCTTGGGTCTCCTTTGTGATTGCACAAAGGACATGAGCTAGTTAGGTGATTTTTCAAGAGGTCCGAATGGGTTTTGGTGGGGTTTTCGGTATGTAGGGGTGTCGGTGTGAAGGAGGATCTAAGGGTGGCTTAGATAATAAAATGCATGTAACGGAAGTGAATACACTGTAGTAATAGGGAGAAAGGTAGAGTAAGATGTTCTACTTACTTTAAGACTGATGCATGTGGATGTGCAGGTGGATTGGAAGTGCTGGTATGAAGCTGAGTGGTGTGGGAGAGTCACCAAACACTGCAGAGCTCTTGCATGGATTACTTGGGCTCCTTCTTGCTTAGTTTTTCTCAACTGCTAGCTTGAAATGTGTGTTGGATGGCCTTTAGATGGATGCTGGTTGTCTATGCATGAGAGAGAGATCGTTCTTGCTTGCTTGCATGCAAGAGAGTTCATTCTCAATGTGCCAACCTCGAGAATGAGGTAAGAAATAGGCATTAAAGGTAACCGATGGTGTTATGGGTTAACCGATGTTGGTTAAGGTGACCGGCGTTGGTTAAGGTGGGATTACCTATGCATAATAAAAATAGGAGATCATGGCTCAAATGGCTGCCAGATCTCACTATTCATCCGGACATGTGCGGGGGTATCCGTTGTGTCTGCGAGGATGAGTTTTAGTCTTTAATTTGGGTTTGTTAGTTAGGTTTTAGTTAGTTATGGCAAGTTACTAATAATAGGCTTAGGGTGAGGTGTCTAGGTGAGGTGGCTAGATGAGGTGGAGGGGTAGGTATTAATTAATTAGGGTAATTAAATAATAATTAAAATGGGTGTAATGATTAATTTAATTAAAGTGATTAAATTAATATAGTGTGAGGTGAAAGAGGGCCATGGTTAGATGAATGTGTTTAGGTCGATTGATAACAAGGGCTAAGGGGAGTGTGACCTGATTTTGATGTCTACATTTTGCCCCTTTTTGTTGCGTAGCTTGTATTGGTAAGCGACACTAACAAAAATAAGATGTGGTTGCCCCATGTGAGGGTGAAGGTGATCCCCCTCAAACCAGAACGATGAGGTGACAGAAGGCGATCGGCAGTGTGGTTTGATAAAAGTGGATGCGAAGAAGGATGGTGAGAAAAAAATGGGGAAAGGAGTAGAGGGTAAATTGGGTAAATAGGTAAATAGGCCAAGGTCAAAGGCAGTGGCAGTTGAACGCATGCACACATGTATAAACTATGACACGGTACCAGGTTGAAGAGCTTGCAAACTCTACATCGTCTAAGGTCGATAGGTTTATCCAAACAAGGTTGAAGTGATTCCGGTATCCAGGTATAGGATAAGGTCAGGAAACACAACATGGGTTAGGTGTAGGAATGTTTAGGTGTGTTCCGGTACACCAAGGTTGGGTCAAGATAGACATCACGGCAATAGGCAAGGTAAGGTATAAGGTCAAACAACACGGGTAATGGTGTCGCAAGGTATAGTGAGCACATGGGTCAAAGGTCACCAATAGGTTTTCGGGGTCTAGGTAGATTGGTCACAGGCACGAGAAGGCCGAGGTAGAGGTAAAATAAGGAGGCATCAATGACTAACGAGGTAAGGTTGAAGAAGGTTGAGGGCATAGTGTAAGGTAAAGTGGTCCAGTAGGTGTAGGGGGGGGGGGGGCAAAAGATAGAGGAGGTAAGGAAAATGAGGTAAATGTGAGGTAATGATTATGTTAGTAGGGTAACCGACATCGGTCAGTCATGTATGAACGATGACGGTGGAGGGGAAATCGACGGCGAGTGGGCTAGGGCATCGAGACCGGAGAATCGATCAATGGTTAACCGATCATGGTCGAGTCGAGTAGGCTATAAAAGAGTGAAACCCGTGTTTTTAAAATTCATTTGTGCATTGTAAAATGTAGAAAAGGACAAGAAGAGAGAAAAGAGGAAGAGGACAAAAGAGAGGGTCGTGATCCGATGAGTTGGCGAGTTGCGAGGCACGAATCGATTGAGGAGAGGTGGGGCCACGGGATCGAGAGCAGAGTGAGGTGAGTGGTGTGGAGATTCGGTGGTGATTTTGATGATGGCGAGGCGGGAGAGGATCGGGTGGACCAAGGTGCGGTGGCGGAGGTGCCACCACATCAATGGTAGCATGATATGGTAAGATCTAAACCTTTTGATTGAGTTGTGTGTCAATTTGGTTAAAATATAAGAAATGTTAAAAATGGGGGTTGGGGGAAATTTTGAAAATAAGGGAAAAAGAGAGGGAAATAGGGATAGAGAAGGGTGGGGGTGGGGTTAATTGGTTGAGAGAGGAAAAATGATGGGGTAAGGAGCGATTTGGGTGGGTAGAATGGGTAGGGGAAGAAAATAGGGTTGAGGGATCATGGCGGGCGACAGCATGGGATCGACGCGTCGGTCAAGCATGTGGCCGATGTCGGTAGGTAGAGACCGTACCGGTCACAAGAATAGTGACCAATGCCGGTCATGTTGAGACCATGAGCGGTAAAGGTATAACCGGTGCCGGTTAACCGAGGTGAGGATTGGGGTAGAAGGGAAGGGTTAAGGATGGGTTAGGAAAGTATGGTAGGTAGAGGAAGGGTTAGGTGAGAGGGAAAATGGTTAAGGGGGAATGGGTGGTTTAGGTAAGGGTTATGGTAGATAGGCTTTAGGTAGAATGGGTGGTTTGGAAAGAAGGGTTAGGGGGTAGATAGGATTTGGGGTAAAAGAGGCTAAGAGTTGGGGTGAAAATAGGGTAAGATGGGAAGGTGTATTAATACATTGGTCTTGTTGGATGCGGGCCCGAGACGAGTTGTGGATAAGGGACCGTGAGCCACTTATATTGATTAGAGAAGCTGCATGGACAACTGAATTTTGAGTGAAGTCACGTGGATGATGTCACCGATTGGGATCCAAAGTTATTGGTGGGTTGTGAGAGAGCAAAGTCTGATGGTCACACTCATCGAGAGATGGGATTCTGTGACCAACACCTTCCACTTGCCGACAGGGGAGATGACCATCACCCTAGAGGATATATATATGATATTGAGGCTACCGATTAGTGGAGCCCAGGTTTACTCAGTGACATCTGAGGTCATGGTGAGGTGTATAGATGAGGTGTTTGGAGAGAGAGTAGGCAAGTTACATACTACACGCACAAATGGCTATGAAGTACCGAGAGATTTATCTTCCCAAAGGAGATGAGGTTGATAGTGTTGATGATGGAGGTGATCAGGTGCTACGCATTGCCAGATTTAGAGGGTGGGAGATTCCCATGGTCACTGATGGGTGTCCTTTGGGACATGATGATTGATCATACCAGTTTTACATGGGCACCGACTTTCTTAGTGCAAGTATATAGAGAGTTGTGGGCCTACGGGTGATTGTGGAGACGCAGTCTGTGTTACACTTTCCTTCTACACTATTGGGCCTATGAGCACATTGTGTGTGTGCGACCAATAGGCCTACCCCAGAAGATGCATTTGAGGGGGATTCATTCGAGTTGGTTATAGGTGATGGGTGCCAGAGGGTGGTGTATAGAGAGCTCGGGATACATATGACGTAGCATATTATAGACAGAGACTTGGAGAGCATGTCTAGTGTGGATATAGTCTGGAGACCCTATGTGACCTATCCCTCTTACAAAGGGATGTATACAGAGATGGAGGGACTATAGTTATAGAGGTGGATAGAGGGATGCCATGTTGGGGAGCACAAGATGATACCTGTCGACCAAGTGAGGTGACAATTTGGTTTAGTGCGGAGATGTGCCTCCGCCTTTCCCACAAAGTATAGGAGAGGACAATGTGATGCGGAGAGACCTTTGTCTCCACCCCATAGATAGTCTCGATAGGGGCCAGGAAGAGTAGTCCTTGGACCATCACATAGATGATGCGGGGGCATGATGGCATATAGCTAGTGGTGGGGGCCGTCTGAGCAGAGGTCGAGCAGGGGCAGGTCGGGAGGTAGGGGAGCATAGGTACAGTGAGAGGCCGGGATCGAGATACAGGTAGAGAGGTGAGAGCCTCAGGTATAGGTACAGGAGGAGGAGATCAAGCTGTAGATATTAGAGGACGGTGTGATGAGACCACCATAGACAGTCTCATTTTCTCGATTCCAGGAGGCACGGTATGAGGCCAGATATTACGAGGATCAGCTGAGTGTAGCTAGTGTATATTTTCTATCCTACGCCGAGTACAGAGCATGGTGAGCCTCGAGTGAGTAGACATAGTCTCGTACGTATAGTGCTAAGAGTATAGGTGGCCGTCAAGCCCAAAGGAGAGAGCAGGGGGACACCGATCATGATGTGCATATCCTACGGAGAGTACGCATCAGTGTCGGGCCGTCTAGTGGTAGATCGAGAGTCGAGCCACGCCCACCGCTTCGGGTCGAGGGGGATGCGACACTACAATGAGGTAGATATGTTATAGCAGATGTGAGACAATATATCACCTATGTTTGTATGGGATGATGATGATATGCGCATGATGACCTACGTGGTTGATGATAGTGAGGATATTTTATATATTTTGAGCATATACCGGCCTATGTGTGAGAGATTTTTTATATTATTTTGGATATATGAGGTATTTGGGTGCAGTGAGCGAAGACATTTTGTGTTGTATATCAGCCATGCGTGCCAACATTTTGAGATGATGGCCATGATGAGATAGGCATGTATTTTGAGATGCACATTTATTGATTTACATGATGATATTCATGATATTTTTGATGTGTATGGGTTTTACTTTATTATGATATGGATGGAAAATAGATGAGTTAGGCATGATAGAAATAGGTTTAGGCATGGATCGAATCAGTCATAGGCATGGATGAGTCAAGTCGGTAGGCATGGATTGAGTTACGTGATAGGCATGGTGGAGTTAATTTTCAAGTTATTGGTAGCATGGAAAAATAAATGATGATGAATATCTATGTTATGGTGTAAATTTCCAAAATCTTTGATATCATGGAAATATGAAATGATTGATTGGATGTTTTTATGATGTGATAAAATGGTAGATATGCATGTGTGGTAAATTTCCAAGTGTTATGAAAAATGGAAACTAATTATGGTAGAATGTTAATAGAAAACATGTGGGGAAATGGTTAGGGTAAAGGGTGGCCGAGCTAACCTCCAAGGGCCCCATGCCCTCGAAGTGTTTCCTACATAGTCCCGGTGAAAAGGGACCTCAGACCGATGTAGTTCTCCCATAAGCTAGGGAAGAATATGAGAAGATAGAAGAAGAGGTAGGTAGGTTGATAGGTAGGATTGATAGGTAGGGTTGATTCCAGGTCATAGGTATAGTTAGGTTGAGGTCATTGATGTTTGAGTGGAGAAGAGGTAGATAGGTAAGGGTGATGTTAGGTTGATTGAGGTGAGAGAAGAAAATCTCAAAAAATAGGCATCGAGGCTCCAGTCCTATATAGGATAATCAAAAGGTAATGAAGAAGTGAAAAGCGAAGAGGAGGCAAGAGAGCCACGGGATTGGCAAGGATCAAAACGTGTGAACCATATCTATAGATAGGCTAGTGAACGTAAGACCCTAAAGACATTGCATAAGTGATTATTCGAAAGGTGAAGAATAGTCACATGATCACTAAATGTCGTAGGTTCAGCAGGTCCCTTGAGGTATGAAGTGAAAGATAATGGGTAAGGAGGTGAAGGTAATTAGGTCATATGATAAGATGTAGCATGCCTTTTTGGAAAAGATCCAAGATCACAATAGGCAAGTCCATGACAAAAAAATTTATTTTTCTTTTTCTTTTCTTTTTTTTTTTAGATAGACTGATCGATGCGGGAAGTCTATATGGGATGAATATATGTCTCCTTGAGGTCTTCGCGAAGCTGATCGATGTGGGAAGCTTATGAATATTTATTTTGAGAAAATAGTCTTCTTTTTGATAGACTATGTAGAGAGTGCAAGCTTTTTATAGCTGTCCTTCGAGGGAGCAGTCTACTTATAGCAGCAATTTGAGGCGGAAGATGTCCTTTTGAGGGATTCATCTTTATATTGGAAGTTTGACTCAAGGAGTTAATCCCTTTATTTTTGAAATAATTTTTTTGGCTTTTAAGTCATGGACTAGACTATAACGAAGCATTTGGTTCTTGTTTAGAAGGCAAGGGTGAATGACCATGGGATCTCATCTAAAGAAGACGAAAAGTATCCATGAGAATCATACCATGTGCAGAGCCGTGATGTACATATTTAAGAGAAGGAAAAAGGTGATGGGTAATCACATGATTCTTGTTTAGTCATAGGTGGGATGAGGTGTGAGAAAGAGAGGTAAATGGCGCTCAAGGGATGAGCATGAAATAGATAAATAGTGATGTAGGACTATAATTCAATAGTAGAATGGTCGAAGATGCAAGGCATTGAGGGGCTCAAGTTCGGGCTTACCATCAAGTGAAGATAAATGATAAGCACTTGATCCATAGTCATGGGTCATGATGTATGGTCCAAGCCAATTAGGAGCAAACTTGCCCCATTTGCTTTTTTCTACTTTGGTTACGTGTTGATTTTCCTTGAGGACGAGATCACCAACCTTGAAGGTGCGTTCATGGACACATTTTCATAGGCACGCTTGATGCATTTTTGGTAGACTTGGAGATGGTCGAGAGCATGAAGACGACATTCATCTAATAACTCAAGTTGTGCTAAATGGTCTTGGTGAAAGTCATCATCAGTGAGCATGTCTTGAAGAGAATACGAAGAGATGGGATCTAGACTTCAAGAGGTAGAACTACCTTGGTACCAGTAGACCAGAGAAAAGGGAGTGGCAGCGGTGGAAGTGTGAATACTAGTACGGTATGCCCAAGGGTGAAAGGAATGTGCATATGCCAATCCTTCCCAGTATCGTTAACCACTTTCATGAGAATTTTGTTCAAGGTTTTGTTGGTTAATTCTGCTTGGCCATTGGTTTGTGGGTAATATGGTGAGAGAAGCTTAGCTAGATGTCGAAGGCGTCATAGAGTTTCTGTAGCGTTTTGTTTTTGAATTGTTTTCCATTATCATTGATGAGGTGATGTGGAACACCAAAGCAACAAATAATGTGATGATTGATGAACTCACATATTTTCTCAACTTTAGTGGAGATGATGGGTATGGCTTCAACCCATTTGGTGTAATATTTGGTAGCGGTGATGATCCATTGATGTCTTAAGGAAGAGTGAGGATTGATCTCTCCAACAAGATCCAAACCCCATTGAGAGAAAGGTAAAAGGTCACGAGTGACCTGTAAGGCATGACTAGGTGTGTGATGAAGATTGGCATGTTGTTGGATTTTACACAATGTTTAACGTAGTCGCAACAATCATGATTGAGGGTCGGCCAATAATAGCCTAGGCGAAGAATGCGTTTAGCAATAGCAAGGCCACTGAAGTGACCTCCGCATATGCCATCGTGAACTTCTTTAATGGTATAGGGGATTTCAGAGCTGGTAAGGCATCGTAAGAGGATACCGTCAAAGCCATGTTTATAGAGAAGGCCACCCATGACGACATAACGAGAGGCCCTTTTGAGAAAGGTGTGTTGTCCATTACATGTGAGATCAGGAGGTAAGATAGAAAGGGAAAGGTAGTCCACAAGTTACTTATACCAAAGGTCTTGTGTGTTTAGTGAGGTGGTTCGAGACAAGGTTAACACAACAAGGTTTATAAGAAGGTCTTGGTATGCATTTCACGGTAACAAAGATGTCTGAATCATCAAGTGAAGCGGTATTTGGGAAGTGAGGCAGGCCATGGTATCTGTGAATTTATTGGTGGATCGTGGAATGGTTTGAATTTTATAGCGGTCAAAGGTAGTCAACATGATGTCGACGTAATGTTTGTACTCTTGAAGTATTTCATTATGACACTAATAAACACCATTGACTTGGTTTACTACCAATTGAGAATCACCAAAGATATTAATGGACTTAACATCTAAGGCATAGGCAGTCATGAGACCTAATACGAGTGCTTCGTATTCGGCATATTGTTAGTGCACTCAAAGTCAAGTTTGAATGATAAGGGCATGGGTTCACCATCAAGAGGAATGAGGATAATACCTGCACCACCCCACGTTGACATTTGGAACCATCAAAGAATAAGGTCATTTGGTAAGGGTCATCATCCAAAGAGAGGTTAGCAATGGATTCGTCAGGGAAATCAAAGTTCAAAGATTGATTCCCAGAAAGAGGTGCATCAATGAGCTGGTCAGCAATGGCCTAGCCCTTGATAGATTTTTGGTGGATGAATTCAAGGTCTAGGTCAGCAAGAAGCATGAGCCAACATGTGCAGCACACGTTGATTTTGGTAAGGTTTAGCATACATGAAGTGTAAGGGGTCAGTGTTGGTCACAACATAGGTTTTGTGGTTGAGTAGGTAATGGCGAAGTTTGGTGGTAACAAAAACTAAGGCTAAGCAAAGTTTTTTAGGATGGGTGTATCGGGTTTCGTAGTCCAGAAGAGTATGACTTATGTAATAAACCACCTGCTCCCTATGTTGTTCATCATGATGAGTGAGCATGGCCCCTAAAGAGTGATTGGTAGCTGAGATGTATAGGTAGAAGGGTTGGTCATCTTTAGGTGGGATAAGTACGGTGGTTAGAGAAGGTATTGTTTTAAGGCCTCAAAAGCTTTGTGGCAGTCATCATCCCATTTGAAGGAGACATCCTTTTTAAGAAGGTGATGAAACGGTTGACAACGGTCGAGAGTTGGGAAATAAATCGACGAATAGATTGCAACTTGCCTTGCAAACTACGAAGTTGGTGAAGGTTAGTGGGTGGAGGCATTTTGAGAATGGCCTTGACTTTAGTAGGGTCAACCTCTATACCATGTAAATAGATGATAAATCCCAAGAGCTTTCCTAAGAGAACCGCAAAGATGCATTTCTTGGGTTGAAGGCAAACACAATACTTGATGAGATGATCAAAGATGGTTTTTAAGACAGTAAGATGTTCAGATCGATGTTTGGATTTGGTGAGGAGATCGTCTACATAATCTTCCAATATATGGTGCATGATGTCATGGAAAATGTAGGTCATAGCCCACTGATACATGGCACCAACATTTTTAAGGCCAAAGGGCATGACTTTATAGCAGAAGGTCCCTCAAGGGGTAATGAATGTGGTTTTGTGTTGATCCTCTGGGGTGAACAAGATTTGGTTATAACCCGAGAAACCATCCATAAGTGATAGCATCTCATGGCCAGTGGTAAGGTCAACCAACTGGTCAATACCATGCAAAGGAAAATCATATTTTGGGCAAGTGAGGTTGAGGTCATGGAAATTGGTGCAAATGTGAAGTCCCCTTGTCACCTTAGTGACAGGACGATGTTAGAAATCCATTGGGGTAATCGATGGGTAAGATGAAGGAAATAGAAAGAAGGTTGAAGTTCTTCTTTGACAAGAAGAGCAATGCGAGGGTGCATTTTCCTCAACTTTTGTTTTATGGGTTTGGCATTGGGAATGGTTATGATATTGTGGACCACGATAGTGGGATCAATACCAGGCATGTCAGCATAGGACCAAGCGAAATCATGGTTATGATCTTTAAGAAAAGAAGTAAGCGCTTCTTGTTCAAGTGACATCTAGAGATTGGCCAATCTTGAGAATGTGGGGGTCGTCCTGAGTGTGGATGTTGACTTCGATAGTCGATTCATTCAACATTGTTTGCATCTCAGAAGGTAATGACCGGTGAATATAAGAGTCTTCAGCACCAAGGTAGGTGAGTATGGACTCATCATCTTGACATTGAATGACATTAATAGGAGTATCGTCCTCAACCATGTTAGGATACAAGAAAGGAAGAGAAGAAGGAGCCTTGCCATTGTGTTGATAAGTCAAAGGTCCTAAGGAAATGGTGTTTATGAAAAAAAAAGTTGGGAGGGATAGATTCGGGATCCATCGACTCGGTTGGTGAAGGTGGTGATAATGGAGTAGGTGAAGAAGGTGGAGAGGGGTCAATGTCTTCGATGAGTTTAATGTGGGGATTTTTGGTAGGTAACTTGGTAAAACCGATTCCACTACGATCATTGTGTTTGTGCATGGTATATGAAATAATGGTGTGATGGTCTTGCTCATAAAAACTAAAACCAAAGCCTTTCCATGCACATTGGTGTAGGAAAGTGTAGGTGAAGTTGCGATTGCTAAATGAATGAAGGTCAGCTGAGAAGGGTCGGTTTTGTGATGGTGGTTTAGGTGTATAAGTGGAAATATCAATTCCCCCATAGGTAAGATGGGTGCGAAGGTGGGAAGGACCATAAAGGAGACACTCACCTATGTGGTGATCATAGTGAGGATGCTGGTGAAGGTTTCCATACTCTTGTGGAGTAAGGAATGTGTTAACATTGTACAGGCGATACTCCCCCATAGTGAGGCATTGAAAAACACCCTCCAAGGATCATGGTTGATATATGGGTAGTTGAAATGGAGGAAGTGTTAGAGGTTGAATCGGAAGAAGTCTTGGTTTGGTTGAGAGGCTGATGTATGAATGGTAGAAGTTATAACAAAGAGTAGGAATAGAAGATTTGAGTGAAGGTGAGATTGCATCAGCACTAGTGGATAGAGTCATGGGTAAAGAAGAGGTGGGCAGGGAGGTAGATGCCTTAACAGGTACAAGGACATCATTGGGATTGGTCTTGAAAGGTGATGGGTCAGCTAGAATGGTATAGGAACGTCCTTCATGTTCGAACTTTACACATCAGTATAAAGTAGAAGGAACATAGCCTATGACACAGATCCAGGGTCTACCAAGTAAAAAATTGTATACAAACTCCCCTTCCAAGACGTAGAACAACTTTGGAATAGTACAAGGGCCCACACGAATGTGGAGGATGATAGTATCGAGTGTAGAGGTGATAGCATCATTAAATGAACCTAACATGACTGGATGCTTATGCATGTAGTTATCAAGTATGTGCATTTGTTCGAATGCATGAGAGGATATGATGTTAATACTAGCGCCCCCATCGATCATAACACATCGTACACATATATTATCAATATGGATGGAGATGAAAAGAGTAGGATCTTGGTCATCGGTTTGGTGGGGTATAACTTCTTCATCGAGAAACCGAGGGCGGAAACACTTGGTGAGTAGGTGAGGGCGTTGAGGTAGGTGGTAATTTGGTGAGTGATGTCACATGGTGAGGTGTGATGATAGAAGCTACAGTGTGGGGTCATTAGGTAAACCTTTAATAGATTGAAGGACCTCCACGAGGGCTTGACGATGTGACTCTGAGGTTTGGATGAGATTGTTCAAGGACATTTTGAGAAAGATTGGTGTAACTGTTTGAGCATCATGTGATGCGTAACCCCATCAAAAATAGGATATGTAGGACCATGGATAGTGACTTTAGGTGCGGGTGTAATTGGTATGTTGGGTACATGGTTAGTTGGTGGGTTGGTTACCTTGTCTTTCCCTTTGTCTTTCTGACCATGGGTAGCAACGAACCATGTTGATTTGAGGTAGAGAGGTGGATGGGGTGGGGTTACCATGAAAGGTATACCAGTAGGAGGGGAATTTACCAAGAGGTGGATAAGAGCCTTCTGCGATGAGTGTCCAACACTAGAATTTAGGTGGGGTTTATAAATTTCTCGGATGCGGACCATATTGATTTCAAATTTTGGAGATGGGTAAAAAGGTCGTGCGGAGGTGAAGATGGAGGTTGTGGTGTAGGTGTAGGAGGAAAATGTGGAGAAAGTGGTGAAGTTGAAGTAGTTTCATCATCAAAGAGGTCATCATCATCAAAGTTTAGGTCAAAAGGACATAACTGAATGAGGTCATCCTTTAGACCCTTACAACTCTCAACATCATGTCTTGGCACATGATGGTAAGAACAAATTTTAGTATCGTCAAACCCTTCTGGTTTAGGTTTGAGAGGGTCGTAGGGTCTAAGAGGAGGTAGTGTGATAACAGAGCTCTCCAGGAGGTTACCAAGGATAGTGGCGTACGATCCTACTAGTGGATCACAATGTGAGGTAAATGTAGGTTTGGTTGGAAGATTGGGTAGTTGTGGTGGTAGTTGAGGTGATACAGTTTTGGATTTGGGTTGTACTTTCTTTGGTGGAGGTGTAGCAACAGAAGGGGTAGAAGGTTTAACCACTTCTTTGGAAATTGATGGGTTCTTCGATTTTTGGTGTTTTTTCTTAGGTAGAGGTGTAGGTGGAGCACGTGATGTAGATGGAAAGGTAGATGGTGGGAGAGGATGAGTGACCCAAGGGGACAACTGAGGTGCAACGGTAGGTGTTGGTTGAGGTTGAGAGGGAGTACATGTAAAGGAAGATAATGTCATAGGTAGTGAAGGAGGTATAGAAGGTAATAGGGGTATAGGAGGAAAAGAAGTTATAGATAGTGATGAAGGACACAAGGTTTGCTTAGGCGAGCTGCATAATGTAGTGAAGGGGCTAGGGAATCTTAGGTTTACCCTTGGAGGGATCAAATTTTGTTAAGGTCGAGGGGTGAGGTCCCAAGATAGATGGTAGGGGTGAAGGTGATAAAGGTGTAGTTGGTGAGGTCGGGGTATGCAGTTTAGAAGGTTGGGTTTTTTATTTTGGTTGAGGGATTGGTTCAAGAGGTACACAGGAAGATGTAGTCAGATCTATCTTGACTGGAGGATGTGCAGGGTTTGATGTCGGTGCGCTCCTAGGACACTAGCGGGTTTAAATACAATGGATGATTTTGGAACATGTTGGCTAGCAAGTAAAGGGTTGGGTATAGATGAGGATGATGTGCAAGAAGATGTATCCAGAGTTATGTTCATGTGTGGTTGGGGTTGTTAAAATTCCTTTGGGTAAATGGGAGAAGTGTCAGTAGAATATGATTGCATTTGGGTTGAGGCCGGAGTAAAAGATGCCCCCAAAGTGAGGCTCTATCAACAAACTCTAGATGGTTGGCCAATTGGTACTGTGGTGGATGAGGTAGAAGTGGAGCGAGTGGTGATTCCTATAAAATGTGTCTGAGAAATAGGAATTCACTAGCTTCGGCCTCTGTAGGTAAGAGAGCCAAAAATAGGTCAGCAAGATCTTGGGTAGCTAATGGAGAATGGTCACCGAGCGGTAACGGAAAATCTACTAGATCCTGAATAGGTGGAGGAGATAATGGGTGCTCCTTTATGGGTGGAGGAGGTATAATTGTTGATGGCTCACAAGGTGGAGAAGTGGAAGGTGAAATGATCTCGGTACCAGCAACGAGAGACTCCTCCACGAGTGCAAGAGGAGATGAAAGGCTTTCCTCTATGGGTGGAGGAATAGATGAAGTAGGTTCCTGTGTAGGTAGAGGATTTTGGGCTAGGATTTCCTCAATGGAGGGGACATGAGATAATTGGGAAATAGCTGGTAAGTCAGTGAATATAGCATGTACCTCACGTGTATTACTATCATTGTTCGAGGCATCACCGGTTTGATCATTAGATGGGGAGTGGTTAGGGAATGGTTTCTTGAATATATGAAGGTTTTGATTGGCAGGTGCATTCGGGTTATCCAGGACTAACTCGCCGCTCTCAAGCATTCCCTGAACAATATTTTTAAAGGTGATACAATTGCTATCACTGTGACCATTTACATGGTGATAGTTACAATAGTCATTTTCCTTGTACCAACCTGGTATGGGGCGAGAGGGGTCAAAACCAGTATGTGGTTTGATAGGAGGAAGGGTGATGGCATTAGATTTAATAAGTTTCTCTAAGACGGATGAATATGGCTCCCCAATTGGGGTGTATTTATTTTTTTCCGTTTGAATTGGAAGGTTTGGACCGGTGAAAGATTTGATGAAGGTTTAGCATGATTGGATGGATGAGCAGGCCAGCTTTGAGTACCACCGCATTGGCGGTTCCCTTGGCTTTAGAATAATTTGTCTAAGGTTTTGAGGAAGAGGAAGTATCATTCGACTTAAACGAGGAGTTCTTGTTTTGTAATTGTATCTTCTTCTCTTCGATGGTGTGAATTTCAAGCTTACGTGCCATGGTGAAAGCCTCATCGAATGTTTGGAAGGTTTGCACCTATAAGGTAGGTGAGATATGTCTAGCACAGGCTCATGTGAAGAGCTCTATGAGTTTATTTTGTGGTAATTGGAAAGTGAGTTGGTTGATTAGGCTACGCCAATGAGTGACAAAATCTACGATAGATTCGTCATCATATTGATGCGTGGAATAAAGATCGGTCATGGTAACCTTCTTGACGATGTTAATCGAAAAATGATCCAAGAAGGCTTGGGCTATTTGGTTAAATGAGAAGATGGAATGTCTAGGTAATCCACTATACCAGTCCAATGCTGGACCAGTTAGGGACATGGGAAAGGTTCGCAAAAGCAAAGCATCATCATGGGAAATTAAGTAACACCCATGTTTGAAAGATCGCAAATGTTGTTGCGGGTCTTCCTTACTATTAAAGTGGTTAAACTTAGGCATCTCCCAGTGTACGGGATATGGGTGAATGGGAATGGATGGGTGAATAGGCTCATTACAAATCTCGTCATAGGTGAGAGAATTGCGGGAGCCAAAACAAATGCTTCTAATGTCTAGCATCTTGTCCATCATTAACTTGATAAAGTCATTGTTAGGTTGTGAAGATTGGGTACCCCCCGGAGCGAAAGGAGGTTGTTGGACATATGAAGAATACGACATTCCATATTATGGTGGCATCGAATAAAGAGGTTGGAATGAAGTGAAAAACATAGGGGTATATACCCAGATTGAATGACCGATGAAATAGGAGGCGGCTAGTAGTAGGTATGTGAGGGTGGGACACTCGTAGTGACCCTGGTAGAGATAGGAGGTAGAGATTGGGGAATAGAAAGGACAATGTTTTGAAATGGGGTAGAGGTTACCGACACCAAGGGTGGTAGCGTTGCGACTGGTATATATGAGACAACAGGTGTGGATGATGCTATGTTTTGGGTAGTGGATGAAGGTATGGTGGAAACTGTGGGTGCGACAGAGGTAGTGGATGCGGCAGTCGAGGCTAGCGTGGGACCTAGCTGTGACACAACAGGGGATAAAATAGGTGAGGTAACTATGGTAGGAGGTGGAGCTGATGTGGAAGCAGCCATTAGGGATGGAGGTAAAGATACAGGCATGTTGTAGATCAATTGACATGAGGCATCTCAAGTGGAGGTGTGGGTGAGGTAGTGGTTCAAAGCGGGATTTTGATCCAGAGTCATGTAAACTCCGTGTCACCTGCAGGAATGGTGATAGGTTGATTGGGATCCATGGGTGATGAGATGGAATGTGGTGAAGGACTAGGTGGTGAAGAGCTAGGTGGGAGTGGTAATTGACTAACGTGAAATATGAGGGTGCTTGCCTGACTACGAATCAGCACCATATGGACAGGAACTGATCTGACAAGACTATATTTTGTCTGAATGACACATAATACAACAAGACTAGGAAAATAGTCAATGGAGAGTAAATTAGGTCAAAAGGACAGCTGTAAAACAACATAGTTTGACCAACGCTCGGTTAGAGTAAACCAATGCCGGTAAGGATGGACCGGTGCCGGTTAGGTAAAACCGGTGTGAGTTATCAAAAAACTAATAGTGTGTTAAATGATGGTCACAAAGCACAGTTGTCAAATAGGATGAGATGTAAGGTGACTGTGATTTAGATAATGATGATATGAAAGGTGACGAGGAGCTTTTAATCAGCTTAGAAAGTGAAATAGATGTCTTTTGGGTAGGTACCCAAAAAGACTTCAGACCGATGCCATTTGGGTTAAACCGATGCCGGTTAGAGGGTAACCATGGTCGGTTACTATGAGATTGAAGTAGAGAATAAGAAACGGGGTTGTGATTTAAAATTTGATGTTGAATCAAACCCAAAATCCGAGGATGATGTAGATATGGTCCAGGCACACTCACATGAATTTAGAATACACTGAATATGATTGGGAGTGTACAAGGAAAGACAAAAATGATGAACAAGATCTCATACCTCAAAACAAAAATCAAGCAGAACACTAAGAAATAATGTTCCTAGAGTGCCTATTCTATTACGTTTGTTCAACTTATGATATTTTATGGACTAACTGTTATGAACATAACAATAGAATTTTTTGGTGAGGAAGGCTTCCTACAAAGAAAGAATTCTAAAGGGTGAGGTTTCAGGAATGTTATGGTGGGGGCACACTGTCTTCTGATGGATGATCGACAGAAGAAATGAGTTGGAGAGTACCTGACAATCCTCAAGATCAGTGCGATCGTTGTCAGGATTTCCGAGGAAAGAAGATCTTTCAGAAATATGTGTAAATTAGATTCTTTGTGCAGTTTGGATATGACTCAGAAGAAGAGATATGTGCTTTCTATGGTTTGTTTGTCAACCATCAGCTGGGCATGACTTCCAGTGTATAGGTTGCCCTCAATTAATGTGAGCTAATGCAGCATATAATAATGAGGTGCAGTTGATTTTAAGCCCAAATCGAAATATTGAATTCGATGACACAAAGGATGAACATGAGAGAGTATGCTCTTTCACTAATGCAAAACAAATGCAAGAAAAGAAGAGTTCTTTTTAAGTACACCAAAAGGAATGTATCTTTTAGAGCAAATAGAAAGAAGAGAATGTTACCAAGGAGAAAATTTTAATGTGAGTGCTATTAGAAGGGAAACAAACACACAATTTTTCATCTAGGAATGAATAAATATGCAAGGAACCCCAAATGGGTCCCATTGGGCGTGCCAAAATGTTTCACCTAATTTCTTAGTTTTCTAAGAAGTACTTGATGAAACAGATAGGGTAAAGGTGGTAAAGGAATACTGTTATAGATGATTGGAGGTTGTTGCGCGCGTAATGACTCCTCGATCCAGAGCTGATTGTGAGAGCTTCCTTTTGGCTGGGAGGAACTACCTAAATACAAAGCAAGACCACAAAAGAGTGATTAAACAATATATGGCAGTGGACTGCCTAGCAGATGCTAGTTCCAGAAGTACGATACTTCCTAGTAGGCATCGATCCACTGTTTTAAACAAATTAATGTAAAACAGTAAATAAAGCCTATTGTAATTAATTGATTTAGGTACCTCAATTAAATACAATAAAAAATCTAAGAGTAACAGGCTAGGCTACAATCAGATCCAAGGAGGTAAGGTATTTTCATAGGTGCAGTACAGTCGGGGTTTGATTACTGGCGAGCCAAGTCAATAGGTAAGGGTTTTAGTATTTTATTCTGCAGGTCAAGGTAGAGAACACAGAGACCAATGTCGGTTTGAGGGAAACTGGTGCCGGTTAGGGTTGATCGACACCGTTCACCGGTAGTTTGACAGAGGTCAAAACAAGGGTCTAAGGGAGAGTTTCTCGGGTTGTCAAGAGACCGAATGGTGTGTTGATGTGGTCTAGGAGGGTTATCGGAGTCGGAGGATGGGTTTTAGAAGATTTGGTGGAGGTGAAATAGATGTGAGGTGGGGTAAAGAAGGATTAAGTGAGGTTAAGGCACTTTGGAGGTTAACCGACGCGGTTATGGTCTAACCAAAGTGCAGTTCTTATAGAATATTAGAAATCTTACAGAAATGGCTTGGGTCTCCTTTGTGATTGCACAAAGGACAGGGCTAGTTAGGGTGAGTTTTCGAGAGGTCCGAATGGGTTTTGGTGGGGTTTTATAGGTGCAGGGGGGTGTTGGTGTGAAGGAGGATCTAAGGGTGGCTTAGATAATAAAATGCATGTAACGAAAGTGAATACAATGCAGCAATAGGGAAAAAGGTAGATTAAGATGTTCTACTTACTTTAAGACCGATGCATGTGGAAGTGCGGGTGGATTGGAAGTGCTTGGTATGAAGCCGAGTGGTGTGGGAGTGTCACCAAACACTGCAGAGCTCTTACATAGATTTCTTGGGATCCTTCTTGCTTAGTTCTACTCAACCAAAGCTTGAAATGTGTGTTAGATGGCCTCTAGATGGATGTTGGTTGTCTGTGTGTGAGAGAGAGAGATCGTTCTTGCTTGCTTGCATGCGAGAGAGTTCATTCTCAATGTACCAACCTCGAGAGTGAGGTAAGAAATAGGCATTAAAGGTAACCGATGTCGGTTATAGGTTAGCCGGTTCGGGGTAGTCGGTTAAGGCAAGATTCCCTAGGCATGCTAAAAATAGGAGATCATGGCTATGAAAGGTGCCCAGATCTCACTATTCATCCAGACATGCGTGGGGGTATCCGTTGTGTCTGCGAGGATGGAGTTTTAGTCTTTATTTTGGGTTTTTTAGTTAGGTTTTAGTTAATTAATGCAAGTTACTAATAATAGGCTTAGGGTGAGGTGTTTAGGTGAGGTGGTTAGATGAGGTGGAGGGGTGGGTATTATTTAATTAGGGTAATTAAATAATAATTATAATAGGCACAAATGATTAATTTAATTAAAGTGATTAAATTAATATAGTATGAGGTGAAAGAGGTCCATGGTTAGATGAATGTGTTTAGGTCAATTGGGTAACAAGGGGCTAAGGGGAGTGTAACCTAATTTTGATGTCTATAGGTTTTCTTGATGTAATTTTGTAATTAATCTTGAAAAGGCCGACCACAAGAAAAAAAACATGTCAAATGGCTAAAAAGAGTTGAAAAAGTTTTAGGAATGTGTAAAAAGGACCGGGGCGCCCTTGGTGAGACCAGGGCGCCTGAGTGCCCTAAGTACTACCCCGAGAATCTCACTTGAGGCTAAAATGACAGAAATTGCTGAAACAGACTATGCATGTGGATGAAAAGTGTTGGTAATGATGAAATAAAATAAAACAAGATGGAAAAAATATGATGGTTAATTAGTACTTTCTTCACTCAAGAACCCTCTAAACAGTAGTATGAAACTGGGAGAAAAAATGTCTAAAGTGCATGATTTTATTACTACATTTTGGCCTCACTTTAAGTTGTTGAGTGGAAATCTCGGTAACATAAAGTAGACAGAGATGTGTACCTAATGTCCATGAAGAGTTCATTAGAAACACATCGAAGGACTAGACAAAAGTGTAGAATGAAATAAAAAATGGAGGAGCGTGGAAACTAAGGATTAAAAATACGCAAAGAAAATTTGATAAGAGTGAACCAAGGGTGAAACACATGTGTAGCTACTATGGTGTGTAATGTACCAGCATGGTTAGTAAAGTTTGTGTTGTTGCAAAGTGTTGTTGACATTATTTTTGTGTTTTCCCCCTATTTGACTTCTTGTTTCTCATACAACCGAACCTGTAAGGAGAAAATGATCCAGTAGTCAAATATTTATGTATGTATGTGTAAAAATGTAATGTAAAAGTCGTATGTATATGAAATTATGTAAATGTAAAATATGAAAATGTAAATGGAAAATGTAAATGGAACATGTGTGCCTGACACATGCCGAGAGAAAAAGTGTAGAAGGATATCCTATAATATGAGTTTATTGGGCGATCTCACACCACCACTGGCCAAATAAGTACATGGAGGAAATGTTCTTTTTCCTCCAATCTCTAACCACTTACCCGAATGTGAAAATATCTCTGTATCACCCTGGTTTTATGGGTGGTACAATGCCATTGGATGAAGTAGTGTAGAGAGGAAAACCCAGTGTAACCTCAAAGCCTGTAACTACTTCCCCGAATGCTAAGGACACTATGTCATGTAAAATCTATTATGTATGGGGTTTGTAGACTGGTCTGAACCCACTCCTTGTTTATAACTGAACTAAATCTATGTAAAATATTTGTGTTAGTATGTATAAAAACCCCAAATGATGCCCCCTCTTTGGGGGCACATGCGACATATCATCGCCGAGAAGAGAATGCGTCCCTAAAAGAGGACAAACCACATGTACTTCATAACTCTTCCCTACCGGGAAGGGAATGCGCTTAGTAAAAACCAAGATGTGCACAAAATAAGGATGGCTATCCAAAAACAAGTGTTAGTACAAAAACACATGCATGTAGAAAACAAGTGTAAAGTATACAGACAATGTAAAAACTACCAAGCACAATATTGTAAACATACACAAAGAAAATTAAGCCACACAAATCCAATTGCAAACATGGGACATCACTCACGATATCGCAAGACAATCCAAGGCCATCATGGCAAGAAAAAAGCGAACAAGTGTACATACCAAACATAAGGAAAGACCCACATACAAGAAGTAGACAATGACAAACAAGAAAAAGTACTAGTCATAGAAACATATAATCTTGCAAAATAAGTCTTGCACATGGAACACCCGTTAGCATGTTAGATAAAGAACCAATATGTCAAAGCATGAATAACTAGGTAATGTAAAGTGATAAGTACAAAATGAAATAATATCACCTGTGAGTGACAAATGTGGATACCCCTAACGAATATTATAGGAAGGGTAGAAGGTGAACATCCATGTTGTATGTAAAGGATTTGTATCTACGATTACAACTAGACAAAGGCATGAACACACGTGTTTGGATAATATAAATAATGACATATAAGAAATCAATATAACATGTGTAGTCAAGTGATCATGTAAAACACTAGTAAACAAGATTAAATTCCCATAAAATAATGTAATATGTTGTGGATGGATGGGATGGAATGCAAGATGGAATGATAGGGGTTGCATGCCTCCGAGTGAATAGAATTATATACAATGAGGTTCATTTTATTTTCCCACTCAATATTCAAGAATAAACCACAAACGAGTGTGTCATTGGAAAATGGTCGGGTAGGATGTTGTTTCTAATGCACTATGATGAATGTGTAGGTGTAGTGATGAGATGCAACCTAGAAATGATGTGTTCATGAACCCTATAGCCAAAGCATATATCACGACTAGATGAATGTATAAGTTATGATTTATCCTAAGTGTATACCACTATAATATGAATGGATTAGTGATGATTTATTCCTAGGTTTATATCACTATAAGATGAGAGGAAGAGTGATGATTTATCCCTAAGCGTATATCACTACAATATGAAAGGAGGAGTGGTGATGTAACCTAAGATGTATACCACTACAAAATGATAGAATAGGTGACGATTTATCCTAAAGTGTATGTCACTAGCCTAGGATTTTCGCATGTATGATGAGTGTAAGGTCCATTTGATTTGTAAACCCTTGGCATTCGAGTATGGACTATTGAACTAAAGTGCGTCATCGGGTAGTGAGTGCAGCATGTAGAAGAAAATTTAGTATATGCAAATATTAAATATGACCATGTGATGAATAGAATATGTGAAAAAATGGTTTTTATAATGTGATGCTAGATGTGTAGGATGTATAAAATGTAATGTATAACATGTAGTGTAATACATGTAGATAGATGAGTAATGTAGTATGTAGGGATGAATATAATTGTAGACTTATGTGCAATGAATACTATTGTATTATATAGAAAATTTATGACATGATGAAACGAAGTGTATGATGTATAGTATATGACTTTGTATAGGATGTAAGGCAACACGTGTTAATATCCTAATAATGTATGATGTAAAACGCATAAGGTGAGAATGAGTTTAATGTATGATGTATGAATATGGAAATGGAAAAATGTTGTAGACAAACGTGGATAATGTTAAGTGTATGGTGTATAGTGTATGACATGCGATGTGTGATGAAACACAATGTATAATGCCTATAGTGCGGTGTGTGGGTTCACTTTAGTAGTAATCCCTCAATAGTGAAGTATGAATCGAAGCAAAAGAGTGCATCATTAGGTAATGGTTGAATTGTGGTAATCTAAGTGTATTATTTCTTAAGATGCATTATGTTGAGTGGATTTTTGAGTGGTTTACCTAAAAGGGTGGCAAGGTGATATACTCCACCACCAATTTTATTAGTGACAATGTATGGACCAAGCCAATTGGGCTTAAATTTTCCTTTGAGAGGTTCCTCAGCATTTGTATATTTTTATTTTCTTTCAAGACGAGGTCACTGATGTTTAATTCATGAAAACATGTTTTTCAATTGTAGGCATGAGCAATGCGATATTGATATGCGTGGAGATGTTCGAGTGCTTGGACATGACGTGAGTCCAACATTTCTAGTTCATGTAATCGGTTTTCACGATATTCATTATCTTTGAGGATGCCTTTGAGAAATATTTGTATGGACAATATCTCGAGTTCAAGTGAGATAACAACGTCGGCATCATAAACCAATGAAAAAGGGATGACATTATTAGGTGTATAAAAACTAGTACGATAAGCCTATAACACGTAGAAGAGTTGGTTATGCCAATCGGTACCACTAGAGTCAACGGTCTTGCATAATATTTTGACAATAGTTTTTTTGGTGGCCTCAGCTTGGCCATTTCCTGTGGATAATAAGGGGTGGAGAATGATAGTTTAATTTTGAGTTTAGCACAAAACTTCTTAACATCTTTATTTTTGAAGGAGCTTCCATTATCGGTGGCGAGCGGAGGGAACCCCAAAACTGGTGATAATGTGTGCGGTGAGAAAGCTACAAATGTTTGAGCCGGTGGTGTTTTTATAGAGGATCCGATTCAACCCACTTTGTAAATTATTCAAGTAGCCATAATGATGTATTTATGCCTATCTTCCGATTCAAGATTAATCATACCAATTAGATTGAGTCCCCGAGGAGAAATGCCAAGTAGGTGAAATGTGTTGGAGATCATATACAAGTGCATGATGGATATTGCCACGTTTTTGACATTATTCACAACGAGAAGCATATTTGAGTCAATCTTGTTCCATTGTAGGCCAATAATACCCTTGGCGTAAAAATTGTGTGACATAGCTTTACCCAAGAAGTGACCACCACATATGTTATCATGAATTTGTGAGATGGTTGTGGGAATATTTATGAGTGAAAGAAAATGAAGAAGATGATAGTCAATAGAATTTTTGAAAAATTTGGTCACAATGAGAGCACAACGAGTACCCTCATGATGTAACCGGTGAGCTTCATGAGGTTGTAGTGTGTCGGGAATAGTTTTCTTATATAAGTAATTATAAATAGGTGTGAACCATTCAACGTTGTCTTGATTGCATGTGATGGCGCAAGTTGTAAGAGGTAATGCAAAGATAGAGGGATGTCGTAAATGTGTAATGATGAAAGTAGCTTGTCATCAGTGATGTCTTGTGGGATGAGCGACGCGTGCACTAGCCATAACATCTGCATGATGATTATCCTTGCAAGGAATAGTAGTAATGGAGTAAGACTCAAAATTAGCTAAAAGATCCTTTACAAGGGTATTGTATGGAATGAGATGTTCCTCCTTTGTATTATATGTTTCATCAACCCGATAGATGACTAATTGAGAGTCATCGTGTATGCATTAATTACGAATGATAAGATTTTGAGAAGTAAGCAAGCTTATAATGAGGGCCTCGCATTCAACAAAGTTTTTGTGCAAGAAAACCCTAATTGATATGCGAAGGGAGTGGATCATCGTGTGGGGTAATGATGACTATTATATCCCCAATGCCAAATTGACAACAAGATCCATCAAAGTACATTGTCCATGTATGTGGATCAATGGTATAAGAAGTGAAATCATCACGAAAGGAATCAGAAATGGGGGATGCATCCAAGTGGGTTTATGCGGCTAATTGATTACCGATAACCTTTCCTTTGATTGTTTTCTAGGTATAAAATTAAAATCAAATTCGGTGAGGAGCATGACCTAATGTACCAAACGTCCTGATAGATGTGTTCGGGATAGGAGGTAACACAATGGGTCAACTTTTGTGATAATATGTACCTCATTGTTAAGGATATAATGTTGCAATTTTTCAGCAGCAAAGACAAGACTAAGGCACAATTTTTTAATGTAGCTATAGTTATATTTGTAAGATAGTAGAGTATGACTGATATAATATATGAATTTTTGAGTTGAGAATAATCATGTTGTGCCAATAAAGTGCCCAAGGCATGAAACATAGCATAGATATATAACAAGAAAGGATGATCAACTACATGAGGGACTAGAACGGTTGGATTTTAAAAAGTAGGCTTTGATATGGTCGAATTTGTATTGAAATTTCTCATACCAAACAAACTTGGTATCTTTCTTCATGAGTCGTGTGAATGGTTGAGTCTTATCAGTAAGTTTCACAATGAAACACTAGAAAGCTTGAATTTTACCTTATAAGGAATGTAATTGATGGAGGTTCTTGGGTGGAGGCATATCGATAATGGCTTTAATTTTTTTAGGATCAATCTCAATGCCACATTGGGAGATAATATATCCAATAAGTTTACCTTTTGTGACCCTAAAAACACATTTTTGGATTTAAGTACACACAATATTGTCATAATCATTCAAATAATATACGTAGATCCTTCACATCGGAAGATCGTCGCTTAGATTTTGAAAAATTTCATCTACATAATTCTCAATAAAATTTTGAATGTATTCATGGAATATATGTGTCATTTCTTGTTGATAAGTAGCAGCCGTGGCGATTTTCGAGCCAAAGGGCATAAGCTGTATAGCAAAATTTACCCCATGGCGTAGTGAAGGAGGTTTATACTTAGTCATCTAGATTGATTTTTATTTGATTGTAACCCACAAAGCCATCAATGAAAGAAAGGATATCATATCCTAATGTAGAATCAACGATAGCATCGATGTGTGGTAAAGGAAAACTATCGTTAGGGAAAGTTTTTTCGGATCACGATAATTAGTATAACAACAAACCCGAACATCAAGTTTCATCAACTGGTACATTATTAGATACCCATTTGGGAGAGTCCATGAAATGAATACAAATTTCATCTAGAATATTTTGAATTTTTCATTTGACTAAAAGTGCTACTTTAGGGTGCATTTTACGATTTTCTTTTGGACAGGTTTAGTACCGGGTTAAGGAAAATATTATGCATTGTTATGGATGTATCAATAATAGGCATATCACTATAATCCCATGTGATTTTTTTGAGAAATCACGAAGTAATTGCTTAATATCCTTTTGTTCAGTAGGGGTGAGAGAAGTGGCTAGCAAAACTATGCATGGATAGTCATGCGTACCTAAGTTGTATTGTATTGTTTCTTCATTTAGAAGGGTTGAATGATCCTCGATATACGGGTCAGTAGGAATAGTATCGGGTGGATCAACATCATCAGTGGGGATATCATATTCCCTGAGGTAAATTGTATTAGTGAGGTACAAAGGATGATGTCTCTTATGGTGGAAAGAGGGGAGATGATCATAAACACCCATGTAATCAAGTAATGCACTATTGGTAGAAAAAGTATCGAAGGTATCCCAAAGAGTAGATGTATCATCACTAATGAGTTTTGGGTGCAACAAGGGAAGTGAAGGAATATGAAAGGAGGTATAAGAATCCAAGGGAGGGAGAGGAGGAGGTTGATATCCTAACCCAAACTTGTGTGACCGTGTGGGGAGGTCCTTAAGCTCTGTAATTAGATGCTCTTGTTGGTCTACCTATGAATCAATGAATCCAAAGTGGAGAAGATATACATATCCTAGGCCATAATTATAAAATTTGTGAGTAATATCGGAAGAAGTAGGGATATGAATGGGTTGTTCAACAAAATTACAATACTCAAAAGGTGAGGGATCAACCGACACATCGTAAACAATACCTTGATATCAGAATTTAAGTTGTGTATGTAGTGTAGAGGGGACTACATGCATAGCATGGATCCAAGGTCTCCCAAGGAGAATATTATAATTAAGGTCATTAGGCATGACATGACATAGAATATAAATTGTACATGGACCAATGGTGACCAGTAAATTAACAATACCTAAAACACACTTGGGGATGTTATCAAATCCATGAATAGAGATGGATAAAGGGGATAAATATGCTTCCGACATGCCTATATGTTGAAGGAAAGTGATGTTACAAATGTTAAGGCTAGATCCATTGTCAACTAAAGCACACTTGACTACAACTTTGTTAATACAAACTTGGATATACAAGGGAGGGTCATGTTGTAGTATCTCTTGAGGAGGTAGATCATATGTTGTGAAAGTTATTTGATCCTCATTAAGGGAGAGAGATGAAATGGACTTCTAGTATACATAGTCGGAGTGAAGTATAAGGGGGATATAATTATTAGACAAATAATTCTTAATATTATTGATATAATCAAGGTTATTTTAGATAAACTTTAATATAAATGTTCACGATGAGTGCAAGTTAGGATCAAGGATGAAAGAAATATTAAAGAAATAAATAGATGAAGGACCTAGAAGTGTGGAAGATCGAGTGGGGTTCACCAAAATTATTAACTAAAAATGGACTAACTATGTAGTATATAGATAGTTAATATAAGCTATGAAAAACTGTAATAAAGTAGATAAATGTAGTAAACAAGAATGTAAATGAGCTAAACAACTATGCAAAAGGAAATGCTAACCCTAATATGTAAAAGAGAGTAAGGAAAGAACTCAGTTGATAACAGATGCCTATTGGAGAGTGTCGCAGAGGTGAATGGAAAAAAGCAGGACTAGGATCGAATGTGCGAAGTCCCGAAAAGGATGGATCTGGAGGATCTAGCTGCATTGGGGTCCTGGAGGACCGAGGCACTGCAAGAGCTATGGTCTATAATTTGGGTTCCTTGGACTATGAAAAATCTCTAAAAATAGTTGTTACATATCTAGAAGATGACGTGGAACATTCATTGTGTGTCACATCAACTTCGTTCTCCTACGCTAGATGTGGCTAGTACTCGAAGATGAAATAAATACTCAAGTAAGACCCCAAAACAAACATCAAACCATTAAAAATAATTATGCATATGAAGGGGTCATTCGACCTCATCTACCACAATGGTGGAATTACTAAGCGAGCTATGTACTACATCTCGGACCCAATGTAGTTCTATTTGCAAGTGTGTGTGAACATGCCCTAGGTTGGTCTTGTATCGGTCACACTTTGTGAAGTAAAAGAAACAACTATGTGTAGAAAGTCAAATTTCATGAAAATTGGAGCTTTGAGTCAAAATTTATGGCTATTAGAAGTTTGGGAGTTTGACGTTGACTTTTCTCTTGTATTGCAGGAATTTTAGGTTTTCGGGTTACTCATGTCCCAACGTCCAATGGACAAGTTGGGCCTCCATTCTCCACCTTTTCGATTCTCTCTTGGTGCGGTGATTTTAGGTTTTAGGTCCCACATGTATCGATGTCCCTGTTGTTCTAGACAAATATCTCCACTCCATCCGCATTTCCCTTTGTATTTCGGCCATTTCGGCAATTTTGGGCCCGACTGTCTCGACCCTTTCCTCCACCTTTTCGCAATGAACTGGTTGTGGCGATTTTGAAATGCATGTCCCAATGTCCCTATGTCCCACAGACCACACATGAATTTTTTTCATATTTTCCACACAACAAAGGAATGTGGCCAATTCGGGTTTTCGGGTCCCAGATTGTCCCGGTTGAACTTATGTGGCTTGGGATAGAAATTTCTACATTTTCCGCAATACACTAAAAGAATCCATTTTTCATATTTTTTCATTTTTTCTAATTTCTTGGATTTTTTTTTCTTGGATAGGAAGTTAGAGGAAAGTAAAGGGGACCCCAAGACCTGATTTTGGGCCTCAAACCAATTATGCTTGCTCAAACTTGAAGAAATCATGCAAGTTATCCAAATTACCTCGAGGGGTGAATTTGGGATAACACTTACTACTAGGGATATGTTTCGGTGCATCGGGGTGCATGCATCCTATTAAAGTATTTCTTAGAGAGTAGTATAGTGAATAGTATAAATACAACCATAGTGGTAGTATATATCCGGGTAGCTCTTGAATAGCCAAGTCTTAAACTTGGAGATAGATATATCCCATCACATGCGTTGTCTCTAAATATCATCGAATCAAAATAAATCATTAATATACTTATGCGTTTGTAGAATTTTTCAATTGACATTATAATTTTATTAATGTAGATATAAATACATAATGAATTTTATCCACACGGAAATCGATAAGTGGAATCCACTAACAAAACCATTTTTAAAATAGTACGTAAAGCTGTTGATACCAGCGACAGTGATTTGCAAAATCTACTTCTATTTTCTCTTTGGGCTTACCACACCAAGATCCACACTCCCACAATTTCTACACCTATTTTATTAGTTAACGTAATCGAGGTGGTAATTCCCTTAGAACTTGAAATACCCTCCTTACATGTGTCACTAAAAGGCATCCTTAAGAATAATGAAAATTGTCAAAATCAATTGCATGATCTTGAAATTCTTAACTCTCTCTGCGCGAGCAAGCTTGGAACATCTTCGTGAACATAAAACTCACATCATACTTTCTTATAATAAAACCGTATGCCCACAAAAATTTCATATCAGCATTCTTTTTTAAAAGAAAATAAAAAGAACACTAATGTCGAGGCTCAAGTAAAAGGGAAATTCAAGCCTAATTGGATTAGGTGACATGTCATGACTACCAAGCTTGGGGCGGCATTTATCATCTTGCTACTCTCCTCGTAAAACCACTCAAGGACACACTTAATGTGATACATCTTAAGTGATATCATGCATAGATTACTTCATTGCCCGATGATGCACACTTGTTATATGGTTCATTTTTGGCTATTGAGGGAACAATTTTAAATGAACCTCATCTCACATACATCTTACGGGGAAATGTTTCTCCAACCATCTAACCATCTTATATATCACACCACACCATCAAAACACGCAACATTTACATATCTTGGTTTACTTTACTCTTGTTAGCCTCTACTACACATTGCACTTTGTTTACTATGCTATTAGGATTCTTAATATGTCATTATATTTTTTATATACACATACGTGTTCACTTGGTATCTTGAAGTGAATGCATGACCTTCATTTATTTTTATAGAATGTATGATGCTTGACACTGCTTTTCTTTTACTAGTCCCACCAAGTCTCTTAGGGACATCTACCTTTTCTTCTCACACTCTACACATTACATGTTCTATTTTTACATTATTAATTACTTCTTGGTACTACTACTTACTATCCATACATGCTTTGACATATTACTTATCTTTCTAACATGCTAACGGTTACCTCATGTGTAGCATTTTCTCTATAGGATTCTATACAACCATGACTATCTATCACTTTTTACTTACTATTACTTGTTATTGTTTGCGGGATATGCCCTATGTCTTGTTTGATCATTGTATACTTTTGGACACTTTGGGCCTGATTGTCTTGTGACATTGTGAGAAATTTCCCATGTATGAAACCCACTTTTCGCGGTCCATCTTGTCTTCATAATTTCTTATTAAATTTTCTTCTATTGCATGTTATCTTTGTTTGCACTAAGACTTGTTACTAGCCTATATTTTTGTATGTTAATTAGTTTATACCATGCATAAACTCTACCCCTATAGGTATTTTCTATCAAATAAGCATATAAAATTCTGGTCCTCTCCTTTGGGTCATATTCTCTTATATTCATCACACGCACTCTAATCGAGGGGGCATTTATTGGGTGAAAAAATAACCCTTAAAGTAGCTCGAAGCTACAATACAACACCAAACATTAGAAAATTGACACAAGAACACAATCAAAGAAAGGTCTAGAATATGACTTTGACCAAAACTATAAATAAAAACTAGTACCCGATCTGAGACAGTAGTGGTCGAGCTTGTGTCCTCCCTAAGCACTAGAATCCTAGGGGAAAATGTTAATTTCTTAGTTTAGCACAATCTCTAGCAGTTTACATCACATTTTCTAGTAAAATGCACTATCCTCCAATTATATAATGCATTGTATCCGTTACCATCACGGTAAGTGCACCGATTTGGGGGCCAAAAGTTGACAAAAACCTAAAAATGAACGAAACGTGATCTCATTTTGTAATAATGTAATCACATTATATTTTCTTAGGCTCAGGAATTCATGAACCTAAAACCCATACACATTATAACATGATCACTGCATTTCTACTCGCTACGAAATGTGTACATGTTTTGGGCTATATGAAGTTTATGGGGGTCTAAAGGAGACATATTTACTAAAATAAATGCCACGTATAAGAAATAATAAAAGGATAATTTTTTATTTCTTTTACCTTAAATTTATTTTAGTATATATAAGAAGTTAGGATCACTCTACACCTAATGTAAGTGGTCACGTAGCTCGATATTTATAATATAAAAGATAGTTTTTTTGGTCAAGTACTTACTCATTTTCAAAATTTAAGCAATGACCTAAAACTTTCAGGCCATATATATTGTAGTTGATCTTTGTTTTACAAAAACATATAATCATTTGGTAGGTTTTTGACCTTCTAGATTGGATTTTGGCCCTACCATTGCTTGAATTGGTACTAATTTTGAAATTTGGTCCATAATTCACTTTAGTGACCATGAATCATCTCTATGATGCTTGTCTACTTCTTACTAAAATGAGATCCTCATTTTGTAGATAGAGAGATTGCTCCTAAATGGGATTATTATCCGATGGAAAAAATGAGTTGATTTTAATGTGCCTCCTCCTTAGGGCTCAGGGCTCAGAGTTGAGGTTTTAGGGTTAAGGATTTAGTATTTAGGGTTTATGTTTTTGGGCTTATGGTTCATGGTTTAGGGTTTAGGGCTCATGGTTTATGGTTTAGGGTTTAGGGTTTAGGGTTTAGGGCTTAGGGTTTATGGTTTTAGGGTTTAGGGTTTAGGGCTCATGGTTAAGGGTTTAGGGTTTAGGGCTCATGGTTTAAGGTTTAGTGTTTAGGAGTTAGGGTTGAGGCTTCAGGTTTGAGAGTTCATGGTTTAGGGTTTGGGCTTAGGGCTTAGGGTTTAGGGTTTAGGATTTAGGGCTTAGGGTTTAGGGTTTAGAGCTCATGGTTTATGTTTTGTGGTTTAGGTTTAATGATTTAGGTTTTAGGGTTCGGGGTTTAATATTTAGGTTTTAGGGTTTAGGTTGAAGGGTTTAGGTCTCGGGGTTTAAGTTTTATGGTTGAGGGATGTGGGTTTAAGGTTTATGGATTAGGGTTTAAGGTTTTAGGGTCGGGGTTTAGGGTTTAGGGCATAGGGTTTAGGATTTGGAGTTTAAGGCTCGGGGTTTAGGGTTTGGGGTTTATGGCTTATGTTTGGGGTTTATGGCTTAGGGTTTAAGGCTCAAGGTTTACGATCGGGGTTTAAGTTCACCAATTCACTCACCGTAATGTTATGTGTCTTACTCATTCTTATTAGTGTTTCTGAGAGTATTCAACTAAAAGGGTTCATCTTCTTCATAGGTAGAACATTGAAAGGGATTCATCACAATTTTATTCCTTTCATCTACCGATATTTTGCAGACGAGGAAATTACGATATTCAAGAATAATTCAAGTAAAATAAATGTTACCCAATACATCTATCTTATTTTTCCCATCGCATGGGAACTATTTCACTCACCGTAACGTTTTCTATCTTACCCATTGTTATCGGTATTAATAAAAAGTATTCAACTCGAAAAGGGTTCATCTACTCCTAGGAAGAACATATAAGGAGAGTCATCACAATTTGATGTCTTTCATCTGTTGATATTTTGAAGGAGGGAAATGACAGATATCAAATAATAATTTGGTACAAAGAAATGTTTTGATGCTCTTTTGAATAATTATTTCAGTTGCAAGTTGTTAGGAACAAAGGTTTCATTCAAAGAACAAAGCTTGATATGTCTAGTGCTTGTGTAAGCTAGAAATTTGAGAGGATTTCTGAGGTTCAAGTTTATTTTCCAAGATGCATTACTCTAATTTTTGAATTTTTTTCTCTAGATGCAACGACATTCTAATTCATACACTCAATGATTATTGAATGTCCAATCCTACCACAGACCCCAGTAGTCCTCAATCCTTGGATATAGGGAGACACTATTACTTGGCTTCCATTTATAATGATAGAGATATTTGTAAATTCATGTTATGACCTCTAAATAATTACCCCTATCTTTTCTAAGGAAATTTTGAAAGCATCCATGGGTTTATCATAGAAGGAATTATCAATGAATGGAAGGTCACTAAGTCATAGGCCAATTGAATCCCATTCAGAACTAAACAAGAAAGATTTACTTGGTGATTTATAACCCCTTTGTGTTCTTATCCATTCCCTAGTTGTAATGCTTATTTTAAACACTTCAGGAAGTTCTGTCAAATTTTCTATCCATTCCAGTAGTAGAAGATCTCTCTCTTTCTCTAGAGGAGAGGATACTGCAAGAAATTTGGTTCTAATCTTACACCTCCGTGTTGGTATATTCTTTATGTTTCTTCCATTTCCTTTTACATTAATTATTTTTGCAATGGTTATTTTTTCCAGCTTCCAATGGGTCATCCTAGCTTGCATAATATACAAGGAAATATGAGAAATGTGAACTTTTTCAGTGTGTGAAGAAATTGACATTAAAGAGTGCAAGTATATGTGGGATAAACATGTTTTACAAAGACGTGTAATATGTATTTTAAGACACAAAATAGATTTCATATCCATTTAGTTTCATGTCCCACCTCTCATAAACATGATAGTTGTACAAGAAGACTCAATCATGGTTCTAGGCACAAGAATAGGAAAAATGGTCCTAATATTGATATTCAAAAAGATGAACTCACTCATGTGACCTACTTTGAAATATATAAGGTTTAGGGGTTAGAGCTTAGGGTTCTAGATTTTGTTTAGGGTTTAGGGCTCAAGACTCGGGCTCATGGTTCAAGGCTTAAGGTTTATGGTGTAGGGTTTAGGTTTTAAGGTTTATGGTTAAGGGTTTAGGGTTTACGGTTTAAGGTTTAGGATTTAGTGTTTAGGGTTTAGGTTTTATTTTATTTTTTTAAGGTTTAGGGCTTATAGTTTAGGGTTTAGGTCTCAGGGTTAATGGTTGAGGGTTAAGGGTTTAGGTCAGAGAGTTAAGGGTTTAGTATTCAATTCTTAGGATTTACGGTTTAAGGTTTAGGGGTAAGGGTTTAGGGTTTTGGATTTAGTTTTTATGGTTTAGAGTTTAGCATCTAGGGCTCATGATTTAGGGTTTAAGGATTAGGGTTAATTATTTAGCATTTTAGGTCTTAAGGTTTAGGTTTTATGGTTTATCAATCAAGGTTTAGGGTTTAGGTTTTAGGGTTTAACATTTAGGGCTTAAGGTTTAGGGTTTATCGTGTAGGGCTCGGGGGTTTTGGGTTTAGGACATATGGTACATGTTTTAGGGTTTAGGGATTAGGGCTTAGAGTGTATGGTTCAAGGTTTAGTGTTTAGGGTTTAGGGATTAGGTTTTAAGGTGCATTGTTCATGGTTTATGGCTCGGGGTTCGGGATTCGGATTTACGAGTTTAAGGTTTAGGGGTTAGCGCTCGGGGCTCTAAATTAAGGGTTTAGGGTTTAGCGCTCATATATCAGGGTGTAGGTTTCAAGGATTAAGGTTTAAGGTTTAGGGTTTAGGGATTATGATCTGGGGTTCATGGTTTAGGGTTTATGGCTCAAGGTTTGAGGTTTAGAGTTATAGGTTTAAGGTTTAGGGGTTAGAGCTCGGGGTGCTAGATTTAGTGTTTAGGGTTAACAACTTAGGGAATCTGGGTTTAAGGTTTAGGGTTTAGGGTTTAGGGTCAAGGTTTTAGGGTTTAGGGTTCATGATTTAGTGTTCGGACTTAAGGGTTTATTATTTTGGTTTTAGGTTTTAGGGTTTAGGGTTCATATTTTAGGATTTAGGTCTCAGGGTTAAGAGTTTAGGGTTTAAGGTTTAGTGTTTACAATTTAAGGCTTAGGGTTTAGGGTTTAGGTATTAGGGTTTAGGGTTTAGGGGTTATGCTTTAGTGTTTAGCATTTATTTTTAGGGTTTAGGGTTTAGGGTTTAGCATTTAGGGATCATGGCTCATGGTTTAGGGTTTAGGGCTCATGAGTAAGGCATCAATGTTTAAGGTTTAGGGTTTAGGGTTTAGGGTTTAGGGATCATGGTTTAGGGTTTATGGTTTAGTTTTAGGGGTTCGGGTTTAGGGTTTAAGGTTTATGGTTTTGATTATAGAATTAAATAATAAAATCTTTAGGTGAAAGTTGAAATCCATAAAATTACATATGTCTTGACTAGATTATACTATAAAAACTATCTCCTAAACCGTGACTAATGAAGTTGTGAGACTAGTTCCATAAGGTGTAGAGTGACCTAATTTCTTTTATTTACTAAAATAAATTTAAAGTATAAGAAATAACAAAATATAAATAATAATAAATGAAAATTTATTATTATTTATATTTTGTTATTTCTTATACTTTAAATTTATTTTAGTAAATATAAGCATGCCAAAAGCACATATAATGTTCATACTATGAAGATCATGTACACGTTATAACGCATATGTGTTTTGTGTTTTTACCTTTTCCAAGTCGTGCCTCGAGGCTTGGATCCGTTTGATCCCCAAGAGTAAGGCATGGACTCCGCACAAACACAATAAACAACATGTTTTTGTAGAAAAATGCAAAAAATCCACTTCCACCATGATAAATCAACATAAAACGATCAATTCGTTAAAAAAAATTATACCGCAACATAGAGCAGAGTCTCTTTTTTCTAAAAATATAAATTTTAGAATTTGTTTGACTAATATAAGGTTTCGTATTATTTATTTTCTAACTATGCCTTTTTATAGATATTTTTTGAAGTTTAAACATGTCTATCTTTTATCGTGTATCTTTTTTTGGCTCATCGAAATTGAAAAAAAAATATATTAGCCCAAACTAGGCCTAATTCTATACATATTAAAAAATTTCTAATTTTCAATATTTTTGAGGTAGTTTGGGGGCACGGTCGAGTGCGTTATGTTTTTAAGTTATATTTTTTATATTAAAAAATCATAAGAAAAAAATACTAGCTAAAAATCTAAAAACAATGGAGCACAAAATAAATGCTCCAAGATATCTTTCTACCAAAGGGTTTTCAAAAATACTAAATGGTGCTAAAAAAATGGTGGGGGCACGAAATTCACTCTATTATGTTTTTTAACAAAAATAGGATCACATGTTTTTATTTTAGTTATTTTACCCACTTAAACTTATTTGTTTTCAATAAAATTTAGTATCTTAGAAACTAGACTCAAAATGATATGATTCATGTTTATACAACATCTTCAAATTTTGAGTGTAACTATTTCAAAAAGATCGTATAAGTTGAATTTTTATTTTTAAGATAAATGCGTCCACTCAAGACCCCCTTTTTGCCCCCAACTTGGTGCACTTACCCATCAATAACAATAGGGAAAAAAGGAACAATAGGAACACTAGGAAAAAATCACGTATGTACCATGTACAATGGTGCTTATCGGAAGTGTCATAGATGGAGAGAAACCAGGGAAACTTTTAGTGGTGAATTATTGTTAATTCATGAATATTATACTTTTTAAAATTTGAAATTGGAATTTTTAGGAAGCTAGTATGTCCGGGGTCACTAAAAGTTTCTAGCTACAAGTTAATTTCAGGGGATATTCACCATCCTTGCAAAAGAGAAAATCACAATATTCACCTTAATATTATCGGCCAATAGCATATTTTATGCTACCACCGATAAAGATAAATATATGTTGTCATTCGGTAGCATAAAATATGCTACCGGCCGACAACATAATTTATGATTCGGCTGGTAGCATATAAAAAAGCTACCGTCAGGTAGAAATAACCAGAAGAAAAAAAATATTATGGGATTTTTTTGCTTGTGTCATATTTTGGGAGGATGGATTTCTCATTTAGGCGATCATTTTAACTACTAACATCAAAAAAAAATTAAAAATCCCATACAAAATTAGTGGATTTTTTTCTTTCACAAAAAATTACTTTTTAAATTATTTTTATCTTGTGCCATATTTTTTAGGACATATTTCTCATTGAGCCAGTCATTTTAACTGTTATTGTCAAAAAGTTATTTTAAAAACAAATACATTTATTTTTGGCCGACATCATATTAATGTGAAATTTGATTTTCCCATTCTCCTTTATTGTAAAATTCAATTTTCCTAGACTAGCCTACAAATTTCTACAAAAAAAATTGGGCGGGGCTCTTAAATTTTTCCCTAAGTGAAACAATGACCTCTCTCCCCAACACCCTTCTCTTGGCATGAGATCACCCAAAAAACTTTCTCTTGGCGTGAGATCTCCCAAAAAACTTGTTATTGGTGTGAGATCGCCCAAAACCTCGCCGTTAGAAACAAGACATCTAAATTCATAACATCTTCATGATAAACATGAAAAATTTCTATCTCATAATCTCTTATAAATTAGGTGCACTCTATTGTTTTACATACTTTGTACTTACTTATACACATATTTTTCATATACACAACTTTGACTACTTTATTTATCTTCTTTTGCATGTATGTTGTTATTCGTAAACAAGAATCGACTCACATTAGCAAGCACAATATCCAACACATAATATAATGCATAAATTCCACTCCTAGGGTCTACCTCCCCTTCCTAGTCTCCACGCTTCACATTTCGACCACTCCACTCTTCACTTCTCCATTCAAAGATGCTATCAGCTACACTCTTCTCTACATGATCATAAGGTATGCATCTTCTATCTACTTTATCTTATCATGTATTTATCTAGTAACATAAATTGGGGAAAATGTAGACACAAAATCTATGTGCTTAGGTACATTTCTCGGTCTTAAAGAATACTAATGTATATGTGATTCCTAAGTAAGGAAAACTAGTGGTTGACAACTCCTTTTTGATGTTTTGTTTTATATTCCAATCTAATTAGAATTAATGATGATTCTCCATGGATTCACCTATATAAGCTGCAGCCAGAGTTGCAAAGATTAAAGCTTGAATACCACTTGTAAATAATCCTAGAAACACTTTTATTAGTCTTTCATACTTTACACTGTTTGTCGAAAATTTACTGATTTATCTTTTATGGCCTCAGACACTAGCTCCCATCTAAGATAGAAGCGCCAGTGGTCATGTCCCTTCCGGTCGCTCTTAAAATTTTATACCATTTTGGGTCTCTTTTACTTCTTGGTCATATTTAATCACTTTGGGTCATCCTTTCATTTGTCAATTACGAAATTCAAACAAGGGAATCATATATATACTTAGTTACTTCTTCTAAATCAAGGGCCAAGCACTAGCATTATATACTATCACCTAAGCTTGCATCCAAAGGCAAAAAGATAATTACAAAGAATTCATCTAGCACACTCACAAAAGGGACAAGGGTTGCATCACTATGCATAAAAACAAAGGATGGGGAGTCTATTATAATCCATTGCACACATTTGTATACTTGGAGAATTCTAGATCTATTCCCCTATCATAGTGAAACTTACAAAAAGGAAACCTAGGGAATCATTACACACACATGTACACATAAAAATACATGGATTCTAATATGTAGTACAATTTTTCGTCATAAGATCACTCTTTAGTTGACTATCGGGGTTAATCAATCCCCATTCTCGCATCTTATTTATTAGGTTTAATGTGGTTTGTGGGTATGTGCATCTAGGATTCTATTTTTTAGGTTACTAGTGTGACCGGTGAAATCGGATAAAAAATAGAGTGACAAAAGAGGATCAACAACAAAGCTCCTCCTATACAGAAAAGATCAGAACTTTAGAATCTCATTGGACACTAGTGCCCAGATCATTCACTAACACATGGGAACTCATATCCTCCTATGGATTATTCTTTCCTAATATATCTGAGTTCCGAACCTCCAATGAGTCTTGAGAATACTTTTCATAGTGTTTCCCAAAAATTCTACATCCTAGATCACTTCCAGAACACTCATAAATCAGCTAAGTCACCCTCTCTCTTTCTCTTGCTTAGGGTTTCATATCTTTACATACTTTTTGCTTGTCCATTTACTATATTTTATCACTTTTATATCATTCATTACAATAGTTACTCTGAAATTAGATTTAATTCAGTTTGTCTTAAATCACTATTTCATAAGTGCACATCATTTTTATCTTTCCTCATTTAGGTCACACTAACCTCCATTCATCTCACACACCCCAAACGAGTGTAATGAATCATCAGGTGATTATCTCACATTATCGTAGTACAAAAACTAGAAAAATAATTAAACATATCGAAATCAGAATAAGTAGGATCTAATAACATGGTTCATAATAAAAAATTAGGCCAAAATTAGTGGAGGAATATAAGCACCCAAAAAGACAATAATGATAGGCGCTAGTATCCCACCTAGGTGATTTAATCTAGGAGCGAAACATGTATTGTACAATACCAATAGGTTCTAAGTGACAATATTTTTTTATTTCTTGTAGTACATACTCAGTTATAGGCTATTATGAGGTACAACAGGAACATAATCAGTGGCAAGTTACATACTTTGAGAAAGTGAACTAATTACTCTATTTTCTCGGTATTAGATATGAAATGAAACCTAGGGAATATATAGGATAATGATATATCTGGAATGATATGTCATTTGTGACCATTTCTATTGGGACTTTCACCATATATAGTAACACTTATTCATAGGGAAGCGTTAATAGTTGGAGGGTAAATCTTTTAGATCTCCCAATACTCTTCCCTTGGCATTATGATTACTAAATCCTCATTATGATGACATGAAACCTAAGTATTAATTTTGGAGACATGATACATAAATCCTAAGTACTCTTCCAGCCATCTCAAAGCTAACAATCATACATGAACAATTATATCTCTTTTCTTAGGAAACTTGGGTGTATCTATCCTTGATTCACTTGTTTTTAAATACACATTTATATTCTCGTATTCTCTAAGTTCAAGTTCAATTTAATTTATCATGAGCATTGACTACACGTATCTTCTTTTGTAGGTCCGACCTTAATCCGATAAGGAGAAATATCAATCTCAAGATACTCAAGTAAAGGAAATATCAAAGCAACAAATGCAGGTATAATTTTCACTATGCACATAAGATCACCCCTAGGATCCTTATCATCTTCTTATATTACATAATACACATGTTACAATTCCCCATTCGAACACTATCAATTGTGATCTCCATCTGACACACTATTGACTACAACCTCCTTTGGCTCTCCATAAGGTATGTTCCTCTTATCTAATTTATGTTACCGAATATACATTCACCAACATAAAATGGGGGAAAATGTAGACACAAAATCACAAACTTACTATTTACATCACGCCTCTATCTATGTCATTATATACATGATTCCTAAGTAAGAAAACTAGACAAATTAACAACACTTGTTTTACTTTTAGGTTGTTTTATCCTTTTTATACTCTTATTATTTTATTTTCTGGAATGGCCACTTTACTTTTAAACATTTTAAAATGTGTGAACTATCTTTTATTTTATGTTATATCCTTCAAGCATCACAACCAATAACTCACATTAGGGTATGATTACACAAGTGCTATTGTCCCCTTAAAGTGCATATGTCCTCTTTCCCTCCTTTTCTCAAATTTAAATTACCACATTATTTTTATCTTTTTTATAAGTTTTGTTATCAATTTGGGTCAGCCTTTTTAATCGTTAATGATTAAATTAAAACAAGGGATGTTGGAAGAATAAGGGAATGAGAGGAGGTTGAATCAATCCTTTAAATCACTTATCTCATTTCCACTTATCATACATTAACATTCATACCAACATTTAATTAAACCACACCCATATGTGTATTTACTTAAGTATTAAATCAACCATACACATGAGAAAAAAAAATTACACATGAACACCAAACTTAAGTGGGAATCTCTCAAGGGGAAGAAACCCACTTTGAAACATAAACTTTATATAGCCATGTTTGAAATTTAGTGTGACACCAACCCCACAAGGAGCACAAAACCCTAATTTAATGAGGAACCCACTCCACAAGGATGTTAAAACCTTTTAAGATGAAAAATAACCAAATCATCCACCTAATGATGATTATCTTTGATTTTTATTCTCACGCGACCGATGGAGATCTCTAATTCAGCACACAATCCTTTGCTCAAACCCTCAATCGCTCAAATCGCTACATATTCTTCATTTTCAACTTCTATTGGATCTAAATACTTATTCACATGCCCTCAAAAATTATTAAACCTTTAACACACTTCCTCCTTCAAATCATACATTCAAAATGTTACACTCTCACATGTGGCTCACACTTTTCCCTCTAAGAGCACTAGTTTAAAAATGAACTCAAAACACTTTCTTTATAGGCTTCTCTTCCTTCAAACACAAGATCGGTCACTCACTAATCATAATTTCAAAAAAACTTAATAAAATCCCATTACATTCATTACAATGTTCACATATGACCCATATATGCCAGTCATCCCAAAACCACTCATTTTGCACCAAATAATCTCAAAACCCCATCACTAGGATGAGCTAAAACGACAAATTCCAAAACCATTATTATTAAATCTCCCTAATTCATAAAACATGTTTAATATGACATATAATCATTATACATGGTCATAAATGTTCTTGGACCAATGAAATAATTCATAACATAAGCCAAAATCCTCATATCTTTCACCAAACAGTGTTCCAAACAAGATTGTCTATATCTTTTAGCATAAAGCATACCCTAAAACACCTCAAATATAACATGTAAAACATCTATGTAATAATCATGACCTTTATAGCACATCCATGCATTTAATATCTAATGAAACATACATATGTTAAAACAACAACAACTTTCCTCTTCATCAAAATATGTTTCCTAGAAACACATTTTTCAAACATAACTAGTTTGCACCCTTGTTGCCACTTTCAAGACCTGAAAATTCCTTAAATAGGAATAAAATTCATATTTCCTCACTCTCCAGGTGATAAAAAGTATCAACTTATCCATCTCATGACTCAACCAACTCAATTTTCTAGCCGGAGAAATTATATCCTAAAACCAAAGATACCTTCTTCCTCACAAACTAGCCCGAAAGACACATGAAATCATCCCACTAAGATATGATACATACACTAATAGAAATCCCTATAAATCATCTTTCTAGAACATATTTGAACTCTTTCCAACTCAAAATTTAATGCCTTCAAAAATATATATAAACCGCTTTGTAAGCCTTCTACCTAATCGAAAAACTAACATTGAGCTCAACTTGCTTGATCAAACCAATACTTACTTCCACGCTTAAAAAATCATGGAAAACCCTTATATGTAATGTATAATATCGCAACAGCCTTCACCAAGCATGAAAAAATCATAATCATCACTTTACCTTATGAAGCCTCTTTATACCCTGTTAGATCCAACACCCTCTAAATTTGACCCTCAAAGAACAGGTCATAACTTCTTCATACCATATAAAAATATCAATTTTGATATATCATTGTAAATATATCTAAACTAGGACCACAAAAACTTTAATGGAGATCTAACTCCTCCTTTATCTCTTAAAATTTCACTTTTACCATGCAAGAATCGCTCCAAACTGCCCTAAAATCGGTCTTCAGAAATAGGGAACACTTTGCACTTTTTCACCTCAACCATGACCTTAAACTTTCATGAACATCTAGAAAAATTAGGGGATAAAAATGTCAATTTAATTTTCATCTTCTTTGGATAACTCTTCCACAAACCAAACTTATTCAGAAAAAATCATTTTCGGTGGTACCCACATACTTTCACAGCACTAAAGCACATTTCCATAAATATGGGAGATTCCTCTACAACATCCAATCATAAATTTTGCAGAACCAATCAAAACTTGGTTGGGGTTTAGACATGGTTTATCTATATTTTTAAAACAACTTACCTTCTTAATGACCATTCATAAAAATGTGAGGATCAAACCTCCTTTTTTAAAAACCTTAATAACTGACCTAAGAAGTTATACCCAAGATATGCGGACCCCATTAAATTCATAAAATTCACAATGACCATTAAAAGGTACACCTTTTCTTCAAAATCACATTGTAGAATACCCAATTTTTCCAAAACTGACATATCTTGTAATTCCTTCAATACTCGGACCTAAAAATTTCATGAAGAATCATGACAACATCCTCTTACTATGAAAACTAACCTCATAGAACAAATCATATGAAACTCTCTATCCATTAACAATTACTCGTGCTAAACCGCCAGCTTCTCACCGTCTTTTCCCAAGGTCCCTAAAATACCACCAAACCTATAATAAATGACTTAAAAATTAACATACACCTCAGGTACATAGTCAACATGATTCTACCATGCTACAACAAGACTATTAAGATGTAAAATTCAAACCTCCATCTTATACTACATCCTCCAAGGATAGGAATAGGCCTAGAATGACCCGATTCAACCATAAAAACTCATGAACTAACTATTTTGACCTCATGTAGACCCTTAAACACTCATGAAACATCATACCAACTATGTTTGACCTCATAAAATATTTCAATCAACTTGTGAGACCTAAAACCGTGACTCGATCACTAGACCATACACCGGACCTCATAGAACACAACCAAACATGACACTACAAATAAACCTTCATGTTTGAAACTAAATAAACATCAAATGGAGACTCATAAAACTCCATTACACCCTTTTCCATAAATTAACTTGACATCAATGACAACACAAACACACAATGGCCAATAATCTCCCCCTTTTTCATTGATGGTAACCACCTTCAGAAACATTGATGTAAACCAAAAAGCTCAAACACCTAATTGACTCATTTTCATGTTTCTAGTGCTTCTCTCCCTCTTTGAAACCTATGTAAAAGGATATAATTAATACTATTCATGGGAAATTACAACACCCAATCACAATAATGCACAAAATAACTTACTTACACAAGTAGCTCCTTATAGGACTATATTATCTCTTCTCCGACCTCAAAAACAACAAAAATGATCCATTAGACTTGATAAGAGTTGTAAAAATTATCTCCCCCTAAATAGATACTGATCTGAAAATAATCAGATTATTACGACCTGATCTCGGACCCTTATAGGCTTTAATTATTTGCTGATAATTTACTCCTTTTAAGTAATCAATTTTAAAATAATGCAAGACAATAACGACAATCGCATTACGTGATTGATTACGGAGTTCAAGAATTGCCTACGCCTCCGGTTCGTGGTCGAACCGTTCCACTAGTCAAAACTTGTAAGTTACAATAGTACTTTCACAAGAAAACATAATGGAATTTTACTTGCCTACCAAGTACACCAATTCTTCTGACGACAAGGGTGAAAATTAGCACCCGACTTCCACCTTCCCGCGTCATGAATCTCATTCGGCCGTGATCGGCCTTCCCGACGCAATAATGCGAAGCTAGCACTCCGGTCGACAATCCAGGATTTACAAGTACTTGGTGTGGTGCTATGGGCCGACTAGGTAGTTTGAATAACTCCTAGCCACAAATATTTAATTTATTATTGCCTAACAAATAATAGGTCAATAATATAAAAATATACAATGCCTAAATAATTTAGGTCTTCACACAACAATTTCTCATTTTCCTCTTGGCTCGGACTTCGCCTCCCAGCGCTAGCTCTAGGAATGAGATTCTCTCCAAGTTTGTGTGTAATGTGTGTTTTTACAAAGGAGAGGGGTCCCCTATTTATACAAAAATAGGGCCCCAAAATAATGGAATAAAATATTATCCATAGGCTAATATTAGCCTAGCCTTACCCGTACATGAAATTTGGGATTAAATTCCCAAATAGGGCCGATTTGCATATAAAATGGGATTAGTTTCCCCATTGGAGCGGCTTACACGTTGAAATGGGATTAATTCCCAAATGAGCGGCATTTGAATTTGTTAAGGGATAAGAATCCCCTTTGGCGCGGCATGTGGAGCGGCATACATTTGAAATGGGTTAAATTCCCATGTTTGGCGTGGCGTTGAATATCTTATGGGATTAAATCCCATAGTAAGCGCATAACAATTTGTTAAGGGATAAGAATCCCCTAAAGGGCGCAGCATTGATAAGGTTTTAGGCTTTATTAAACCTATACATGCACATGAAGTGGTCAATGACCACATTGGATAAACCGCCCCCAACCGCTTCATCCTCCTTTTGCCACGTGGGACAGTCCACGCATGGGCCTTTGCCATTAAACTTGCTCTCACATTATTGGCGGTGGAGAATAATACTTATGTATAAACATTAGATTTAATACTAATGTATACACATAAATATATACATGTGGCTTTTGTCTATATGGCGCCATTTGGAACGTGAACTTACCAAAAATAATATTATTTCGACCCATATAATGTGGCCTAGAAATAATCCTGTAGTCCACTTGTCATTTCCCGATAGACAAATCGAGAAAATTCGACGAGTGTTGGCAAGCCACGTGTCACAAAGGCGATTGGTCCAAATTTTGACCAAGTTGACCGAGTTGACTTTCCAGTTGACCTAACTTTGACCGAACATATCTAGAGCTCCCGATGTCCATTTGTCACGTTCTCACAGTCGTTGGAAAGCTCTCGAGATGATCTTCTGCACTGACACCATTTAGAGATGTTTAGGGAACTTTTAGAAATGATCCCCTGATCACACCTCCCCACTGAGAAAAGCTTTTTGTCCCAAAAAGCTTCCATACTGTCCTGAATCTGGAAAAATCTGCTGCCTCCTCGGAAGTGCTGCTGTAGTAGACCCTTGGGTCTTCTCCTCCAACCTTCTCACTTCGACAACTCTACTCCGATCCTGGGACTTGTGGGTTATGGGTCCATGATGCTTCCACTGCGCCACTCTGATATCCGAAGAAGACCTCCATGCCTCCGCTTTTTGGTGCTAAGTTTCTGAATGAAACCTCAACACTCCTTCTGTGCGGTGCTAAGCTTCTTGATATCTGACAACAAGGATCTTCTTTTACTCTATAACACAGCTCCTGGCTCCGAGTTGATTCCGTAGAATCCGAACTGATTTGAAGGAACTCCATGTTACGTAGAGCTTTGATTGATCCGATGTCGGTGATGGACAATGCCTTGTCCCTTTACAGACCTCAACGCCTCCGATGCATGATGCTAAGCCTCTTTCAAGACCTCGAGCCTCCGATGCATGATGCTAAGTCTGTGTAGACCTCAACGCCTCCGATACATGATGCTAAGCCTTTTTCAAGACTTCGAGCCTCCGATGTATGATGCTAAGTCTATTACAGACCTCAACGCCTCCGATGCATGATGCTAAGCCTCTTTCAAGACTTCGAGCCTCCAATGCATGATGCTAAGTCTGATTGATCAGCTACCATTCAAATGTGTGGTCGCAATGCCTTGACACCGAATGACGTTCCGAGCTGATCCTTTGAGAGCTCCTCTTGTTGACATACTAATATCAGGTACCATTCTCTGCACGCACGGTCGCAATGCCTCTACACAGAATGAAGTTCCGACCCGACGTCAATGCCAACGGTGATTCAGCTACCATTCTGCTGCACGGTCACAATGCCTCTACACAGAATGAAGTTTTGAGCTGATCTTTTGAGAACTCTACTGGCTACACAAATGGCAGATCAATCTCCAAGCTTTATATGAGTCAAATCCTGTATCCAAGTTGTAACAGGTACTCACATGCTGATTAGGAGATATGTTAGGAGCATTAATCAAATTTTCTAAGTAAGAAAATCCACTGAGTATTGTAAACCTTTCTCTCAGCATTTTCTCACAATATCTGATCTCCAAACATAATACTGCATATGATTCCTCAATCTGAATTATGTAATATATAATTGAAAAATTGTTGACTTACCCATTTCAAAGGACTTTCACTTTCAGGTATTACCTGGTCCTGGGTTGAATTGTCAACTGGTGGTGACGTAGAAACCTCTTCTGCCTTTGCAATAGGCCTCCATTCCATCTTTGGCTTTCCATTACTCTGATGGCGAGATGGATGCAATTTCCAACAATTTTCCACCTGATGCCCATTCCTCTGGCAATGAGCACAAAAATTCCTCTTAATCTCCTTCTTCTGGGATGAGGAACTTTTTCGCCATTTCTCGACTCTGCATGACGAGATTGGTCTTTCTGATTTGCCTTGTTCTTGACGAATGGCATCAACTTCTTCATCAGTGTCCTTCTCTTCTAGCATCTGGCCACTGAATGATTATGCAATCCACAAAAAGTACATGGAAAGGAATTCCACATCTTCTGAAAATCATAACCATACTTCTTAAGCTGAAAAAGTGGATCAGAAGTTTTACTGTGCTTACGATTATGGTAAGAAACTGGAGGTGGAATCTCATTACCTCTTCGCTGATTTCTCTTACCACATCCTGCCTGTGACGACGAAGCACAACTTTCCTGCTCAGAATCTTCTCGCAGGACTAGTGGGGTAATCACTTTGCTTTCGGAAGCTTGTCTCCCATCAGCGTTCTTGGAGCATTCTCCAATTTCCATTCCCACACTAGGATAACCCAAACCTGCAAAATGAGGATGATCCTTGACCTGTATTGGGTTAGCAATACCTTGGCCATTTTTACCAAGGCCTCTTCCATCAAATCCCATTTTATCTAGTAACTTGGATCCAATTCCTCTAGTATGCTTTTCAAACAAACCAAAGACTTCATTACCTAAATCCGAAACCGAATGGGAGGAAGAAGAAGATTCCCGTGGTGAACAACTTATAGTGCAATCATCTACCATGGCCTCTGCATCTAAAGTAGAGGGTTTTTCCTTCCTCTGATCACCACACTGCAACCTTGCCAAGAGCTCATCCTTGGTTTTCAGTTCCAATTTCAAACGAGCATTCTCCTCTTCCAAGGAGGAATACATTGATCACAAGAGAGAGTTCTCTTCCTAGATCTGGTGATTATACGCCTCAATTTCATCGAGCTTCACCTGTTTAGACATCTTGCCCATAGTGCACTTGTACCCTGTTCACACAAACTGAACTAACTGCACCAACTTGAAGCAATCACTTTGTTAATCAGATTTACTGAAAAACAAATATGGAGCTAAACCAGCTCTGATACCAAACTTGCTTCGGAGATTAGCAAGTTTACAGGTGTCGATTACCAGCTCTGATACCAAACTTGCTTCGAGATTAGCAAGTTTGCAGGTATCGATTACCAGCTCTGATACCAAACATGATCCGAAAATAATCAGATTATTACGACCTGATCTCGGACCCTTATAGGCTTTAATTATTTGCCGATAATTTACTCCTTTTAAGTAATCAATTTTAAAATAATGCAAGACAATAATGACAATTGCACACAGATTGATTACGGAGTTCGCAATTGCCTACGTCTCCGGGTTCGTGGTCGAACCGTTCCACTAGTCAAAACTTGTAAGTTACAATAGTACTTTCACAAGAAAACCTAATGGAATTTTACTTGCCTACCAGTACACCAGTTCTTCGGATGACAAGGGTGAAAAATAGCACCCGACTTCCACCTTCCTGGCGTACAATCTCCTTCGGCTGTGATCGGCCTTCCCGACGCAATAATGCGAAGCTAGCACTCCGGTCGACAATCCAGGATTTACAAGTACTTGGTGTGGCGCTATGGGCCGACTAGGTAGTTTGAATAACTCCTAGCCACAAATATTTAATTTATTATTGCCTAACAAATAATAGGTCAATAATATAAAAATATACAATGCCTAAATAATTTAGGTCTTCACACAACAATTTCTCATTTTCCTCTTGGCTCGACTTCGCCTCCGGCCGCTCTAGGAATGAGATTCTCTCGAGTTTGTGTGTAATGTGTGTTTTTACAAAGGAGAGGGGTCCCTATTTATACAAAAATAGGGCCCCAAAATAATGGAATAAAATATTATCCATAGGCTAATATTAGCCTAGCCTTACCCGTACATGAAATTTGGGGTTAAATTCCCAAATAGGGCCGATTTGCATATAAAATGGGATTAGTTTCCCCATTGGAGTGGCTTACACGTTGAAATGGGATTAATTCCCAAATGAGTGACATTTGAATTTGTTAAGGGATAAGAATCCCCTTTGGCGCGGCATGTGGAGCGGCATACATTTGAAATGGGTTAAATTCCCATGTTTGGCGCGGCGTTGAATATCTTATGGGATTAAATCCCATAGGAAGCGCATTTGAATTTGTTAAGGGATAAGAATCCCCTAAAGGGCACGGCATTGATAAGGTTTTAGGCTTTATTAAGCCTATACATGCGCATGAAGTGGTCAATGACCACGTTGGATAAACCGCCCCCAACCGCTTCATCCTCCTTTTGCCACGTGGGACAGTCCACGCATGGGCCTTTGCCATTAAAATTGCTCTCACATTATTGGCAGTGGAGAATAATACTTATGTATAAACATTAGATTTAATACTAATGTATACACATAAATATATACATGTGGCTTTTGTCTATATGGCACCATTTGGAATGTGAACTTACCAAAAATAATATTATTTCGACCCATATAATGTGGCCTAGAAATAATCCTGTAGTCCACTTGTCGTTTCCCGATAGGCAGATCGAGAAAATTCGATGAGTGTTGGCAAGCCACGTGTCACAGTGCGATTGGTCCAAATTTTGACCATTGACGAGTTGACTTTCCGATTGACCGACTTTGACCGAACAAATCTAGAGCTCCCGATGTCCGCTTTGTCGCATTCTCACAGTCGTTGGAAAGCTCTCGAGATGATATTCTACACTGACACCATTTAGAGATGTTTAGGGAACTTTTATAAATGATCCCCTGATCGATACACTCCATATTGACCTTCATCCATCCTTGAAATCACATTCTAGGTCTCAACCATGCTTAAAATCACCAAATTTTCCTCTAACATTTTCATTTCCTTACAACACTTATTTTTTGACCTTATTCTCAACAATAGCACATAGAAATCCCCTAGGTATATCACTCATTAATTTCAAAAAACTTTATTTTTATATTAACACATCACTCTTACCTTTTATTTGATCCACCTCAATTTGGTAGAACTCAAACTTCGTGTAGTTCTTCCACATCTTGTTTGTACAAAACCCCGAGACTAAGATCCCTTAAGTAGACCTTCAACACATTTTAGGAAAAATTATACCATCCATAAAATCACATCAACCATACAAAACCACTTCCAAATTCTCCCTTATCATTGTATCACTAAATTCTAATGGATAATGTAAATTTTAAGCACATACCTTGCTTAGATGACATTGTAGATGCTCAAGAAATTTTTCACACTCCCTGAAACCATAAATCAATGTTCTCCAACTTAAGTGATATTGTTTCAACTTTATTAACTCCACCAACATGATCAATACCTCCTCACGACCTACATGGCACCTTTCATGCTTAATTAAAGAATAATTCAAGATTTCCTTGTCTTCATCAGGCATGTACCTTGTTACTTTTCTTTCTTTCTTAGTCATAAGAACTCTGCAAAAACATGGGGTAGAATCCCCTTCCATGATGGGCGGTATTAATATTTTAGCACACCTAAGGACTTCTCACCGTGGTATCAACTTGTAGACAAGGATTTTAGGTATTCAAAAACATTGGATAACTCTTAAGACCTTTGACTTAGACCAATTCTACCTAGGACCATATAAATGTCACTTGATAATCCTTTGAAGCTAGGGGATCCATTATATAGACCTTGACACTTTTCAATATTATCTTATAGCATAATATGTCTTTCCAACACTTTATAACATCTAAGGACTACTTCACGGAGACTCGGGGGTACATAATAAGGCATTGATAGATATGATTGACTCGTGGTTTGTATTTTTGGAACCATGTGGCATCTTGATCTTAGATTTAAGTAATTCATGTTCATTTCTTTATGTCAATTTACTAAGAACCTCATATTAGAGAACCTTGAACTTTGAGATCTTCCCAAACCATTGTCAAAGACTAAAACTTTATTTCCTTCCTAGTTCGATCGACCTATTCATTCCTCCCGAAGACTTAATGAGTCCTTATTTCATCCACATAGTCAACATCATCTCGAGGTCAACCATCGCCCATTTTTATTCTCAATAAATTAACACCACATAATTAGATTTTTGAGATGCAATCCCTAAGTTTAAATGAAGACCGCAAAATGTCAACCTTTCACTACTCATCATGCACTAATATAGACTGGGAATTTTTATTTACCCTTTTCATGAGTCATCAGATCTACCCAAGACCTATTTTAACTCCTTCAAGGCCTCCTTACTATCTAAACTTTCTTTGATAAAGTTACTTTATTTTTATGATGCAAAGATATCATCTTATCCTTCAAGATCATGAGTATCAACTCTTACCACTATAGAGAGATATTTTCATCCTCAAGTATCTCATTGTTGTTGCAAATCAGCAAAGACTTCTGGATGTTGATCGACAACTAGCTTGACATTTTGAAAATCCAAAGGTGTGATTGCACAACATTGAATCTCTTCCCCAAGTGTGGGACTTGTTGAATGGGAAAAGAATCTCTAGTCTAGAAGCTGGTTCCTCGGCTCCTCTCGGTCGATTAATCACTTACAAGCTATACAGAGGTTTCAAACTCAAAATCCTACTCTAAACTCCGGGGGACAGAGGTAGAGAATGCAAATAAGACTAAAACTAATGCTATTAAGGTGATGCACCAAAGGAGTGGTGAGCATTTTTACTTTTGCAGATTGACACAAATCATGGAAATGCAACAAAACATCATGTAAAAATTGATGACATGTAATGAAGGATCATAATGAATCAAACAACACAAGCAAAGGATTAAAACTCATTCACAGAGCCTGTATTGTCATTTTCAATATCAAAATACATGCATTACAACACTTGAGAGGAAAAAATAGGTTACAGTCTTGGAAAAGGTCTGATATTCAACAAAATCACTTCCAAGGTGAAAGAGGGAGCCTGAAATACACAAAAAAATGTTCCACCCTTTGAAAATGAGCCAAATCTGGCTTTTACAAAGGGTCAAGGGACGAGCCCAGGAGAGAGAAACGTGGGAAAATGTGGGAGAGGTTCAACCATTGACCAAAATTCAATAAAAACAGCATGGGCATCCTTACAGACCCATCCCCTAACATTTTTCGCCATGTTATGAGAGAATGCGAGCCATTCTTCATTAAAAATGGTGGTTGAAACGTCGTTTCTGTCCATGACCACATGCAGCCGAGGTGTTTTTCAATTTTCTCTCTCAAACTCCATCAAAATGTAAAAATGACCCCGAAATCTTGTAGAGAATTTTACCAACTTTCCATTGATATAAAGAACTCGAAAAACTGAGCTTTGGATCGAAAGATATGGCCATTTGAAATTTTAGGGCAAAACAGGGGCAAATCAGTTGGCATGCAAAAATTTGAATTTTTATCCTTTTTGCATTTGGGAAAATTTCCCAAAATTCCCGTGCTCCGCCTTTCTCGGGACACGTGGCACATTCTGATTGGACACGAGGCCCTCTGCGCTCCATTTTCCATTGCTTTGACCTTTGGAAAATTTTTCAAAAATCCTCACGGGCCGATGAGTTGAGGACACATGGCGCATGTTGATTAGACACGGCCTGTCCTTCCAAATTTTCCATCACTATTTTGGCCATTTTTACCTTGACAGTGGCGCAACCCCATTGGATGCGAGTTTTTCCCCGAATTTTCCATGCAGCTGTCTTGAATTTTTGGCACTACCTCGACACGTGACAAGATTCTATTGGCTCGCATTTGGGGGGCGGACTTTTCCCTTTGAAATTTCCTCTATTTTTCCCTTGGGAAAATTTCCCAAATTCTCCCCGCCTTCACCTGGCTCGAGACACGTGGCAAAGCATTTCATTTCTGCGGCCTCTCCGTAAGCATTTTTACTTCGCACCAACATTTTGGAAAAATCTCAATCCTTCCCCGCGCTCTGCCTTTCCGGCTCACGATGACACATGGCATGACATGATTGGTCGCCGGGAAGCGGCGGGCCAAAACTCACCTTTTGGATTTTTGGCAAAACACTTCGCCAAAATTTTAACTTCTTCCCCGCCCTCCAAAATTCTAATACCATAGGACACGTGGCGCAATACGATTGGGCGCGGGCCTTCCCTTCAAAATTTTCCCTGCACCAACACTTAGTCAAATTCTCCAAATTTCTCCCCGGACACGTGGCACGATATGATTTGCGGCGGGCCCGCGGGAAAAATTCCCGCTTTGAAAACCTTGCCAAACACTTGGTAAAAAATCCAAGTTTTCCTCCAACCCCGCCACTTCTTGGACACGTGGCAAGATCTTATTGGCTGCGGGCTTTCTTGGGAAAATTCCCACAAAAACTCCACTTTGAGCCATAACTTCAAAAATACATGGAGTTAGGAGGAAAACTTTACCTTTCTAGAAGGTTTTGAGTTCCCGAAAAGAAAAAAATTATGAATGAGGCACAAGAGAGGGAAGGATGAAAGGAGTTGGCCACAAAATGAGCAGGGGGCACATTTTGGATAACAATTCTGGTGACTCAGAGGGGTCATCTGCCTGCTGAATGAAGTTACCAGTTGCCTAAAGCAATCCATTGGGCATGGAGTCATCAAATTCTCTGTTTGGTACCCCAACTGACTAGAACACTACAAGGATGAAGATGGAGGGTAGGACATCACCGATGGAGCAAGGCTTGTGAACACATTTCCGGAATAGCAAGCTTGTGCCAAAGCACTTAGGGAAAGAAAAGCTAACCTACAGCAAAACAATGTGCACAAGCACTTGGAGGAATGAAAACCTAAGCTAATATTTACAAGGTGGAGGATTCCCTTCAATAGCAATGCTTCAGATGGATTCCATTGACTGGAATCTGCAGTTCTTCGCCATCCAATGAAGACAATTGGAAAGCATTGTTGTTCTTACACTTTGTGACCATGTATGGGCCACTCCAAATGGCATCAAATTTTGAGTGCCTTCCCGGTTTTTCTCTATCTCGCATTCCATTTTAATACTAGATCTCCAACTTGGAAAGATCTATTCTTTGCCTTTCTATCAAAGGTCTTCTTTATCAAAGCTTGATCCTTCTCCATTGCTTGGGATGCCTGATTTCTGACTTCTTGGAGCTCCATCAACTCTGCATATCTAACTTCCATGGGTTCAAACTCCAATAACTCCAACTGTTTCATGAGTTCCAATGTTGGCAACTCAAGTGACATGGGTAAAATTGCCTCTCTTCCATAAACAAGCTTGAATGGATAGTTACCTGTAGATCTCTTGGGAGTTATCTTATCATCCCATAAGGCTGATTTCAATTTAGTATGCCAAGACCTCTAATTTTCATCAAGATTCCTCCTAATGGTCCTCGACAAGTTCTTATTGGTAGACTCTGCTTGGCCATTACCCTGAGGGTAATAGTTTGATGAAGTACTTAGGTAGATCCCATTCTTGACAGCCCATTCAGTCACCTTGGACCCAATGAATGCCAATGCATTATCTGATATTATTGTAGCAGGTATGCCAAATCTGTTGTTATCCCTTCATAGAAATCTAGGATGCTAGATTCATTTGCTTCCTTGAGTGCTCTTGCTTGACCCACTTGGTGAAGTAATTTGTGGCTGTTAAAATCCATTTTTACCCTTGACTTGAATTGGGATTAATGACTGCAATGAAGTCCAAACCCCATTGCATGAATGGCTGGTCAACTAAAATTGGGTGCAATGGAAGGGCAACTAGCCTCTCTTTACCCGTGAAGAATGCACAATTCTTGCACCTCTTAATCCATGCATAACAATCACTGAAAATTTTGGGCCAATAATAACCAGCCCTCATGATCTTGTAGCTGTCACTCTCGGTGCAAAATAACCACCAATTGATCCACCATGGAACTCTTCCAACATCCTATGAATCGAATTTGTACCAATGTATCTCAACAATACTCCATTCATATCCCTTTTGAACAAAACACCATCAACAAGGGCATATGGGACAGCCTACAATCTGAAGTGTCTTCTTTTGGTTTTGTTCATCTCTCGGAGGGCATAGACCTGTGCTTAGGAAGTGCATTATGTCTTGGGTCCAGCAAGGAGTGGGGACACCATTATTTTCCTCTTGAGTGTTTCCTTTCTCATGGCTATCTTGCAACGCCAAAACAGCCTCCTTCTCATTGCATGCTTCCTTTTGTTTGCTCAAAATCAGCTGCTCACACAATCCTTTCCCTCTCACCAACTTGGTGACTTTAATCTCAATGTCATACTCCATGACATGAGTAATCCAACCTGCTCTTTTTTCATTCAAGTCTTTGTTGAGGAGGAAGTATTTAACTCCCACGTATGAAACCAACAATTAAACCTTGTTGTTTGAAACTAGATGCTTGAATTTATTCAAGCTCCTGATTACTGCAAGAACATGCTTCTCAATGAAAGAATATCTCACCTCATAATCCTCCAGGATTTGGCTGAAGAAAGCAATTGGCTGCTCATCATTGTCTTTGTTCTGCTGTACCAAAATTGTAGAAATAGTATCATCACCCCCAAATGCATAGAGGATGAAATCCTTCGAGAAATCCGGGTTGATGAGAGTTGGGGCTTGAGAGATGGCTTCTTTGATTACTTCAAAACTTTCCTTGCCTTCGCTTGTCCATTTGAAAGACATGCTTTTCTTTAACATCTTGGTGATGGGGTTGACCAGGTCTGTAAAATTTGGGAAAAACCTCCAAACAAAATTTATTCTCCCAAGAAACTTTAAAGGGCCTTCTTGTGGCTTGCAATGACAAAGCTCTTATGGCTTCAACTCTTTCTGGATCAACTATTAATCCTTCTTTGGAGACAATGTGGCCAAGGAGCTTTCCTTCATGGGCTAGAAAAATACACTTTTTAGGATTCAAGGATACTCCAAATTTTCTACACCTTTGGAACACTTGTCTCAAATGAATGGGGTGGTCTGCTGCATTTTTTGAAAAAATAGTGATATCATCAAGATATATCAGCACAATGTTGTTAATCAAACCCTTGAACGCCATGTCCATTGCCCTTTGGAAAGTAGCTCCAGCGTTGGACAGCCCAAATGGCATTTTCCTGTATGCATAAGTTCCCCATTTGGTTGTAAAGGTTGTCTTGAATTGATCCTCTTCTTTCACCATAATCTGATTGTACCACCTGAGTAGCCATCAAGTAACGAAAACCTTTCGAGCCAACAACAACTTGTAAAATCTACTCCATAGAAGGAAGTGGAAATGATCCTTGAGAGATGCTCTATTCAAATCTCTGAAGTCAACGCACAATCTGATTAGAAAGAAGAGTGGGGAAATCAACTTATCCAATTCTTTCCTCATGAGAGGTTCCATGTGTGGATTGACTGGCCTTTGCTTTTTCCCGATGGGTTTAGTACTTGGATCCAACTCAATGGTGTGTTGAGCTAACTTGGAATTGAAACCTTTCAAATCTTCATACCTCCAAGCAAACACATCAGGGAATTCTTGAAAAAGTTTTATGAACTCAGAATTTTCTCGTTCAGTTGTCATCTTACCAATTTGGAGTGATCTACCTTCTTCCACCGAGATGGACACTGAATCTTCTCCCTTGACTTGGATGTTTGCTTTCTCCTTCCTAAACTGATCATTAGGATTGAAAATGGACTCCAAAGTAATAAACCCCTTGGGTAGTTTGTTGGTTCTCAGTTGTACCACTTGGTCACCATACTGCTGCTCCAATTTTTCCTGATTTTTATGTGAGAACTCAGCCTCTTCTTGCAAGAAATGGATGATTTGTTGATCACTTTCAAACACTTTCCAACTCACATTGTTGTCTGGCACTGAAGGCCTCACAATCACATGGATGTTTGGCTGTACCTTTTCCTTTTGAATGCTTTCAACAACGTCAAAGGCTGCCCCAACTGCTGCAAGCCTGTCAGCAGCTTGGTTCTCTTTCCTAGGAATGGATTTGATGCCAAAACCCTCAAAATCTTCAATGAGGTCCCACACTCTGTTCTTGTAACATTTGAGTAGATCATTCTTAGCAGCATGCTACCCCTTAACTTAGTTGACAATCAACTCACTTTGTCACCAAAGAATTGCAAGTTCTTTATTCCTCTCTTGATTGACCAATGCAATCCTTGTATCAAAGCTTCATAATCAGCGGTGTTATTAGAGCATGCAAACTAAAATCTAAAAGCTAAATAATACTTAACTCCTTAAGGTGAAACAAGCATAACTCCTCCTCCCGCACCTTGTCTACTCCTTGATCCATCAAAAAAAAAAATGTCATACCTCATTGTCATCCTTGTGGTTTAGCTTGGTGATGTTAGAAATAGGCTAATCTTCTTCATGTATGCAATAGACTCCTAGCTCAGATTCTTCTACTTCTTGATAAGGATCAAAAGCATGCACCTTGTTTTCCCATTCATCAAGAGTTAGATCCGGGATGCTTCCAACCTTGGTGTTAGCTTCATCAGTGCTTGGGTAATCCTCTTGATCAAATGCTGAACAATTGGTATTGATCTGACTTGGAGTATAAGGTTCAATGTGAAAGTTTGCAATAGGTTCAGATCTGATTGTGGCCTTGGTTCCATACCTTGTTCTAAACAACATGTGTGACCAATCAGCAGATAAGTAGCCCCCAATCTTGGCTGTGAAATCCCTTGACAGACATAAGCCAAAGAGTGGTGGAAGATCTATTACTGAGACATTTTGCAAAACAACCACGTTGGGGCATGCATGCAAAGTAAGACTCGAGTTTTTAATCACTCCAACTGTTGTTACCGTTGTCCCATCCAATTGCACTACCCCTTTGGATATGACCTCATACTGAATTCCCAACTGATCAACTATTTTCTTGGGCATTACTAAACTACTTGACCGGAATCTATCATGCAATTGTGTACCAGGTTGGTTTTAATGATCAATGAAACATATAATGGAGGGGCTTCAACATTTTACCTTACTGTCCTCCATGATTCCCCTCAGGCTGGGCAACATTTGTGAGCACTTTCTCTTGCATTTGGACTTGTTGATTTGAAGCTGACCAATCCCTCATGGCAGCTTGTAGTAAATCTCTTTGGCCTGGGATAGATAGTGATTCCCACATTGATATGTTTACATTGGTTTTCTTCATCGATTAATGATGTTGAATGGAGATTAAGCATCTATTAGTTGTCCCTTGGCCTGCACATTCATTCCTTGCACATGGGCAACAACAACTGGCATTTGAGTTGGCCTAGGAGCTGTTTTAGGCAGTCCTTGTGTGTTTGGAGCTGAATTTTGTTTGCCAATAATTTGTGGAGTGATAGAAGGTTGTGGATTGCTTGGAGCTAATGGCTGTTCTTCACCCAAATTTCTCCTTTTTGACCTTGTGTTGGCTGCAACACTTTGGGAAACTATTTGATTCATGCCACAAAAATCTTTTACCTGCCAGTTTACAAGTGTGGTATCATTTGGAGCTGATTGCTGCTGGAATGTTTCTTGTTGTTGGTTATTTCCTTGACTACCTTCACCCTCCACACTAGTAGTTGTCACCATTAATGCTTGATTCAAGGCACCGTTGAAGCACATAGACTTGTTGTGAGGTTCATTGCATGGGAAACACCAATCATACTCTTGAGCTATGTTGTTTTACACTGGCACTAATGCCTTAGAGGCAGATATAGCATTGGGATTATAGGGCTGAAATGGTCTATTGGCAGGAGGTCTTGTTTGATTTAAATTTGCAGCTGGGTTGGGAGATCTTTGAGGTTGGTATGGCTGCCTGTTAGGCTGAGCTTGAGGCTGGAAGGGAGGTCTAAAACCTTGGGCTTGCTGTCTCTTGAGTGTAACCAGCTCATTACCTAAATTTTGCAATTGCTTCATGACTTCTTGAAGTTCATTTGAGGCACTAGAAGATGAAGTAGAAGCTTCACTTAAATTATGATTTCTAGGAGTGGGAATAGGAGCTAAATTAGGCACTTGGCTAGTACTTGGGCTCTCTAAACTTGGAAACAATGGCATTGGAGGCCTAGGAGCTAGCTTTCCAGCTTGAATCAAACAATTTTCAGCTCTAATGGAAATGCTATAAGCAATAGGGATAGTTGTGCCTCCCATGGATTGAATCAACATAGAAATATTAGAATTTAAAGCTTTAAGGTAATATAGAAAAGCACCTTCTTGTTGGCCTGACTGTCACTGGAATTCTCTCCCAAGTCCTTTGAAATCTGAAGTTGAAGTCAGTCAGCTACTCATTTGGAGCTCTCTTGATGGTTGTTAGCTGTTCCAAAAGGGACAAGTTTTCTCCCTTCTCTCCAAACTGCTCATGGAGGGCTATGCATAGTTGGTTTTAATTTTGGATAGAACCTGAGGAAAGACTCCTGAACCATTGCAGGGCCTTCCCTTTGAATGAAGATTCCAGCATTTTGACAGCAACTTGCATCTCATTAATCTCATGGATTGCACAAATGTTAGCAATATCCTTGACATGATCACCAGGAGTAGTCTGATTCTCTCCAGTAAAGTATGGGATGTTTTTCAATGCTGCAACTAGAATTGGATTTTGTGCATTGAGGGAAAGTGGGCTGCTTCCAGTGAAATTGACATAGGGGTTGTTTTGTGCCATTCTAATTGGCCTTAGAACTCTTGTTGATTGAATGAAAGGCCTACCAGGTGGAGGAGTTGAGAGAGTTCTGTTTGGTGGAGATGGAGACCTCTAAATTCTCCTCCCTCTTTGCCTTCTTCTTGGAGATAATTACAGATACTCAAACAACACCTCTTCTTCTCCAGCTCTTGACCTTGTGGTGATTCTTCTCATGAGTTTTCGGTCTCGCACTTTGCTTAAACCAGTTGATTCTTCTTCCTTGGAGTCGCGGATGTGCAATTTAGGGCTCTTTTAAGAAATAATCTTGCAACAAATGTAGATCAATTTTGTTGCAATGAAGATGAAGACCTCTAAGGTCCCACTGGGATTGCCAAAACTGTTGTTGCAAATCAGCAGCAGCCCTGGATGTTGATCAGACTCCTAGCTTGACATTTTGAACATCCAGTGTGATTGCACAACATTGAATCTCTTCCCCAAGTGTGGGACTTGTTGAATGGGAAAAGAATCTCCAGTCTAGAAGCTATTTCCTCGGCTCCTCTGGTCGATTATTCACTTACAAGCTATACAGAGGTTTCAAACTCAAAATCCTACTCTAAACTCCAGGGGGACAAAGGTAGAGAATGCAAAAAGACTAAAACTAATGCTATTAAGGTGATGCACCAAAGGAGTGGTGAGCATTTTTTACTTCTGCAGATTGACACAAATCATGGAAATGCAACAAAACATCATGCACAAACTGATGACATGTAATGAAGGATCAGAATGAATCAAACAACACAAGCAAAGGATTAAAACTCATTCACAGAGCCTGTATTATCATTTTCAAAATCAAAATACATGCATTACAACACCTGAGAGGCAAAAATAGGTTGTAGTCTTGGAAAAGGTCTGATATTCCACAAAATCCCTTCCAAGGTGAAAGAGGGAGCCTACAATACACAAAAAAATGTTCCACCCTTTGAAAATGAGCCAAATTTGGCTTTTACAAAGTCAAGGATGAGCCCGGGAGAGAGAGAGAAACAGAAAACGTGGGAGAGGTTCAACCATTGACCAAAATGTAATCAAAATAGCATGCGCATCCTTACGCACCCATCCCCGACATTTTTCACCATGCTTTGTGAGAGAATACGAGCCATTCTTCATTAAAAACGGTGGTTGAAACGTCGTTTGTCCATGACCACGTGTCGAGGTATTTTTAATTTTCTCTCTCAAACTCCATACAAATGCAAAATGACCCGGAATCTTGTCGAGAATTTTACCACTTTCCATTAATATAAATAACGTGAAAAACCGAGCATATGATCGAAAGATATGGCCATTTGAAATTTTAGGGCAAAACAGGGCCAAATCGGATTGGCGGGCGAAAATTTGAATTTTTACCCTTTTTTGCATTTGGAAAAATTTCCCAAAAATTCCCCACGCTCCACCTTTCCGGGACACATGGCATGTTCTCGATTGGGCGCGAGCCCTCTGCGCTCCATTTTCCACCGCTTTGCCCTTTGGAAAAAATTTCAAAAATTCCCCGCCGGCCGATGAGTTGAGGACACGTGGCATGTGTTGATTGGGCGCGGCCTGTCCTTCCAAAATTTTCATCGCTATTTTGGCCATTTTTTACCTTGACACGTGGTGTAACCCCATTGGATGTGGGTTTTTCCTCCGGAATTTTCGATGCGGGCCTCGTATTGAATTTTGGCGCCACCTGGACACGTGGCGAGATTCTATTGGCTCGCATTTGGGGGGGACTTTTCCCTTTGAAATTTCCTCCATTTTTCCCTTGGGAAAATTTCCCAAATTCTCCCCGCATTTCGCCATTTTGAGACACGTGGCAGCATTTCATTCGCTGCGGGCTCTCCGCAAGCATTTTTACTTTTACGCCAACATTTTGGAAAAATCTCAATCCTTCCCCGCGCTCCACCTTTACGGCTCACGATGACACGTGGCATGACATGATTGGTCGGCGGGGGTAGTGGGCCAAAACTCACCTTTTGGATTTTTGGCAAAACACTTCGCCAAAATTTTAACTTCTTCCCGCCTCCAAAATTTCGACGCCATAAGACACGTGGCACAATACGATTGGGCACGGGCTTTCCCTTCAAAATTTTCCATGCGCCAACACTTAGTCAAATTCTCCAAATTTCTCCCCTGGACACGTGGCACGATATGATTTGTCGGTGGGCCCGCGGGGAAAAAATTCCCGTTTGAAAACCTTGCCAAACACTTGGTAAAAAATCCAAGTTTTCCTCCGACCCCCGCCACTTCCTTGGACACGTGGCAGCATCTTATTGGCTGCGAGGCTTTCTAGGGAAAATTTCCCACAAAAACTCCGCCGAGCCATAACTTCAAAAATACATGGAGTTAGGAGGAAAACTTTACCTTTCTAGAAAGCTGAGAAAGAGCTCTATCCAATGGTGCCATTTTCTAGAAAGTTTTGAGTGCTTGAAAAGCAAAAATTTATGACTGAGGCACAAGAGAGGGAAGGATGAAAGGAGTTAGCCACAAAATGAGCAGGGGGCACATTTTGGATAACAAGTACCTTAAGACTAGTTGTATACCCAACTCGTGAATTTCAAACACGTAAAACCATCTTAAAGACTACTTCTTATCCTTCATGGTCATAAATTTAAAAATTATTGTGCATTGAGAAACTTCAAGTAACTTCTTATAAGTGTAAACATATTTGTTACCTCTTGAACACATACCATAGGTGAGAACATCATGAAATCCAAAACAAATATTGGATAGAATATTGTAACCTTTATTTCACGAGATCTATAAGTATCCTTTGATCAAATTGGACCTTGTCATGAATTTTTAACAACTAGTTCAATATAGAATCATAAAAGTTCATCTTTGGAACCTTGGAGGTCACACCCTTGAAACTTTTATAATTTTCACAATCCAATCCACTTCTTTAGGCTATCTCCAAGGTATGATCACACACTCGATGCACTCAACTTGTTCATTTCATTTGTGAAGCTCATTTTATTGTCTTCATTGATGCATAAATCACTATTATTGAGAACTAAACCCGAGAGATATAAACAACTTGAATACTTGTCACAAACCTTGAGTGAAATAATAAACCTTGAGACAAACTCTTATACCCGTTTAACATGAAAATAAACTTATAGATAATCGCAAAGATTTTTCATGCCTCATTCAAGGTACAACCACACAATACTCTAACTTTGAAATAGATACCACATACTCTACCAACTCGGGACATATCGAAAGAAATTCTTGACTATCAAGAACCTATACATATGTGGTCAAGACCATTAGACCTAGTCATAGCTTCTTGCAAGTATATTTAGACATTATAATAGTTAACTCAGACCACACCACCGTAATGTTAGACCTATACATACAAGTTTATCAAAACAAATCTCATGATTATGAAACACACAATCTTTAACATTCAAACATATCCCGTGCAAGTACCTTGATGTAGACCATTAGTAATATCAACACATACACATCTACTTATAGTAAAACTTTGATATTGTGACACATAAATAGTGCTACCTATACCTTTTACTAGAACAATTAACCCTCACTTTTCTCTCATGAAAAATTCAGAGCATAAACTAAGCATTTCATAGTTTAGATAGAGTAAGAACAAATAACATCTTATCATAAGATCAATACTTTGGAAAGGACCAATCCCATTTGTATCCATATATGGAACTACTCCCCTCAGCATGTACATGTCTCTTTAGATCTTATTCATGAATAGATTTATTTTTATATTTCATAAGAACTTGCATCATACTTGTCATAATTGATCTATGTCAACCTTTGATCACAACACTATTCTTTTCACAAAACCTCCTCTATCATACTTGGTAAACCTTATTGAATGCACTCTTAAAGAAATTTTCCATCTCATACCTTGTTATAAAATTGAAATAAACTCATGGACTCAATATCATCTAGAATACACTCACAGAGAACCTAGGATTCATTGACATGACTCCTTTTACACAAGGACACCTCTAATTGATGATAAAAATATATGTATGTATACATGATTGTAAGCTAGAATAATCATTACATGGATGAATACCATAACCTTTGGACACCATAAATACAAATATCATGAACATGAACACTTTCACAAAATTAAATAGAGATTAACTTAAACATCATCAACTATAGAAAAATTTCAAAGCCAAGAACACTTTCATGTAGGCATCAAGACCAGTTCTAACGACACTTTTTAATATTATTTGGTCAAGGATACAATACATTTGAAGACCTCAAATAGTGGCATACATTTGATGATATTCATAATGTGACTTACTGTTATAGACCATAAATACTTATGATTAGATAATTATAGACATGGAAAAGCACTTCCAAAGACATATACGGACCTTACACATGATGACAACAAGAAAATTGGACTATCCAACCTTAGGATCAATGAAGAATGATACACTCTTACAATCTTAGACAACTTACAATGAAAATAACTTAATAACGATATGAATGGGTCACTTCACATACCTTTTAACCCTTGAGGTGTCCAAAAAACCCAATTTATTCAACTTGTCGACCACATGAGTTTGGATGAAATTTAAACACATATAAATTGTTTGTATCTCTCATTTTGGTTCAACCTTATTGACCTTATCTTCATGATTTGATTCCTTGACAACCTTGTTTGAGCTTAACTTTCTTTCCTTGACTGAATCTGATTCAAATTTGACTTATTTAGGTAACCAAACTTCCTTCATTCGATAACTTAGCCTTTTCACTTTCCTAGATGATTCATGAGAGAAAAAACTTTACAATATGACCCTTGTGATGACACTTATGACAAACAACCTCTTGCATTTCCCTTGACTGATCACTCTTGTGGTCGGTTTTGTTTTTCCAAGTGTACACACAATTGAAAAAATTGGACTACAATCACTTGTTATAGGACCATAACTATTGCAAGAATAATAATAACCATGAAATTTTGCATACCTTATTGCATATGGTTATCTACTAGGATTAGGCCTTCAATAGACATTCTTTCCATAAACATCATCATCTTCACTTCCTTTGGAACTAGGACCAACTCCTTGATCTGCTAGATTAAGTTTTTCATCTCCTTTGACCTTTAGGGTTTAAATTTATTCCTTGAGTTTGACATACTCTTATTTTTTGGTCTTAAGAGTGTCTCGACATACCTTTGATTTTAGACATAAAATGATGTTCTCATTTCTATGGAAATCTAAATCCACTTTAATATTCATTACCATCATTTAGATAATCTTGACTATGAAAATAAACATTACAAAAATTATTTTTCAAACTTTCATAGTCCTCGTTTTTGTACTCAAATATGAAGTAGCCTTTGTTATCCCAAATTCACCCTTCGAGGTAATTTGGATAACTTGCACAATTTCTTCAGTTTGAGCAATCGAATTGGATATCATCAGGTTCGGATTGCTAAAGAGGATCAATCAAAGACAACTTTCAGCATTGAATGGGGAATTTTTGTATACACAGTTATTCCTTTTGGATTGAAGAATGCACCTGCAGTCTTTTTACGCATAGTTGTTCAAGTGCTCCAATATTTCATTCATAAGTTCTTTCAAGTTTACTTGGATGATTGGACAATGTATGGGCCATTGAAATATCCCTATGATAATTTGAGATTGATCTTTGAGAGGTGTAGGTAGTTGAGCATCTCCTTTAACATTAAGAAGTGTGTGTTCTCTACACCTTTTGGGACTTTTCTAGGACACATCATTGATAAGGAAGGCTTGTTAGTGGATCCTGCTAAGGTTGATGTTATTTTGGGATTAGAAGAACCTACTAACCAGAGTGAGGCGTATGGATTATTAGGGAACACAAGATATTACAGGAAGTTTATTAAAGGTTACGCTAAGATCCCCGCTCCCTAATAGGAACTATTGAAAGGTAAAGGAAAGTTCCATTGGGGTGAAGTGTAATATCGTGCATATGAGAAATTGAAGGAAAGGATTACTAGAACACTTATTCTATGATTTCCTGAACATGAATTCAACCTTTTCATGTACATCTAGACGTTTATGGCATGGCCATTGGTGCGGTATTATCCTATCGTCGAGAAGGTATTATTGATCATTTTATTTTATTTGCAAGCAGGGAGATAACACAAGCTGAATATGAACTATACAACTACAGAGCGTGAAGCTTTGTCCATGATCTATGTGATGCATAAGTTTTGACAAAGACTTGCTGGAAACACCTTCTATTTTCTATACAGTCACATGACATTAAAATACTTGTTGAACAAGCTTGTTTTACGGGGGTGCATATGTTGATGGATTCTGTTATTTTAGGAATTTGAGTTTACCGTTGTGGTGAAGCTAGGAAAGAGTGATTTTGGTCCAGATCATTTATAAAGGATTCAATCATGAGAGGATGCGTTGAGGATTAAGAATACAATATTAGATGCAAAGTTGTTCAAATTTAACTATGCGCCCATAGAATTAGATGATATTTATATAATTTTTTGAATAGGTGTGGCGCCCAAGGGTATGAAGGATTGGGAAAAGAAACAAATTGTTATACATGTCGCGTCACGCCATATATGCTTATCATTAGAGATTTATACAAACTAGGTCGAGATGAATTTTTGCACCGGTGTGTACTTGAGCATGAGTATGAATCCATTATGGAGGAGGCTCATGGTGTTATTTCAGGAGGACATTATGCAGGAGATGCCACCATGCATAAGATTTTACTCGTAGGTTTATGGTGGGAAACATTGTACAAGGATTGCAAAGAATATTATAAGACATGTGACCATAGTCAAGTGCCTCGAAATTCTCGGGCATAGAGATGAGATTTTGTCATGTCCTATTGCTAGTGAAGAACCTTTTGAAAAGTGTGTAATGCACTTTATGGGTCCTATTTCCCCACTCGCACGCAGAGATCGGATCGCACTACATCATAACTTATACAGATTATATTACAAGGTGGGAAGAAGTAACGCCTACAAAGGATTATACTGAAGCTACAAAGCAGTTAGGTTTATGTGGGAAAATATTATCACCAGGTATGGGAGTCCACTAAGTTTTACAAGTGATAGGGGTGTTGTTGACCAATTTCGGTCATCATCAAAAGAGGGTACTCCAAAAAATTAGTTTCTTAGTTTTGAATAGGATTATGATGTCATGTGTCAAATTAGCAGCTGAAAGTGTTTTCCTAAGATGCAACACCTTGCATATACTGCCCCTCCGATGTGTCTTCTTTATCAAAATAGTGCAGTAGCCATGGAAGACCCTTACAAGGCCTTGATGAAGGTGAGAAAGATAGCATAAACTAGGGATTACATTATGAAACAACATTTTCAAATTTTGTTTATAAACAATTTTTATATTGGGAAGATCAATCAAAAAGGTACAATTGAATTGAATTTATTCCCATGATTAAGTGAATTTATTAAGTGTATTGAGTTGTACAAGTTCATTTATTATCCATTCAATTGAATAAAGTTTAAAAGAAGTACATAAATCTCATTACATGAAAGTAACTTCATTTATTCATAAGGAATAGTATAATTATCCCACACAAGCCATGGGATATGGCTGCAAGGTAAATGCATTTGAACTAAAATCTAGAGATGTAAAGGGTAAGAGAAACCCGTCATTTCCTAATTGGGTAAGATCTCCTTCCTCGTGAGCTACTTCTACATTACCACATTCACTACTTGTAGTGCCCACATTTTACACACCCAAATACAACAGTAAAATACCAGGATAATTTTGTTTTGACTTACATAGCTCACTACACACAACACAGCAAGGGATCCAAGTACCGAAAATCGACTCACACGACAATCACATAAGTCATCGACTCACATAGACACATGAAAACAACATAGGCATGTCGATGCCACACTTTTCCCAATGAATGAATACTAGCAATGCCCCAACCACAGAAGGAAGACTCAAGGATAGGAAAACCCACAACACATCTTTTCTTTAATTGTATTTTAGTTATGATTAACATTCCAAGAACATTATTGTGCAAGGATAAATTTCTCATTTGTCCACCTACAGATTCTTAAGTTCATTCCGTGGTTAAGTTACCGTTCGACCCTTTTAAGCTGACTTCTTATTCTTTACAAAAGTTTCCATAACTTGCATTCCTATTTGACATAATTCAAAAGCATACAAAGTACTTAATTATCTTGACCTTATGTTAAGAATATTCTTCTCGAACATATATTCAATGTCAACTTTTTTACTCTTACAACTCAAGTGGATGTGACTTGGTGTCCATATAGCAATATTAGGTTTTAACGGAGTTTTAGATGCGAGATAGCTTTTTACCGAAAACATACCTCGATCACAGGTTAGTTATTTCCCTACCATAGTTATTCTAATTCAATGACTTGGGAAATTCCATTTTGATTTATACATGTATTTTTTTTTCTCGAAGGTTGATCACACCAAGGAAATTCATATTCCTTGAAACAATAGAATATATTTAATTGAGATATAATGGTCTCTAAGAGTGGCATTATTCTAAACCTCAATCTCGTTTTTACTCTTATATGCGTTATTTTCTACGTCACAAAATGGTCTTATTTTTAGCATTGTCTTAAAAAAGAGTTACAAAACATTTGTCTAACCTCTTGAAGACATATATGATTAGAAGACTTGACGCTACACACGAATCCTAGGTTAACATCCGAACCAACTGAGGTTTAGATTAATTCCAACTTCATCTAAGGGTCTACCCCTCAACTATAAATGTGGTTTAAGTGAGAGGAAAATTTAAGCTAAACCACCTTCAGAAAGGGCCAAGGTGTTATGTTGAGAGGAACCAAGGTAACACATTTGACTGAGCGGAACTAAGGGGTTCATTAACAAGAGTTTAAGACCTAGAACAACTAAGTCACAACCTCCATCCCTGTCATCTGGATCCAACAGGGATTTCACTCGATGAAGAACTTTAAATTTAAATCTATCTTTGAATGACAAGGTGGTCTGCTAGGCTACGAAGGAGGAGTTAGCTCTACATACTCCAAGAAAAGTTTGACTGTGTCACTCCTATTAGACGGGTTTATGACAATGTCACTAAACATTCTGACTAAGATGATAAGCCCATTCTTGAGCTCTGATTTTCCTAAATTAGGATGTTCCATCGAGTGTAAAGATTAAGTTCATCCTACATTTTTCAATGTCTTCCACGGTAAAAGTAACACACATGAAGACAAGTTATGCTCCGATATTGAACAAGGGTAGGGTGTTGAGATTTAATTCTCTTTAATACATTTACAAGTATGAATGCACAAGATGACTCGTTAATCATTTATTGAACACTAAATATGCACTACAAGATATTACTTCAAATTTATTTACCTTATCTAAATATCAACCCTTTTTACCATGTGTACTATGAATCAAATTGAACCTATGATTAAATGCACATTTCCTAGATGTCCTTGAAACCAACATCTCATACATATCAACAAATTATCAAATATAACAGTCGGTAACATGAGACAACATTATACATTTATTCATTTAACGATGAACTATATAAATTACAAAGATAAATAATGAATTAAACATCACCCTTTTCATCGCCATTCATTCATCCCGCAAAACCACGCGAGCATGATATCAGCGGTAATTCACCGGGCATGGCATCCACCCTTAATCTAACATAATTATCATTTTTCACTTTTCCCATTTACATATAATAATAATTACAATTTGCAAGCGAGAGAAAAACAAAAGTTTAGAGACATGTATTCAATGCATTTCATTTCACTTCATTTTGTAACCCAGGAGAGCGAAAGGAAGGAAAAGAGAAAAAGCACCATTTTGTTAAAATTTCTATTTCACACAACAAGATATACCATAGATTTTTAAACAGTTATTTACATGTGTCAAAAGTATCTATGGTGGTTTGGCAACCCGACAAGGGTCCCGCAGCTTCCAATATGTACATTTTCTTACTAGCTACAACATGTTCAAAATGGGCTTGGAGGCTAAGAAACCACTTCCAAAAGTTATCTTCCAATGAGAATGCACACCACGATTAACTTTCTACGTGTCCCTAGATATACCAAGAGTTCATAAAGCAATCGATTAATTGGGAAAAAGTGAACGATTTGCGTTTAGTGGCTAGTTTTCCGTTGGCCGCTAGTCGTAGTTGGCCCATTGCAAATGAACAAAAGTTAGCTCGAGGGCTCAGAAAACCACATCTAAAATTGACGTTCGATGGGTGAGCATGCAACAAGACACTTCCTACAAGTTCCCCTATATAAGGAGAATTCATTAGAGTCTACGGAACTGAGAACTAGAAAACCATTTTCAAATGGCGACAAGTTTTCTAGAGCGACAGTCGAAATTGGTCCAGTTTGAACTCATCAAACTGTGACCGGAGGCCTACAAAATGTCGTCGTCAAAATATCCAGAAAATTGTTTTTCCCTAAACTGAAGGTTCCATGCAATTTTCTAGTAAGGAACCTAGAGGTTTGCGAAGGCAAGAAATAATTTCTCTATCTAGGTTTCAAATGGTGGTTCAAAATGAAAGACAACTTTCTAGATTTAACAGACCATCTACTACTGTAAAATAGTGTAATAGGGCTCCTATAAGAGCGTCAAAAAGATAACATATGTTCGTTTGGGGTCAATCCAGAGGTCAAGGTGACTACTCGTATACCAAGGTACATGAATGAAGCTTAACATCTCATTTTTAGAGTTATGAAGGATACTTAAGGAGTCTCCAAAAAATGCAAAAATTAACTATTTAAACAGGGAGGAGGTCAACATTATTATTGGGAAGTCGTTTTCGTTTGGTCGATAAAACAATGTTGTAGCGATCCAGTTGGGTAGGAAGTTTTCTACATCACCTCATAATGAGGGTGGAAGTTCATGTTTTAGTGCAAACGGGTTATTTTGACTTCGTGAGTTTCAACATGACATTTCATTGTTTTAGCAACGAGTTGAAATAAACATTTAACAGTATTAAAATCCTAATATTTTAAAATTCTATTAAGTTGCAAAAGAGAACTAAAACACGAGAATTATGAGAGGTAAGGGAAGATGAACCATGCCTGAAACGATGAGTGAAACGGGTATAAGGGGGCTCCAAGTGGTTTGCACTCGCGATCCATTGAGACCATTCCATTAAAAAGGATTTTCATCAAACAATTCACGAGCATTGGGTTTATATCCACAACTGTATACTTATCTTCCTATTCACTTGCAATTTGAAAACAAAATCCACTGCCCAATATGCTTGTCGGTTGTCTAAAACTGTTCCAAAGCTCCACACCTCAACTTTGGCGGTATCCCCATAACCACAACACAATGCTTTTGCAAACAATAGTGACCCCAAGGAGTTATCAACGGATCCACTTTGTGTTTACAACAATCATTCCTGTCCAAAGCCTGCAATTCTCTGAGGCATTTTAACAAACAAATCATAGAAACCCCGCTCGGGGTATGATAACTACTCTAAAGGGCTCCAATTTTAATTAAACAGTATCCATGCCTTCATTTTGCTTCCATATCAGATAGAATTTCTTTTTCTTTTTATCCTCAGTGCTTTGATGGAGGTCCACCCTGTTTCTTTTCTCTCTCTCAGGCGTGAAGACAAATAGTTCACGTGCCATGTCTATGCTACCACATTTTGCATACTTGTCTACCAATCCATTATGTGCAAAACTGCATGTATTCAGTCTATAATACCATGTTTCTTTCCAGCAAGCCGCATTTTTATCAGACGTTTTAGTCAAATAGCTCTCATGCCTTGTGTTTATTTCCACATTTTGTATGCACTTTTACCAGTCCATATACTGATTTAAAGCTCCCATTTAGGCGCACACACAGGGAGAATACGGCTAAGGTTGTGGAATATGGTTTTGCATCTGCTTGAAAGTTTATAAAGCCTTTTCCAAAAAAACATTTTGTACATTTCCAGCGTCCATTGCAGTCCACGAGGAGACATTTCTCTCTGGGAACTCTATCCAACAATTCACATATGTATATGCAGCCACATTTTTTTTGAGACATTCTATTAGATAGTTCACTCGCCTTTTCAACAAATCCATTTTGTGCATATCCTGAAATCATGGCACTCCATGGGATGAAATTTGGTGAGGCATTTCTTTGCACAAACAAAAATTCCTTTACACACATCATTTTGTGTAAAATCACAGACTATGAAAGATTGCAAGAAAAAACACGTTTCCTTCAGGCATTTTGGTTCAACAGGAAATGACCCTAGTTTTTCTCTACCACCGCCCATAAATCCGACCTTGGTTTGCATTTCCTCTGCCCCCCAACTCGCCCATTCCAAAAGCAACGACAAACCCTAAATGAAATGTTTTAGAGCTTATTTTCCCTCCTCCATTTAGCTTTATTTTATTTTATATTAAATTATAAATATATTTTTATTGGATTAAGTGACTATGGAGAAACACTTTTACAAGCATCAATTGGGAGAGGTGGTTGACATTGGCGTGTATATTCAAAATTGAATAGGAATGATGGTTTTCTTTGAGTCATGGTTGGAGACCCATCATAAACAAATTAAGGGAGAACCCCTCAGTTTAGTATATGAGCATTTCATGTTTTAAAGGTAGTAGGTTACAAAATAATATTAAATTTTTAACAGCTAATTTTGCATTTAATATGTCTCCTATTGCGAGCCCAATGGGCATCTTGTACTACACTAGAGTTATCTATAGCAAAATCAAAAATCGAATAGGGATGATGATTTGGGTTTTAGTTATGCTTGGAAACCCATCATCAATAAGTTAAGGTTGAACCAGGTAAGATTGAAACCACACCCTAGCGATTCTCGAGGTCCGGGACTCGAAGCAGAATGTGGCATCCGAGAAGGCAACGAGAATAAGGGGGCACTAAACTACTTTTTGTACCTAAAAGGTGAAGAGGAAAGTAGTTAGAGCTCGTGGTTTATCTTTCATGTTATTCCTCTAGTTTTGAATGTAAATGCATTATTAATAAAAATGGGAGGAACAGAGTTTTGTAGTGTCATAAAGCACATATATTTGGAATTACATCATAAAGTTTTCACATATAATGCAGATTGCGAGGTTCGATTCCATATTTTCAATGATTCACCAAGCAAGTAGATGAAGATTTCATATATCAATTTAATGCAAACTCAATCTCTTCTAAAAAGATCATACAAATGTGTTTTTAGTAGAGAAAATTTAGAGCACAAGAGAAACCACTCAAGACTATTACAGCCATCCATATTTGTAAAAGAAACATTCCCTATGACTTTTCAATCATGCTTTTACAGAGACAAAATGAACAAATACATTTGCAATACAAAACAGTTGTCACAAAATAGATTTTCAGCCAAATTTTCAACTGCAAGTTTCAAAAGTCAAAATGCATCCATTTCTAGTACAAATCCACAATGTCTTTTTGAAATGGAAAGGATACAAATTCCAGGTACATATCAATATTACCAATGGAGTACATATTTCAAAGCACAATTTCAAGTTTGTAGCTGCTCAAGAATACGAGAATCCGAGGTACATATGTGTATGCTTTCATCTTACTATTTAATTATCACAAAATACGGCTCAAGTATACGATAGGAAATACATGTAATTTGTAATGAGTTGCATATTTTGATCAATCTATAAATAAAATCTTGCATTAATAAGTCACAACTCAGTTCAAAGGACATTCAAAGGTAGCTTCAAGATTTGTATAGTTAAGACAAATATACATTTCAAATGAGCTTCAAAAAATTTAAGTTTTGAAAGGAAAATATAACTACGGAAGTACATTTTTAGGATCAAGAGTTATCATTATCATTATGCAACATTCATCAAATCAATATCAGCTTCTAACTTGAGCAACATTACCAACTACAAGTACGAGTTTCGGGCTTTTTGCATGTGCAAGGAACAAAAGTTTTCCAAATGAGTTTGAGGAAGGTATGGTACTAAGTTTCAAATCTAAAGAATTCTTAAGAAGAATTAACAACAAGGCACACATTTGTTATAACTAAACCATTAAAGACACGTGGAGAACCACGATAGTCATAATCCTATATCAAGGAAGATTTGTATTATAGTGAGTTATGAAGAGGCTCAAATGAGCTCAAATATTAAATAGTGAAATTCTCACAAGAAATAATAACCATCTGAAATAGGAAAATGTTTCAATAATGTATTATAAGTAATAATTCACGAGATGATAGCTAGTTACATAGAACACGAGTCCACTAGAGAAAATTCTCGCCATAGCTCCATGAAATGCAATGCCAAGTAAAGAATGAAATCAAATATGCATGTTGGGCCTCTTAGTTATTGGCTAAGTAAAAAGAATGCGCGTGGGCACACGGGGCCTAATTACGAGAAGGGCATGAAAGGTAATGGCGCACAGACAAGGTTTTAGAAGGGTTTATCTAAACCCTTGGCGCGCGTGTAAAGAAAAGGAAGCATTCGATGTTTTCTGGTAGTACACGAGAAAAACATGACCTGAATGCGCATGTAGAGTGGATAAGGTGCCATCCTGGCAATAGGGTGGCCTAGGAAGGAATATTCCATGCATTAGAATGATCCAAAAAGTCATCATTGCAAAGAGTGGAGAGTTCAGATCTGAAGAGTCATGCTTCCATGGAGGACCACCTCGACACTTGGAAACCGATCTATAACTTCAAAGGCATGGTGGTGGTTTCTAAATCTATATATAGAGGTACTCGGATAGAATAAATAGAGTGGAAAACAAGAGCATAAGGGATGCGTATTGTATATGCATTTTGTGTGTGAAGCATGTGTGTGCTCGCCGGAAAGAGTATGTACTCGAGAGGCGAAGCCTTGTAGAAATGCTAATAGATTCTACGAGGATTGGAGGACTGTATAGATGATTTTATATTCTAGGGGATGCGTATGTGAGCTTATTTCTAAATTTTAGGGGGTATAATACGGGTTTCTTTATATGAATCTTATTTATATTAGCATACTTGGCATGCTATGGCTATGATAATCGTAATGTGATTACCAATTGAGATCAATATGGAATCAATGTTCTTATATATCTTGTCCGTGGGCTTAAACCCTTATATATTTTCTTTATCTACTTGGATCATATCTATTTCTTAGTTGATATTTCCTTCCTAATCTGAATGTATGCATTAACAAATCACTCGGAGTTCTAAGCATGAATACATTGATATTTTACTTCACATTGCATAATTCTCTTAACAAGTAATGCATTCCCGAAAGGATCACATAAAAGGGAGACTCGGTGCACGTGCGTGCCTTGGGTGAGCGCCAAGCATCCGTTGGGTGCTAGGTAGCAGGCACGCATGGGACTAGAAGTTGTTCTATGGGTATGAAAAATGGATACATCTTGGTTCCGTTGTCAAGACCTCTTTTCGAAGTTATTGTGAAGAATGACATTACATCCTGATTTTGTTGAGAGAAATGGATTTATAAATATTTTTCCTAGTGATGTGTGATGGCAAAGCATTTGAAATTAGAGAGTGTTGAAGAATGGTTCAAGAGCATAGAGGATGAGTTTTCTCAAAGATTCAGCACTAGACCTTAGTTTGATGCACGTAGATGGTAGAAAAGAACCTCTACCATTGAGTTGTATGAGACTTTCTTTTGTTGTTTCCCAAGAGAGCTTTATGAATGGCTCTCAACATATGCATCTAGATAAAACTAGTATTATAGAGCGTGTGTATGGGTCTAAGATGATTTCTAAAGGCTACAAGATGTAGATTTGAATGGGATACATGTTGTTGATCACCGGTGGAAAGGAATGCTTGACCGGTTATACTGAATACGCCATTTCTACGTATTCTTGCCTAGAAGTTGTTGAGTTTGAGTTTCGAGGGATCACGGAAGATCATTTTTGCATGTTATCCCTCTAGTAATGAATATCTTGATCATTACCTTGAGTTTAGATGCAATCCCCATGCTCACTAAGCTTCTCTCGAGCATTAGGTGAGGAAGATAGGGTGGAGGAAGATGGAAAAAATTGCAGCTAAGAAAGAAAGGAAAGAGAGACGACTCAAGTATGATAAAGTGCATGAAAGGGAGATTGCTATACAACATGAGGTTGCAAGTGTGATGGATCTATGGAGGTAGAAATTGTGGGAAGAAATTGAGGTTCATACGGAGGATGTGGAACTGATTCATCCGTGTTACCCCATCTTGGTAAGCGTGGGTGAGAGACCCCTTTGGCTTCGATGAGAGGTCATTGCGTGGAGAAATAAGATTCGCCGACGTGCATCTGAACCCACCTAGTGACTAGACATTTGCGCATGGTTTTCCAAATTAAGAAACAAGCATTACTACCCAGTTTGTATCGGTGAAAGTGACCGATCGGTACCCAGGAGGTATAATTTATTGTTTGGGACATCTATGGCCACGCAATCAATTCCAAGTTTGGAAGGATTTTTGGGAAAATTGTAAACACACAAAGTTTGGGTATCACATTTGGAAGTGGCACAGAGACACAATTGCAGCAGGACAATATCACAAACCATTGGCACGTAGTCCAATGGGACATTGGTAACACTTGGTGTGACCACCTCGGCTCGTTCTTGGCTATAGGAAGAACTCGTAGAGTTGGAGGTGGATTGGGTGGATCAGGAGGCACATGACTTGGTGGATCCAATGGATCTAGTGGTGGATCAAATACTAGAGGGAATCAAAATTCTGGATCGGGTGGACAAGAGCCTCAACCATCACCGCAAGTATGTTTTGAGATGTCTCTACATCTGCCAAATTATAGAGGTATTGAATATGCTTTAGAGCATGTCCACGAGTGTGAATTACTATGGCGCACGAAGTGGATCACTACCTCGGAGTGGAAGGAAAGTCATTTTGCAACAAAGTTATAAGGGCACACGCATAGTTGGTATAGGAAGTATGACCCATACCAGATAGTGGTGGATTATACCATGCTAAAAAATTCTTTCCTAGCGGAGTTCAACATCCCCGCATTTGAGAAAAAGTGCATCAACACTCTGAAGGAGATCCAGTATGGAATGGAAAAGAGTGTGCAGGAGTATGATGCATGTTTCAAGACTCTCTTGTCTAAACTATCCTATGACATTCATCCCTCTCAACATGCTCAATAGTTTTTTGGGGTATTGATAACACTTGTTTAGAAGGTCTCTATCACACAAAACTTTCACAAATCCGCATGAAGCGTTGGAAGATGCCCTGCGTGTTAAGGCTTTTGAGAGCATTGATACTAGTGTTAGTCCTTTTCTAGAGGCTCAAATTATTGCAATGGCTACGCAGCTTGGAAAATTTATCTACAAACTTAGCCCATGAGACTCGCGGTGGTTGATGGTGCATAGATTGTGAGATAGAAGGGCATACCAAGGATAGTTTCCCTCGGATGCCGTTACATGCCGCCACATTACACTATGAAATTTTCCACTGGGATCATGATGCAAGTAGGTTCCCTCTACTACAACATGCATTTTGTAATAATGTGTCTTGTTGTTGCAAGATTTGTGCCTCTACGACCCATGACACCAAATATTGTAGGTTGATTGATCACATTCATGATGCACCTATCTTGTTATGCGCCGAAAAGCATTGCAAGTAGTTCTAATGATGATGATCATCACTATGAAGGGAACACAGATGGAGGCGCACATGGAAGGGGTTTTGCAAAGGATTTCATGGTCATGGTAACCACGGAGGGGGAAGAAGTGAGTTTCCATGTGTAACTTGTTACAACCAGTGGATCTATAGAGCATTACAAATGTGAGTGTCATGATCTGCTACAATGCTCATGGTGTGGGAAGAAAAAAAAGTATGAATAGTGTCCAGAGTTGTATGAGCATATGAACTAGTAGCACTGAAAGACAAAGGCACTAGGATGGTGAGTATCAAGAGAGTTGATTCAAAATGGATGCCAAGAGTGGCGCGTGAGTCAAGACTAGAACTTGTACTTGGTGACAACGTGAGAAGAGTCTGCACATGCCAGAGAGATGCCAAGATAAAATAAACTGGTTTCAAAAGAATAATTGGTGGATGAAAAGTATCTGAACCTTGCTCACCAGAAAGGGGTATATCAAGAGACTATGGATGTGATTCGGAGTTTTCAAGGAGATATCCATGGTTTGAAGGAACAATCTAGGAAGTTGGGGAAGAAGAAGAATGTTGAGACCCCATAGATGGATGACTTGGACGAGGTCAACGAAGTATGTAGGATGTGTTGTTGCCCTAAAAATTCCCCTCTTTTTTGAAGTCAAGTTTTGAAAATTTTGAGTTGGTGCCTTTGAATAATGTTTAAAACAGAGTAAGAAGTTTGGAGAGATGGAGAAATTTGTGATTTGAAGTTGTTGGTCCTTGGTTTTTAATCTTGCCCCTTCCGTTTAAAATTCTCCACCTTTGGTTTGATAAAATTTGTCTTCCCATTTGGATGTGTGAAAATTTGTTACCTTCATTTGAATGTTGTTGTCAATCATTTTCCATGATCGTGGATCCCATTGAGCCATTTATTATTTACGCTTTTCTCTGTGGAGAACAATTTGAATTTGGGCGTGAATGGCGATGTTTCCCCTGCATTTTTATTTTCCCGCGGTCATGTTTTCCCTTTCAATTTCTTTCCCAAAGATCTGCAGATACGTGGACAGCTCTAATTGGATGCAGTGTGCTTTCCTTTTTGTGAACTTAACACTTTTGTTATTTTTTGCAAAAGTGTTGAATTGGCCCGTGGCCCGAAGGTTCCTAATTGGATGAATCAAGTGGTGGTGGAAAGGCAGCACCCTTTTTGTGTTTTAAGGCATTATGGTGAAAAGGTGTACAATTATAAAAGAATGCCTATGACCCGCAAAAGGACACGTGGCCATTTTCAAGTTCAAAGTGGGAAGACGGGTCGTTGGAGCATTTTGGGAATTTTGGTTTTGTTTCAAAAGGGCGTAAAGTTATAAAGTGAAGCACGACTGTCGGCACATTGAAAAGTCAAAGCGGAAAGGCGGGTCATTGGAGCACTTTGAAAATTTTGGCTTTGTTTCTAAAAAGGGAGTAAAATTGTAAAATGATATGTAACTCCACCGAGGACCGAATAAATTCAAATGTTGATCTCACATCAAAGTCAAAAACGGAAGGCGATCGTCGAGTACTTTGGTAATTTTGGCCTCATTTGGAAAAGGAGTAAAGTTACAAAATGAGCCGCAACTCCACCGAATCCGTGTATTGAATATGAGTTGAAAAGTCAAAGTGGAGAGGTAGGTCGTCGAGAGAACTTTCATAATTTCAACCTTTTATCAAAATAAAGTAAATTTGTAAAAGAGGGAGGCGACCACGGTGATGCCTGTAGAGCCACATTTCGGGCCTATATCAAAAGTGAATTTCAGACTGCGAGGGATATGGGAGGTTTTTATAATTTTTCGTTTCTTCACAAAAGGTGCAATTTGTTATTTCGGGCCCGTGGATCCGTTTTGCAAAATTTGCATTTTCTCCATTTTTTACTGGATTCGATTCAAATATTCAAATGGGCATAACTTTTGATCTAGTGCTCGAAATTTAACAAATTTTATACTGTTGGAAAGATCTCGACCTCCTCTATGCCATGGAAGCATAAAATATTATTTTCAGCAGGATTTTATGGGTGGGAATATAGAAAACATCTTTCACACCATTAATATGAAATCTGATTGCTTTACCAAATCAGATTTGATTTGATCCACCATTCTTCCTTCTCCAACACTCTAAACAGACTTGGAGAACCGACTGGATATTTGGATTTGATGGAAAACATATTTCATGCCATTAATATGTGATCAGATTTCTTCAAGAACCACATTTGATTTGATCTTCCATCTTTCCTTCTCCAACACGCTAAACAAACATGAAGAACCGACTTGGCATGTATTGAAGACAGATCTACAGGGGGCATTAATGGTTGGTGGTTGAGAATCCAAATCAGATTTCCCTGCTTCTCTTCTTCTCCTCTCTTTGATTCATTTATAAATGTAAGAGCATTAGTTCATTGAAAAGTGGTTGGATCCTGGTACTCTGTAAATGTAATATATTTGAAAGTAATGAATACATAATTTTTTCCCCTTTCTTCCTCTATTATTCCTTCTCTCCTCATCTAAAATTTTTGAATCATCTATCTTTTATGAAAAGAAACTTTGTGTTCTTGTTGATAGGATTTTGGGAACTTTGTGTCTGTGAAGTTCTATTTTTTATAAACGTGAATGATTCCATTCTACATCTCCATTGCTCAATATGTATAAGGTTATACTCTGCTATCTATATTTCCTAAAAGTATTGTTATGTTCTTCCTCTCTCATCTCCTTAGTTCTTCTATTCTTTTGCATTGATGATATTTGGGCATATTACGTTTCAAAGTATTAGGACTCCTCAGTTTGAAAGTTGTACATTTGTATATAATTTTTGTTGTTTGCTTTCAATAAGGGAACCTCTCCCATTAAAGAGGAGGGACTTGTTGTCCCTTGACTGTGGTTTATCAAAAGTACTATTTTAAAACCCAACAATTTTTGGTGACTCCGCTGGGGATTTGTTTTCAACGTATCCCTTTCTAAAACAACTTCAAAGATCATTTTTGATATGGAGACTCTATGATATACACGTGGGAAGAAAACTCTCGGGATAGAAGATTCTCATTTTCAACTTCTAGAGCAACAAAACTTCTCTCTTCTTCCAGCAAGAAGGAACATAAAAACTCATTCTATAAGCACACCTCCTATTAAAGACATAAATTCCAAGAATAACATTCCTCTATAACAATTCATTCCTAATATTCATGCTCGATACTTGTTGGTGTTTCAGGTTCCCTTCGAAAATATTCCCATAGATGGTAACACCTTTGCCTTGGGGACAATGAATTGGGCCTCTTTCTCTTCCTCAACCATTGCATGAGTTACCCAGAGTAGTAGGAAATGTTTTCCTAAATTCTGAGGTGATGGGAAAGTACACCCAGATGAACACATTGCAGCCTTCAGTGTTGCATGTGGGATTCTTGGGATTGAACATGAAGACGTTTACATCTCTTTTATGGAAACATTGCGGAAAATTTTGTTGATTGGTTCTATCATCTTCCTACTGGGTCAATTACTAATTGGACCACCTTTACAACTCAGTTTGAGCAACATTTCAAACTCTGCTTTGAAGATGTGCATTCTCTCTTGGATCAAATTTATCATATTAAAAAGGAACCACATGAACCCATGAGGGATTTTATGGCTAAATTCAACAAGCTAAGTCATAAAATTCCAAAAGTGCTTCTTCCTCAATGTTTAATTACCTAAAGTGATTTATGCACTAAGGAGAACTAACTTTACAACTCGGATGTTGATCAGAGATTTACTATCATTGTTGAGGATGACTTGATTATGTCCGTAAATTGAAAAGAGAACCTTCCAAATCTAAAGAATCTTCTTCTTCCTCTCCTGGAGCCAACACAAATACGTTAGTGCAAATGTTGGAAAATGATCTCATTGTAATTAAGAAACAATGGGCTCAACATGATCCTTACCAAGACATTCCAAGAAATAATTTTTAGCCTAGGAGCTAGTTACCTCCTTCCCAGACTAAATTGGCTATTGAATTGCCACCTATAAAGGTTCCAGTCAATGCAACTTGTGAATTTCAAGAGCCTGATGATGAGGAGTTTAATGAAGACTATGAAGAACCAGAAGAAGAGATTGATGAAGAATAGGAGTAACTTGGTGGATCTCAAGTTCATTTTCTCACCACCGAAGGTACCGATGATAAAGATGAATATGATGAAAGAGTGGCAGATATGAATAGTGATTCATATATTATTATGACTCAGAGAAAATGAATAGAAAAGAAACGGTGGTGTAGCTTGCTAAGAAATCCACGTAATATCCTCGTAACTATTCCAAAGAATAGTTGCAAAAAGAGGAGATCTTATTCCCACTTCGCCACACAAAAGGTGAGTAATGATAATCCTTCTCCTTCTAATTTTGTTTCCAAAACTTCCAGCCCTTCAATTCCTAAAACTGATAAATCAATAGTTTCTCAAGTTCCTAGTAATGATGCCCCATCCACCTCTGGAATCTTTTGATATCATTGATCACCTAAAAATACCAAAATCCAAATCTCAGAGGAAGAGTTTTACCAGACTCATCCAAAATCTTTTTCTAAAATGGTAAATTTGTCAATTCCAAATCCAAAGCTTCATCCAATACTTCTAAAGGTATTTTTCCCACTCCCTCTTCCTCACCTCAACCAAGTCTTGTGGCTGCAAATACTTTACCCGATGAAAAAATTAAACCATTCTTTGTGACTCTCCTCATAGTTGGCCATAAACTCGTAATTGTGTTATAGACTCAAGAGCATCAAAAATGTAATGTCTACAAAAGTATCTCATGCTTTGGGCCTTACTCTAACATGTTCCTTTGGTTCTGATATTCCATGGAGAGTAGAGAAGTGCCTTTGGTTGGGAGGATTAAAGATGCACAACTAGCCTTTGTTGCTTTTATAGAGAAAAGGGTTAAAGCCACTATTTTGGTTGTTGATCTTCCCCTCCTATGGTATGTTGCTGAGTAGAAATCTCTTTAAGGAGGTAGGATGTGAAATTTAGATGGATTGGTCATATGGTTTGATCCAGTCAATGGAAAAATAAAGAACCTCGCTACCGGAGAAGCAGCATCGAATACATTGTACAAAACACTCGATGATCCAAAAGCACAAATACTCTATGAAGATATAGGGCATGGTAACTACATGTTTATGTCGAAAGATGACACAAATCTTCCTAAGGGAGTGATTCATGATCCTAATGGAATTTGGACTCGGAGTTTGATGGAAGTTTCTCTTCTTCATCTAGTTCTAGAGCTGGTGTGGTGTTTATCTCTCTGGAAGGGAAGATTCATCCATTTTATTTCAAGCTTTATTTTGAAAATACAAATAACATAACTGAATATGAGGCTCTCATCCTGGGATTGAATGTGGCAAAAGAAATGGGAATAAAGAATCTCTTTTCTCATGGTGATGCAAATTTGATTGTGAAACATCAGAGACATTTTCCAAGTCAAGAATAGGAGATTGAAACATTATAGAAGTCTTGTTTGGGATTCCATTGAATTCCTTGATGCTTTCTCCATTGAATTTGTACCAAGAGAAAATAATACTCAAGCTAATTATCTAGCTATCTTAGGATATCTATTGATTCCCCATATAGATTTATCTCAAGAGAAATTCACCATCGAAATGATTCATAGGTCCAATGTGTCGATAATACAAGAAACTGGTAGGTTTTCAATGATGATCAACACTTTCTCTCTTTCTTGGAGCTTAAGGATAACTTTGACCAATTATATTTTGAAGGAAGTGAAACTCTACCTAGAGAGTATGTGCCCTCTCATGAAGAAGATATCATGGAAGAAACTGATCAAGATGGTTGTATTAAGTTGAAAGGTAACAAGATTCCTAAAGGACTGGTGAGTCTAGAAGATCTGTTTGACAAGCATGATAGGTATATCAGATCCAAAGCTTCTCAAGGGGATCAAAATCTTGTTAAAACTGAAAAGGTTAATATTGGAAGTCGATGAACCCAAGATGGTGAACATTGGAAAATGTTGCACTCAAGAAGAAAGAAGGAAGGCAATAGACCTATTGAAAAATTATGTTGACATTCTTTCCTATTCATATGATGATCTCAAGGCTTTTCAACCAAAGGAGATGCAACACTATATCCCTCTAAAACCTAGGATCAAACCTTTCAAGCAGAAGCAAAGGCAAAAATCCCAAGATTGCTGATACCATTTTTTAGGAGATCCAGAAGTTACTGAAAGCAAAGATTATTTTCCCTATACATCATTCAACATGGATTGCCAACATTGTGCCTGTGAGGAAGAAGAATGGTGAGATCCGCATCTGTGGATTTCAGGAATTTAAATCAGGACTCTCTAAAAGAAAACTATCCTCTCCCCATGATGGATCAATTTTTGCAAGTTTTCTCAAGCTCTAGAATGTTCACTATGCTAGATGGATTCTATGGATACAATTAGGTGGAATTCAGTACTCCAGATCAATGCAAAACCGCTTTCACTACTCCTTGGGGCACCTTTTCCTACAAGAGAATTCCATTTGGTCTTATCAATGTTGGTGCCACTTTTTAGAGGGAAATGGACTTGGATTTTTGTAGTTTGAAGGGAAAGTGTATTGTTGTGTACCTTGATGATTTGACTATTTTTTCCAAAACAAGGACAAATCATTTTCAGCATCTGGAAACAGTTCTTCAAAAATGTAGAGAACATGGATTTTCTCTCAATCCTAACAAGTTGTTCTTCTATGTTACTAAAGGTAAGTTGCTCGGAATATTGTTTCCAAAGAAGGGATAAAGATAGATCTAGAAAGAGTTCAAGTAATCCAACAAATTCCTCTTCCCGCAAGAAAAAGGGTGTTCAATCTTTGTTTGGCAAGATAAATTTCCGAGGAGATTCATTCCAGATTTTGCAGAACTAACTATGAGTGTTGCTCACATGATGAAAGGAAATAAAAATTTGGTTGGAATTCAAGGTAAAGAATCATTTGAAGATATCAAGAAAGCCATTGCTAAAACTCCCATCTTGGCATGTCCTGATTTTAGCAAGGATTTTATCATCTATGGCTATGTTACAGAGAGTACATTGGCTGTTGTTCTATCTCAGAAAAATTCTGAGGATAATGAACTTCCAATTTCCTTCATGAGCTATGTCTTGAAATCCCATGAATTGAAGTATACTTCTATGGAGAAACATGCTTTTTTAGTAGTCAAATCTGTTAATAAGTTTCACTTTTATATTCTTAATTCTCACTATGTTGTGCTTGTACCTGATACAACCATCAAGTCTATTCTTACACAACATGATTTTGGAAATAAGAGGGGAAATTCAATAACTAAAGTCCAAGAATATTACCTTGATATCAAGCCAACTAAGCTAGTCTGAGGTAAAGGCTTATGTGATCTTATTGTTGAAGGAGCTGATGAAGAATTGTCCACAGAAGCGGTTGATGTTCCTATTGTCCTCTTCCTCAGTTCAACAAATGAGTCGTATGTTGATATTGCACATTTTCTTACATATGGAGTGTGTTCATCCCACTTGAGTGACAAGGAAGAGAGAGCTATTAAGATAAGGTCTTCATAGTATGTATTATGGGAAAACGCTTTATTCAAAACAGACATAGATGGAAGATTCCTGAAGTGTGTGGATAAAGAGCAACAAAAGAAGTTGTTTTCAGCTTTCCATGATCAAGCTTGTGGTGGGAATTTCTCTTCTATTGTCACTACCCATAAAATCCTTCATGCAAGGTACTATTGGCCTACATTGTTAAGAGATTCATCAAAATGGGTAGGTAAGTGTGAAGCATGTCATACTTTTGTTGGGAGACCTAAGTTAGCTTCTTTACCACTTAAACCATTAGTAATTGATGAGCCTTTTCAACAATGGGGATTAGATTTTATTGGAACTCTTAACCCACCTTCCAGTGCTGGACATACTCATGTGCTAACTACTACAGATTACTTCACAAAGTGGGTAGAGGCTATTCCAGTCAAAAACACTACTTCTGAAGTGGTGTGTAATTTCATCAAAGAGAACATCTTAATAAGGTGTTGGGTGCCAAACAAAATTGTGACTGATAATGCTTCCAATTTTTCTTCTTCTGAGATGATGGATTTCTGTTATGGCTATGGAATTTCCCTTGATCATTCTTTAGATTATTCTCCTCAAGGCAATGGACAAGCAGAATCAACAAATAAGAATTTGGTAACCATCGTTTGGAATCTTGGCAATGACTCTCAAAGGAATTGGCATTGTAGTTGTTTTTACACCCACCAAAGAACAAGTAAACCCCATGCACATCGTCCTATCACCCAGGCAAGCGTTGGGAACTCACCCAAGGCACACACGGGTGCCGAGTCTTCTCCTTTATGTGATTTTAGTGGGAAACATCATCTACAATTAGACTCTAAAAAGAGTCGAGAAAATAAGCATGCAATGATCCTAGAGCTCAGAACGGCTTCTAGATCAATTTAGTCATCCCAAATAGAAAGGAACTTAATAGATCAAAGGAATTGGACTAAATCAGAAAGGAAAACATATCGGATTCATAGTCATTCCACAAACATACATGAAATATAATAGTTAAAGAAAATTATCTACACGAGAATTGTTAAAGTTTATATTCAATTAATTCAATAACCTCATTACATCCAATACATTTAGAACAGATCCTCATAGTATGGCAGACCAAACTCATGCATCATACCGGATTCATATCAAAAAGAAATTTCCCAACCCAACAGAGTCTTTAATACATTTCATCCCTATGATTTATCTACCCAACCCAATAGAGTCCTTTGTAGCATTTATACAAAGTTCCATCTCTATTTCTTTCTAGGTCACCCTCAACTCAATCATGTGGCGCTTGTATTTATAGGCATCCTAAAGTGACAATTCATCCTTCTACAAATGCCTTAGATCGTGGCACCAAATGTTTGAACGTGGTCCTCCATGGGTGCATGCTTCTCCAAGCATGAGCTCTCCATTCCTTGTCATGATGACCTTCTAGAATCTTCCATCGCAGGGTATATTCCTTCCCATGCCATCCTGTCACCAAGCTAACACCTTATCCACTGGGTCACACTTTTCTCGTGTCTTGCCTGATAAGCTGAAAGTGGTTAAGTCAAGAAACCTTGTTTTGTGGGTGTGGATTGCGGGTTCTACTAAAACCCTCCTCTGTGCGCCTAGTACTTGCGTGCCTACATGCCTTATAGGACTTAATAAATATTTCAGGGGCCCAACATGCACAAGAATCAGATGATGATGCTCTTTAGGAAGATAAAATTACACCCAAAAGAGCAATTGGGATGTCTCCATTCCAAGTGGTGTATTTTTTTGAAGCTCAAGGAATAAAGAATAAAGTGAAAGAATTATCAGCCTTGCACTTAATGAAGGGTATTGAGGACATAAGTTTCATTAGTTCCTTAGACAAGAGGATCATGTATCTCCGTTAAGTTGGATGAAGATAGGATGCAAGTTTTTGATAAAATATAAGCTCATCAACTGCGAAGGTGAAGGCTTTTTTTGACAAGAAATCTTAACCCGAGATTTCTAAGTGGGAAACATTGTTCTGTTGTGGGACAAAAGACATGAACCTCGAGGAATCCATGGTAAGTTTGATTCTCTTTGGCTTGGTCCTTTCGAAATAAGACACTTTCTTGGAGAAAATGTTTTCTACTTGGATTATATGGATGGATCCCCTCTCCCACATCCTTATAGTTGGAAATATTTAAAGTTGTTCAAGTCCTAGGTGATTAGGCAGTCCTTTTGTATATACTTTGTGCGGTGTTTCTTTTTTGGTCTTTCCTTTTTGGTTTGTTTCCCTTCCATGTGTGTTGTTTTCTATATTTCTTCACCTTTGAGTCTGTTTTCCCAATGGATAAGGCACCGTCTAATTTCCAGTTTTCTATGGTTTTTGATCTTGCCTCATTCCTTTTTCCAAGCCAAGTCATCCCCTGTATGGAGCCAAATTGTTGTCTCCCTCAAAATTCCCCTCATTTTTGAAGTCAAGTTTCAAAATTTTTGAGTTGGTGCCTTTGAAGAATGTTTAAAACAAAGTAAGAAGTTTGGAGAGATGGAGAAATTCATGCTTTGAAGTTTTTGGTGCTTGGTTTTTAATCTCACACCTTATCCATTTGGGTCACACTTTTCTCGTGTCCTACCCGATAAGATGAAAGTGGCTAAGTCCTCAAACCTTGTTTTGTGGGCGTGGATCGTGGGTTCTACTAAAACCCTCCTCTACGTGAATACTAACCGCACACCTACTCACCTTCTAGAACTTAGTAAATATTTCGGGGCCCAACATCATCAACCACCAAGGTCTCAATCATCTATTGTACCTCTTCCTCCACGGCCTTGTTTACTTCTTCCTTCGTGAGGCTTGGAGTCCTCTGATTTTTCATGCTAACCTCCTCACTTTCTTCCCCATCCCGGGTGTGCTCTTTCTCCTTTCTCGCCCTTCCTTTGTTTAAAGAAGAACTCATTCATTTATTCTTTGTTGCCCTCCTCCAAGTCATGAATTATAAAAATAGTTTATTCGGGCCTCCCTCAGCTTCATCTTCCTCATCGTCATCCTTTTCACCTTCGTAGGCACTCAGACTAGATGTGTCTTCTAATCCCAAATCTCTCACCATCTTCTTCTTCTTCCCCACTAGGGATTCCTATGTAGGCAACTTCAACCTTTCTTCATCTGATGACTCTTCCTTCTCTACTGGCTTCTCTGGCTCTAGAGTCTTTTCCTTGACTATAGCCTTCCTTTTGCGTGAATAGGTACTTGTCCTGGTGCTTATCCTAAGCGCACTAACTTCTTGTGTATCTTGAGCACTTTGTACCTTCTTCTGCGTCTCTTCTTTCTCCTTCTTCCTGGGCGCGGGCCTCTTCCTACCTGTTGGGTCTTCAGGTATAGATACCTCACCTTCAAGATAAACGCCCTTCTCAAACTTGGGCCTTATGCGAAGATATACTCACGTCGCGGACCCTCCCCGCAATGGGAAAGATTAGGGGTATCATCATCTGGACCTCATGTGACACATACTTGTCAACATACACGTGCTTGTTGGGGTAGACCAACCCTTTGTGTAGTTATCTGTGATCCTGGTCTATATTTTCAAGGTCCAAATCAAACTTCTTAGAATCCTTGAATCTATTGACTCCCTCCTGGAAGTATTGAGCTATGAAGGCAAAGGGGAGCTTACACTATGGGCTCATGGTTCCATCAGTCAACTTGAACCTCCCTATACAAAAATGTTGGTATACTACAAACTCAACCTCTCCTACTGTAAGTGTTGACAGTTGCTCTGGTATTCTCCATTCTACCCCGAACGCATTCCTCAGGTGTGAATACCATTTCTCAAGGCGCGCCTTATGCACAGGCGTCATGCTATCACAAGTATACTTCTCAAACCTCTTCGCGGGTGAAGGGTCTTCTACTTGGGTACTCCTATACGAACTTATCTGTGCATCGTGTATCCCAATCTCTGAAAACACAATGGTTAACAAGACATTCCCAAAGAGTATTTTATCTCCCTCTTGAGCGCTGCTTATGATTTCATCCGCAATGAATGTGGATAGATTATAGATGGTGCCTTCTTCTATTCTTCTACAGACATTTAACCAGGATTTGTTCACCTGTGTCCATCTCTCTAGTGCATTGAGATTTTTACCAAGCACATGGCCATCCTCATCACCGGATCTTCGATATCCATAATATCAAATTATCTTGACACCTTTTTATATGCATAAGAGGTGAACATCTCCTTGATCGCATCCTTGTCGCACAGTGTCATCTTCTATTATTTCTCCTTCATAGATGAGGCCTGTGAATCTTGAAATCAGCTGAGGGGTTATGCGCATCTTTCTCCCCGTGAAGTGAAAATGGTCTTCATGCACGTGCGACATCAACCGCTAATATAGGCACTCAAGCCTCCCAAAGTAGGGAAACTCATAAAATTGTAATAACCTCATCCTATCAAATTTCACTTTAACCTCATCACTGTAAATGAGCATACCCTCATGCGTCTTCTTGTTCGTTGGGTGCACTAAGTCCAGCGCCATTTCCTTTTCAGTTACATTTATTCGGTGATTGTAATCACTCACCGTCATTTTTCTAAGGTGGGACTCCCATTCTTTCCCAAGCAAGACTCCATCTGGGTACTACATTTCTACGTACCACTCTTCATTTGTGCTTGCAGTAGTTTCAAGTTGTTTTCCCTTGCCCTTGCCCTTACCCTTGACCTTTCCCTTCTTCGGTGTTCTAATTGGTTTCTTGGTTGGTTTTAAATAAGTCATCACTTCAAATTCTTTAGCTCTGCTACCCTTTCTAAGTTTAGACTTTCAACTGTGAAGAACGCCTTTTTTTCAACCCGTGCCCTAGGTTGCAAACCCTAACTGGAATATCTTTCCACAAGACGACACTTCTTCAAAACTCTTCCCACGCCCGTGTATCACTTCCCTTCTGGTTTATAAATCAAACTAGCCACTCACGCTCAAATTCTTGCAATTTTTCTTCACATAGATGAACTCTTGAAACCATAGTTCATAAAAGCTTTCTTCTCTTCGTAGTCACAAAGTAAATAATGAAGTGTCCAACCCTCTATTTATAGATTTTTCCTCTTTTTATCAATAAATGCCACTTCACCTACCAATGTACTTTCACATTAATTTTGGTGTTTTAAACAAAACCGACTTTAGTGCCCTACCTCATGTGCCTAATTTTACGTGGATAATTCTCCAACCTTCTGGCGCGTAACTAATCTATCTTGACAGGAGACTCTTGTGCGTAAGTCACCAAAGGTCGAAGGCACTTCTTCCATCCTCAAGATTTTTGTTCTCGCCTACCTCGTGTTGTTTTTGTGCTTCTTTCTCCTTTGTACGTGGATCCAAATTGTGGGCTTTTCCTGACACCAACCATCATTTTTCTCTTTTCCTTCCATACTTTTCATTTTCACAGGGCCATTCAATCGGGCTTCCCAAGGAAATCCTTCCTTGCACTTTTCTTGCACTTTCCTTCACATTACTCCACCCTAAAATAAAATGATGCACGGTCCTCTACGCATTCACAACCTTCAAAAAGTAACGAGGTTATTTGCACCCAAGGTGTAAAACAAAACAACAATGCGAAAGGGAAACACAAAAGAAGAAAGCACTTAAAGGAAATTCTAAACTAGCTGATAATATTACCTTAGTTACAAACACCAAGAAGACTTATTTATAGTAGGGCTTCAGCCTACTGCCATTGAAGTGTCCAAGAAATTTCATCCCATCCAGCACTTATAACTGGCACGCGCCTGAATCAAGGATGTACGAAATGATAAAGGGACCCAACCAATGGACCTTCAACTTCCCAGGATGGCGCAGAAACTTTGAATCATACAATAAGACCATCTCGCCCAACCTCAAAAATTTGTTTTTAATACGGCGATCATGTCATGCCATTTTGCTTTTTCAATTTTCATTCCTGCTCACTCGGCTAATGATCATCTTTCATCCAATTTCATTAACTCATCCATTCTTTCTTTTAGCGCTTTCTCATCATCCAAACCTCCTACGCATGCTATACGCAGTGATGGTAACATGAATTCTACTGGTAGGAGACCCTCCACGCCAAACACCAATTGAAATGGTGTGGCCTTATTCAACCTTTTGTAGGTTGTCCTATATACCCAAAGCACGACTGAAACCTTTTCATCCCAATCCTTCCTGCCAACATCACAGATCTTAGTCAATGTGTGACTAAGTATTTTTTTAAATGCCTCAACAGTTCCATTTTCTTGAGGGTGATAAGGGGTAGTTTTGTGATGGGCCACCATGAATTTTGATAATATAATCCTAACCATTTAATTCAAAAAGTGTGTACCTCTATCACTTGTACGGCTCAACGGGAATACATACCTGCTGATTATGTTTTCCCACAAAAACCTAGTAGCCGTATCTATGGTACAATCCTTAGTAGGCACTGCCTCTTCCCACCTCCTCGTTATAATTAGTATAAGTGATGATATACCTTGAGCCGACCTTTTCGCTGCTAGTGAGATTGGTCCTACATAGTCGATCGCCACTTCTCGAAGGGTTCTGCGCTTGTATTGGTCGCAAGGGCATTTCATTCCTTTTCCCGGGTTTGCTAAGGTGTTGGCAATGGTCACACACCTTGCAATACTCAATGAAATCTTGGTAAATGGTCTCCCAAAAGCCCCGTGATCGAAATCTTCCACGTAGTTTCTTTTCTACAATGTCCTCCAAAGCAATCCCACCATGTGCCTCTTCTATTATAGCAATGTGCTCATGCTCTAACATGCATCGGTGCAGAACCTCATCACAACCCATCTTGTACAGATCTCCATTTATCAACATGTAGGGCGTAGTGCGGATGGCCAACTTCTTCTTGTCCAGGGCCTTCATTCCTCCCGGTGCCATGCCTTCCTTGAGAAAAACTACAATGTCTTCTAACTCCTAGGGCACACACTACAACCTAAATAATTACGTGTCTAGCATAGTATCTTCGATGCTCTACGCATCCTCCCCTGAATCAATTCTAGATAAATGATCAGGTCTGCAATTACTCTTCCCAGGCTTCACAACCACTGTGAACTCGAACTCTTGAAATAACAGCACCCACCGACATATGCACCCTTGTAAAATGGCCTTGTTTACTAAGTACTTCAGTGCCATATGGTCGGTGTAGAATATAAAGGGATTCTCCAGAAGATACTGCCTGAACTTGTGAAATGCGTAGATCATTGACAAAGCCTCGCACTCAGTTGTAGTATAATTTTATGCTCATTGGTGTTAACTTCCTACTTACAAAACACAAAGGATGATCAACAACCCCTCACCAGGTTGTGCAAGTACTACTCCAATTGTTGTCCCAGAGGCATCCACATGAACATGGAATGGCTTATCCTAGGAAGGAAACCATAGAATAGGTGCGGTGACAAGCCTATCCTTCAAAGTGTCAAATGCCTTTTGTTGCGCCTCTCCGTAGATAAAGGCACTTTTATGTCTAAGTAATTCTTCTAATGGCATGGTGATCTTGGCATATCCCTTGATGAATTTATTGTAGTTCCCCGTATGCCCAAGAAATCCATGCATGGTGCTCTGGATAGTAGGCTCCACCAATCCCACAATAACTGCAACCTTGGCAGGGTCTACTAACAAGCCCTCTTTACATATGATGTGTCCCAACAGTGTCCCAAAGGGGGTAGCAAATACACATTTCTTAATGTTGAGAGATATCCTCAACTACCGACACCTCTCAAACATCAACCTCAGATTATCACAATGGTCCTTGACCAGCCCATAAACCGTCCAATCATCAAGATAAACCTAAAGGAACATGTGGATGAATTCTTGGAACGCCTGAACCACTATGCGCGAGAAAACAATAGGTGCATTCTTCACTCCAAAAGGCATGATTGTGTATCCAAAACTTCCCCATTTAGTGGCAAAAGTTTTCTTCTCCTGGTCTTCCTTTGTAATCTAGACTTGGTGGTATCCTAAAACTCCATCTGAAGGAATAGATTTCGCACCTAGCGACTCCCACTAGAATTTCTTCAAATGTGAAGGGGGTGGGAAAAGGATCGATGACACAAACCACATTCAATTCCCTATAATCCATGTAGATCCTAATCCTTTCATCCTTATTGCTATTAATCACAATTGGACTTATCCATTATGATTCTTCCATAGCCTTAATGATACCAAATGCTATCATTTTTTCTATCTCTTCCTTTACCTTCATGCTCAAATTCGGATTCATCCAGGTAGGGTCTCTTCCTCACCGGGCACACACTTTCCTTCAATTTTTCTTCATCTCCCCAAGGAATGGTGGATGCCTTTAAGCTCATAGTACACGCATGGGAATAAATCCTCGAACTCATGCAAAAGATCAATGATCTTAGAGACTTATTTTTCCGACCAGTAGTCTCCAATGATGGCCTCCTTAGGCTCTTCCTCCGAGCCGATGTTAACCTTCTATGTCTTTAAAGGTTCATGTTATGCATGCACCTAATCATCAGCATTATCTGCTACTTTACATGTCCCCATAATTGGTTAACATCCAGGCCTTCTGCCTCTTCCCCATCAATTACATGTACCAACTTTCCATTTTCGTTTTATACATGCACGCTCAAGCTGAATTTCATCTGCCTCCTCTTCTTTAAATTCTACCCCCAAATCAGGTTCACCAAGCAAGTCCAACAACCTATCTTCTCGCCATGGCACTATCCCCCATGGTAAGGTGCTTGAAAATCTGCAACGCCTTGTCTACTTCGGTTTGTACTTTGATACTCAAATGTTTGAAGAAGATCGGCCACTAACTCTTGCCAATTACAAGTCTGGCGGTGTGTCTCAGAGTGTATGTACTGCAGTGCGTGCACAACCCTACAATGTAGAATACAGTTTGTGCACCCACAAGGATGGTGGTAAAGCTTCCATGCCTTCTCTCTAGGTCTTCTCACACTCCTGAATATGGAAAGAGGTGGATTCCTTGCCATGATAGTCCTTGATGATAGTGGGCATGTTGCTTCTAGAGAACCATACAGAGAGGGAAATTCTCACCTCACGCCATTCCAAGAGGTTCTCGCTATGTGTAGCCCACCACCTTGTTGTTGTGCCAAGTAAGACATAACTCAACATCCCTCATTGCTCATCCTGCTTCTTCCACTGAGCTTCCATCTCCCACAAAAAGATCTCAGGGTGGGCATCTCCGGAATACTTAGCAATCTTCTTCCCACCCAGTGCACCGATCATACGCACCATTTTTACCTTAGTTACTGATCCTCTCAAATTCCTCCTCACCAACTCATAGGTCCCATGCACCCAATTATCACATGCTATACTGGTGGTATCACTTACGGACTGAGCATCCTCAAACTAGATAACTCCCTCTATAGGATGAATGATCTCCGGGTCCCTGATTGAGCACACATAAATTCTATCAAGGACCTCTTCTCCCAGGGGTTTAGTATAGGGTGTTGATTTTCCATCACCAGGGGTATAATGACTCGCTCCTCCTTATTTTCAAATATTATGTACCCCTTGTTGAACCAAAGGTCTGCATTGTTTTTATAGCCCCACGGCACCCAAGTAGTGCTAGGAAATTTTCCACCTCGGCGAGTGCCAAGAATTCAAAGTCCCTAGTAAAATTTCCCCCTGAATTGTGATGGATGCATCTTTCAAGACACCAATGGGCATTGCCTTCATTTTTTAGCCATATACAACACATTAAAAGATGGCCATAATCCAAGTCTTCCCATTTGACTCCGGGCATCCAAAGTGAGAACAATGACTTCTGCGCCTATGTCAATGAGGATGTTACTAAGCATCCATCCATCCACTACTGCATTCAACATGATTTCTTTATCATAATCAAGGCTATGAGGGGGAAGGTTTACATGCAATACCTACCTCTCGCACTCTTCTCTGACGTGTGGTACCTTCTCCCGTAACCATTCTCCTAGCAAGGGAATAATATTCTCTTGCCTTAACATCTTACATACCTCCTTACCTCATCCAGGTCATTCTTGAGCACTTTGATAGTCCTTTGTTCCTCCCTCCTGACTCGCTCCTTTAGACACTAGATCTCCCCTTGCAAACTCCGAATAACATCCATAGTTTCCTGATACACTTCCTTCTAAGAGAAGGGTCTAGGTACTTTCCATGTACCACCTCTTCTCTTGTAACCAGAGTCCTTTGCCTCAATTTCCTTTCCGCGTAGCCTCTGCTCTTGTTGTTACCATAACAGCTCCAAATCTGCATCACGTGTCATCTGTGGCATCCATTGTGTATCATCCTTCTTTATACTCACCATGGAAGTGCCCTTATCTTTCCGGTGCCTTTGATTCATGTGCTCAAACAACTCAGGGCACTCCTCATACTTATGTTTCTTTCCACACCATGAGCACTGCAACAAGTCCAAACATTCATGCTTATAGTTGTCCATAGACCCACAATTGAAACAGGTTCCATGTGGGAAGTGACTTCTCCCTCCGTGGTTACCACGACCATTAAATCCTTAGTTAAATACCCTTCCGCACGTGCTCCTCCATAATGGCTCTCATATCCTTTAGATCTCCTTTACAACTACTTGGTTTAGCGCACACCAAGATCAATAGCCTCATGAATCTGATCAATCAACCTATAATCCTTAGTGTCATGTGTTGTGGAGGTACAGATCTTGCAATAACAAGATACATTTTTTGAATCGCATTGTAGCAGGGGGAACATACTTGCATCATGGTCCCCGTGATAGATTTCACAATCTACCACTATGGCGCGTACCGCCTTCCGGGTGCATATTCCACCATTGTCTTTTATATGCCCCTCCACGTCACAATTTGTACACCACATTCCACTCGATTCTTTGGAGATATGTTCACGGAAAACTTTTCCAACTGCCTTGCCATGGTAGCAATCTAAGCCTCCAAAAATGGGCTAACACCAGTGTCAACACTTCCGATGGCCTCGTCGCGTAGAGAATATTCAAGTGCCTCCCGCGGGTCTATGAAATTTTATGAGATAATGACCTTTTAAAAGGTGTTATCAACCCCCAACAAACCATTGATAATGTTGTGAAGGGTGAATATCATATGACACTTTATACGAAAAGTTTTGAAACATGTGTCATACTCCCGCACACTCTCTGTCCCCTGCTTAGATCTCCTTGAGAGCGGTGATTCTCTTCTACTCAAACTCGGGTATGTGGAACTCTACCGGAAGGCATTTTTCAATGCAAAGGTGTAATCTACCACCGTCTCGATGGGGGTCATAATTCCTATATCAACTATGTGTGCCCTTGCAACATCATTGCAAATTGACGGATTCTACTTCGGGGTTGTGATCCCCTTCGCATGCCATAGCTCTCACTTATGCACATGCTTTGCAACATCTTCTATGCCTCTGTAATTAGGAAAGTGCAAAGACATCTCAAAGAAGAATTGAGGAGGTGGATGGGGTCCTTGTCCTCCCGATCTCATCCTTTGATTTCCTCTCGGTATTTCCTCCTCCACCGTATCCACCAAATTATGAGCCCCCATCCACCGGTTCCACCTCCGGATCCTCACATGGTAAGAAAGGGGTCTGATTTTTTTGCACCTAACGTTCCCAATGTTCCACCGAAATGCGTGCCAATGGTCTCGTGATATTGTGCCACTACCATGTATTTCCCTTGCCACTCCCTGACACACTTCCAAAACCCCACATATATGTGCCTTGCCCAAAAATTCCAGCAAAACTGGAATAGAATGTGCAGCCATAGAAGTCCTAAATGAGAAATTATATCTCCCAGGCATTGATCGGTTACTTCCACTCGATACCAATTGGATTAACTATACTTTTCCCTTGATATAACAAACCAAGTGCCTCATTTTGGTCTCTAGGTGGGTTCGAGATGCATGTCAATGACTCTTCATTCTTCACATGCAATGAACTCTCATTAGAAGCCTAGGGTTCTCTCTCCCATGCTTGCCAAGATGGGGTAGCACAACTTCTCGGTTCCACGTCCTCCACAAGAACATCCACTCCCATAAACATCTACCTCCATAAATCCATCATACTTGTAACCTTGTGTTGTCTAGCAATCTCCCTCTCACGTGCTTCACTATACTTGAGTCGTCTCTCCTCCCTTTCCTTCTCAGTCGTAATGTCCGCCATCTTTCCCCACCCTAGCTTCCTCGCCTAGCACTCAGGAAGGTTTAGCCGGCCATTGGAAATGCCTCTAAACTCATGGTCACGATCAAGATCTTCATTGTCGGGGAATAGCTCATAGAAATGATCCCTGGCTCTGCAGAAACTCAAACTCAGCAACTTCCAGACAAGAATACGTGGAAATAGCGTATTCCAGGGTGTAGCTAGCTAGCACTCCCTTCCACCAATGATCCACAACACGAGTCCACGTCAAATCAACGCCTTGCAACCTCTTGTATTCTCCCCGGGTCCATGCGCACGATCTAGAGTACCATCTCGATCTGGATGCATATGCTGAGAGCCATTCATACAACTCTACTGGGAAGTAGTAGAAAAAAGTCTCATATAACTCATGGTAGAGGTTCTCTTCCACCCATCTACGTGCATAAAATTTAGGTCCAGTGTTGAATCTCTGAGAAAATTCATCCTCCGTGCTCTTGAACCATGTTTCAACACTTTCCAAGGTCAAATTTTCTATCATCACTAATTACACATCATGATGTATGCCATTTCCCACTACAATTTTGAAAAGAGGCCCCGAAAATGGAACCAAGATGTAGTCATTTTTACACCCACCAAAGAACAAGGAAACCCCATGTGCTTTGGCCTATCACCCAAATGCGGGCATTGGGTGCTTACCCGACACACGCGGGTGCCGAGTCTTCTCCTTTATGTGAGTTTAGTGGGAAACATCATCTACAATCGACTCTAAAAAGAGTGAGTAGAAAATAAAAATGTAATGATCCTAGAGCTCAGAATGACTTCTAGATCAATGCAGTCATCCCAAACATAAAGGCACTTAACAGATCAAAGGAATTGCACTAAATCGAAGGAAAACATATCGGATTCATAGTCATTCCACAAACATACATGAAATATAACAATTAAAGAGAATTGTCTGCACTAGAATTGTTAAAGTTTATATTCAATTAACTCAATAACCTCATTACATTCAGTACATTCATAACAGATCCTCATAGTATGGCAAACAAAGTCATGCATCATACCGGATTCATATCAAAAAGAAATTTCCCAACCCAACAGAGTCCTTAATACATTTCCTTCCTATGATTTATCTACCCAACCCAATAGAGTCCTTTGTAGCATTTCTACAAAGTTCCGGCTCTATTTCTTACTGGATCACCCTCAACTCAACTATGGGCGCTTGTATTTATAGGCATCCTAAAGTGCCAACTCATCCTTCTACGGCCTTAGATCAGGCACCAAGTGTCTGAACATGGTCCTCCATGGGTGCATGCTTCTCCAAGCATGAGCTCTCCATTCCTTGTCATGATGACCTTCTAGAATCTTCCATCGCAGGGTATATTCCTTCCCATGCCATCCTGTCACCAAGCTGGCACCTTATCCACTCGGGTCACACTTTTCTCAAGTCCTACCTGATAAGCTGAAAGCGGCTAAGTCCCGAAACCTTATTTTGCTAACGTAGATCATGGGTTCTACTAAAACCCTCCTCTTTGTGCTTAGTACTTGCGCACCTACGCACCTTCTAGAACTTAGTCAATATTTCAGGGGCCCAACATGCACAATAAGCTCTATGATGCTCTCTGGGTAGATAGAATTACACCCAAAAGAGCAATTGGGATGTATCCATTCCAGGTGGTGTATTATTTTGAAGCTCAGCTTTCAATAATAGTGGAATTACCATCTTTGCACTTAATGAAGGCTATTGAGGAAACAAGTTTCATTAGTTCCTTGGACTAGAGGATCATGTATCTCAAGAAGCTAGATGAAGACAGGATGCAAGGTTTTGATAAAATCTCAACTCATCAACTGAAGGTGAATGATTTGTTTGATAAGAAGGATCGACCTAGATATTTCCAAGTGGGAGACATTGTTCTGTTGTGGGAAAAAAGACATGAACCTCGAGGAATCCATGGTAAGTTTTATTCTCTTTGGCTTGGTCCTTTCAAAATCAGACACTTTCCTGGAGAAAATTTTTTCTACTTGGATTATATGGATGGATCCCCTATCCCACATCCTTATAGCTAGTAATATTTGAATTTGTTCAAGTCCTAGGTGATTAGGCAATCCTTTTGTATATATTGTGTGCGGTGTTCCTTTTTTAGTGTTTCCTTTTTGGTTTGTTTCCCTTCCATGTGTGTTGTTTTCTATATTGCTTCACCTTTGACTCCATTTTCCTAATGGATAAGGCACTGGTCTAATTTCCTAGAGTTTTTCTATGGTTCTTGATCTTTCCTCGTTCCTCTGTCCAAGCCAAGTCATCCCCAAAAGGAGCCAACTATTTTCGCCCTCAAAATTCCCCTCATTTTTGAAGTCAAGTTTCAAAAATTTTGAGTTGGTGCCTTTGAGGAATGTTTAGAACAAAGTAAGAAGTCTAGAGAGATGGAGAAATTTGTGCTTTGAAGTTGTTGGTGCTTAGTTTTTAATCTCACCCCTTTCATTTAAAATTCTCCAGTCTACGTGGTTTGATAAACTTTCTGTCTTCCCATCTGGATGTGTGAAAAGTTGTTACCTTCATTCAAATGTTGTTGTCAATCCTTTTCCATGATCGTGGATCCAGTTGATCCATTTATTATTTACAATTTTCTCTCTCGTGGAGAACAATTTGAATTTGGGCATGAATGGCGGGGCTTCCCCTACATTTTTATTTTCCCAGAGTCATGTTTTCCCTATCAATTTATTTCCCAAAGATCCGTAGATACATGGACAACTCTGGTTGGATGTGGCGTGGTGGTTCCTTTTACGAACTTAGCACTTTTTTTATTTTTTGCAAAAGTGTTGAAATGGCCCCGTGGCCCGAAGGTTCTTGATTGGCTTAATCAAGCGGTGGTGAAAAGGCGGCCCCCTTTTTGTGTTTTAAGGCATTATAGTGAAAAGGTGTAAAAGTATAAAAGGATTCCTAGGACCCGCAAAAGGACACGTGGCCATTTTCATGTTCAAAGTGGGAAGGTGGGTTGTCGGAGATTTTGGGAATTTTGGTTTTGTTTCCAAAAGGGCGTAAAATTATAAAGTGAAGCGTGACCCCATAGGCACATTGAAAATTCCAAGCAAAAAGGCGGGTCGTCGAGCACTTTGAAGATTTTTGATTTGTTGCCAAAAAGGGAGTAAAATTGTAAAATGGTCTGTGACTCCGCTGGGGACCGAATAAAGTCAAATGTTGAGCCTGCATCAATGTCAAAAGCGGGAAGGCGGATTGTTAGAGCACTTTGGGAAATTTTGTCTCATTTGAAAAAGGAGTAAAGTTACAAATGAACCACAATTCGTCTGCAAGCCAAGTATTTAATATGTGTTGAAAAGTCAAAGTGGAGAGGTGGGTCATCAAAGCACTTTGGGAATTTCAACCTTTTATCAAAATAAAGTAAATTTGTAAAAGAGAGCCACGACCCCGGTGATGCCCAGGTAGATCCACGTGTTGGGTGTATATAAAAAGTGAATTTCGGGCCTCCGAGGATATGGGAGGTTTTTATAATTTTTCGTTTCTTCACAAAAGGTGCAAGTTGTTATTTCGGCCCGCAGATCCATTTTGCAAAAGTTGCATTTTCACCATTTTTGTACGGATTCAATTCAAATATTCAAATGGGAATAAATTATGATCCAAAGTGCTCGAAATTCAAAAAAATATACTTGTTAGAAAGCTCTCAACCTCCTCTACGCCATGGAAGAATAAATAATATTTTTAGTAGGATTTTATGGGTGGGAATCTAGAAAATATCTTCCATGCATTTAATACGAAATCCGATTGCTTTACTAAATCGGATTTGATTCGATTTTCCATTCTTCCTTCTCCAACACTCCAAATAGACTTGGAGAACTCGATTTGATGTTTGGATTTGATGGAAAACATCTTTCATGCCATTAATATGTGATCAGATTGCTTCGAGAACCAAATTTGATTCAATTTTCCATCTTTCCTTCTCTAACACGCTAAACAGACATGAAGAACCAGACTTGATAGATTGAAGATGGATCTACAAGGGCATTTATGGTTGGTGTTTGAGCTTCCAAATCATATTTCCTCCTCCTCTTCTTCTCCTCTCTTCACTTCATCTATAAATGTAAGAGCATTGGCTTATTGTAAAGTGGTTGTATCCTGGTAATCTGTAAATGTAATAGATTCGAAAGTAATCAATACAGAAGTTTTTCCCCTTTCTTCCTTTACTATTCCTTCTTTCCTCGTCTAAAATTTGTGAATCATCTATCTTTTATGAAAATAAACTTTGTGTTCTTGTTGATATGATTTCAAGAACTTTGTGTCTATGAAGTTATATCAGTTATAAATGTGAATGATTCCATTATGCATCTCCATTGCTCAATACGTATAAGGTTATACTCTGCTATCTATATTTCTGAAAGAATTGTTATGTTCTTCCTCTCTCATCTCCTTAGTTCTTATATTCTTTCGTATTGATGATCTTAGGGCATAATATGTTTCAAAGTATCGTGATTCCTCACTTTAAAAGTCGTACATTTGTATATAAGTTTTGTTTCTTACTTTCAATAAGGGAACCTCTCCCACTAAAGAGGATGGACTTTTTGTCCCCTGATTGTGGTTTATTAAAAGTACTATTTTAAAACCCAACAGGATGTTAAGGCAAGATAATATTATTCCCTTGTTAGGAGAATGGTTACGGGAGAAGGTACCACACACTGGAGCTGAGCGCAATAGGCAAGTTCTGCATGTGAACCTTCACCATCAAAGCCTTGACTATGACAAAAAAATCACCTTGAATGCACGATCATTGATGGGTGGATCCTTAGTAATATCCTCATTGACATAGGAGTGGAGGTAAATGTTCTCACATTAGATGCTTGGCATCAAATGGGAAGGCCCACATTACATCCATCTTTGAATGTGTTGTATATGGAAAAAAAAACAAAGGCAATGCCCATTGGAGTCTTGAAGGATGCATCTATCACCATTCAAGGGGGCAAGTTTCCTGGAGACTTTGAAGTCTTGGTGCTCACCGAGGTAGAAAATTTTCCAGCATTGTTTGGGCACCCATGGTATTATAAGAACAATGATGACCTATAGTTTAGCATAGGATACATTAGTTTTGAGAAAAAGGAAGAACGGGTGATTATCCCTTTAACTGATGGGAAGTCAACACCCTATACTGAGCCCTTAGGAGAAGAATTCCTTCATAGAATCTATGTGTGCTCCATTAAATATCCTGAGATAATTCATCCCATAGGGAGAGTTATCTTGTTTAAAGATGCTCACTCCTTAAGTGATACCACTAGATGGCATGTGACAATTGGGCACATGGGACTTATGAGTTCATTTGATGACAATTGAGGGATCTGTAAAAGGGTAACAAAGGCGAGATCGGTTTGGTGCCTAGGAGGGAAAAAGTTACCAAGTTACTCTGGAGGAGCCAATCCTAAATAATTCTTGCGAGAGATGGAGGCTCAGTGGAAAAATGAGAGAGAGAAAAGAAAAATGTTAAACTATAACCAACTCGTGATCACGCTTTCGCACCGGTGGGATACACATTGGGAAAACCTTCTAGAATGGCGCGAGGTGGGAATCATGTTCTCTGTTAGGTTCTCTAGAAGCAATGCACCCATTGTCATCCAAGACTACCATGGTAAAGAAACCACCTCATTTCATGTCCAAGCATGTGAGAAGACTTGGATAGGAGGTGCAGAAGCTTTACCACCCTCGTTATGGGTGTATAAGTTGTATTCCACCTTGCAAGGTTGTGCACGCGCATGGTATATTCATTTGGAGATGCATCGTCAAATAGGTAATTGGAAAGAGTTGGTGGTTGATCTCATTCAAGATTTCGAGTATAGGAGTACGAAGCCATCAATGGATAAGGTGTTATAAGTTATTGAGATCCTTACAATGGGAGATAGTGCTATGGAAGAAGATAAAATATAGGAGCTATTAGGAAAACCTGGTTTAGAGACATGCTTTGATGAAGAAGAATCAGGAAATATATAACATATGTGCATGTGTAAGGAAAAGGAAAAAGGGAATATGGTTTATGTGATTGATGGTGAAGAGATGGAGAGTTTAGATGTTAACCATTCTATAGGTTCACGTGAGGTCATAAATAGTGCTGATGAGAAAGTGTGCGCCTACCATGAGCCTTTAAATAAAAATAAGGTTAACATTGGTTCAGAAGGAGAACCTAAGGAAGCTATCATTGGGGATTATTGGTCGAGAGAAGGAGGTTTCTAATATCATCGATCTATTACATGAGTTTCGTGGATTTGTTCCTCGTGGGTACCATGAGCTCAAACGCGCGTTCACCATTCCTTAGGGGAGATGAGGATCAATTTGAAGGAGGTTGTGTGCCCAGTTTGGAAAATACCATACCGGATGAATTATAACTTGCACATAAAGATCGAGGAAGAGATAGACAAGATGATAGCATCAAGCATTATTGAGGCCATTGAAGAATCAGAGTGGGTAAGTCCAATGGTCATAAGTATCAAGAAGGATGGAAGGATAAGGATATGTGTGGATTACAGGTAGTTGAATGCAGTTTGTGTCATCGACCATTTTCCAACCCCCTTCACTTTGAAGAAATTTTGGAAGGAGTGGCCGGGCGTGAAGTCTATTCCTTTACTAATGGATTTTTGTTTACATTGTAAATATCTTCCCAGTCGATATAGACAAACAGGAGAATATAGAAATCAAAGAAGCTCAAATCCCTGACATTCAAAAGGCACACGGAAATGGCGCATGACAATGAGTTTCGACAGGGTAAAGGATGCGCCCTTGGCACACGGAAATGGCACATGACACTGAGTGTCGACAGGGTAAAGGATGCGCCCTTGGCGCACGGAAATGGCGCATGACACAGAGTGTCGACAGGGTAAAGGATGCGCCCTTGGCGCATGGAAATGGCGCATGACAATGAGTGTTGACAGGGGAAAAAGTTGTGCCTTGGTGCATGTAAGAGGATGTCGACACACACATGGATGTGCCTATGGCACACCTTCAGGAGGTGCAACATTTTGAGCGCTGACAGGAAGCAGACCCTGGCGCAGATATTCAGACGGCCATAACTTTTGACTGGGAGCTCGGATTCATGCAAGGTTGGACTTTTCGGAAAGCTTACAAGGTCCTCTGTCCAACTACAATTGGATATCTTTAATTGGGTGAGAAAAATTCTTAAAAATGCAAAATACAGTTCGCCACTTTTGGGTTCGCTGGGGTTCTCACCTACCATCATAATGAGATGAATTAAATGCAACCTAGAGGTGGTTGGGGTAGTTTTGGAATTCCTCTCTCTTTTCTCTCTCATTCTTCCTATAAATTTTAAGGAGGGGCTTCTTTCTAAAATTGGACATTCTTGTTTTGCCCCTCCCTTCTTCTCTTTGGCAGGTGAACTTGTGGAGTTAAAACCTCCCATTTGAAACTGTAATGCAACCTTGCCTCTTGGCATTTTGTAGTGTGTTGTATCAATCTTTGGAGCAAATTAATGCATGTCTGTGGATGATTCTCAACCCTCTCTGTATTCATTTGCATCCCCTTGATCTTTCACTGTGAATCTAGCTATCTGTGCATGATCTTGCATTGCATTTTAATGGTCTTGTGTTTATTGGCAAGACAGTGTTCTTCATTCCTCGGTGCATCACCTTTGTAGTTTAGGTTTTATTTTATGCATTTTCTTACCCTGTCTCCTTGGCAAGTTAGATTAGGTTTTTAGTAAACCCTCTGCATTTTCTACGTGTGCATCTGAACAGAGGAATAGGAACCGGCCTTCATCCGGAGAGCTTTTCCGATTTCACAAGGTCCCACACTTGGGAAAAGCTCCATGTTATGCAATCATATTGAGAGTCTCAACCCATCGTGTTGCAGACATTCAGGGGTGTTGCGATTCATCATCAACAATTTTGGCATGCCCGGTGGGACCTTAGAGGTCTTCCACTTCATCTTTTGCAGGTTGGTGTGTTCCTGTGAAGATTTCAGCCTTTGGAGGCACTTGCAAACACATCTGGCGACTCCATGTGATCAATAACTCATTCTCTAAGCTGCAGACTTATTTTTCATCCATTCCCACCCATCTTTCTTTCCATCTCTTTCATTCTTTCCCATTCCATGAAGTTGTGCAATCATGACTTCATTTCCATCATGGGATTCACATTTTCAACAACAGCAGCAGTATATTCCACCTCCAACATGTTTTACAAATCCTCCGAATCAGCATTTTGAGCAGATTCAAGATCAGTATGCATACCCATATGAGCAGTAGTGCCAAAGTCAGTTTGGATATGAAGCACACCAAGAGCAAGAGTAAGCACATAATGAAGACCATCAGATGCAAGATGCTGGTCTGTTGGAGAAAATCCAAAAGATGGAGGTAGAGATAGTGCGACCCAGCACCAACTCAAATGAGAGCTTTCAGAATTGGTTACAGATACTCCTTGTCCATGGGGAGGCCCTTTTCCAAGACACTTCAGCCCTCGGGAGAAGTTGGACTTCATGATGAAGATGTTGCCCCAACTTGCACAATGGATAGTAGAGATAGAGGCCTATACACTTGTTGTTGAACAACCTTGTCAATGGGTAATTTCTACACCATCATCTGGCTTTTCTCTTCCCATTACTCAAGCAGCACCATCTCATTTGGAATTGCAAATTCTAAATTCTCCATCTGCTGTCCCAAGTGTTGAATCCATTTCTCCACCTCTCAGCCTTCCACCACACCTCAATTCTTCTTTCCTTTTTCCTTCCAAACAATCATCCCATCCACAAGAACTAAAAGAAATACCCCTCCTCCAAAGAAACAAGAGTTTCTACCACCAAAAAAATTTCCAAATCAATTGAGTTACAACCCATCCCTCCTCTTGCATTCCCAATTCCATGTGGGGAAGAAGAAATTGCAAAAATCAGTCATCAAGGACAGCAAGAGGAAGAGCCAAGAAAAGAAGAAATGATTAAGAGCTTAGTAAGTTTGGCTCTTAAATTTGGAATTGAGAAGATCCCTTTGCTGGTAAAGCCTACAGAAGAGGCTAAGGTTGAACAAATGGTGGTCAGGACTGATTTTGTTGCAGCAGAAGAAGAAGATCTTGCAGTCCCAACTTGTCCTCTAGAGCAGCAGATCGAGGAGTTTGACTTGACAAACTTCATGCTGGAGGAAGAGTTCAATCAAGAGCAAAATTGTCTTCAAACATTGGAGGAAGTTGAACATTTGCAGCAGGACAACAATGAGATAATTTATCTATCAGATTTGGAGGATTGTTTTGATGAAGAAGAACCGGTTGAGTTTCCACCATTCTCTCTTTCATCATCCACATTCCAAACACTTGAGTCTGCTGTCATGGAGGAGAGCATTCATTTGTAACAGCCTGCATCTTATGGTAGCTCATTAGAACCAAGATTGGAAGATCTTAATCTTTCATGTTCTTCATTGGAGGAAGAGAAAGGACAGAGGAATTTCACCATTTCTTCCACACCATCCATTCAGTGTTCTACAAGAAGACTCCATTTTGGAGTTAAAAATCAAAGCTATGGGCATATCAAAAGAACCATACCTTGCCCAATCAGGTATTTGGCTTTATTGGAGCCAAAGGAGAAGTCACAACCAGTTATGGTTGCTTCTAAGCATGAGGGTGAGCTACAAAGTACCAAGGATCAGCTGTCATACCTCTTCAATCCAAATGCAGAGCAACTAAAAGAGGTATTGAAATTGCCTTCAGCTGATACCTTGATGATTTGGGTGGAAGACCAGCTTCTTGTTGATTTTCCATCCATCCTAACAGCCATGATCAGCTCCAAATCATTTGCATGGCTGCCAATTTTGAAGAAAGGAAGCTATTTTGCACAACCAGTTGCAGGGTTTGTTTAGCTTGCCTTTGTTTCCAGTTAGAGTAGAATAGGTAGGTTTGCTTTCAGTAGAAAAAGTGCTTGTGCACACTCTGCATGTTCCATTTGGAGCATGTATGATTTTCAGTTCTGTACATAGTTTTTGGTGTTGCTGGTTTTGCTCTGGCACAGTTCATTTCAGTGGCATTTTGGTGAGGACAACTCCAAGTTCAATGGGTTTCAAGTGGCTCAGAAGGGATTTTTCAAAGTTCAGATCAGTTTTCAGGCTTTCTTATGACTCCATGCCCAATGGATTGCTAAAAGGCCACTGATCTTCTACCTAGCAGGCAGGTGACCCCGTTGAGTCGCCAAATTGTTGTAAATATCTTCCCCCGGGTCGATATAGACAAACAGGAGAATATAGAAATCAAAGAAGCTCAAATCCCTGACATTCAAAAGGTGCACGGAAATGGCGCATGACAATGAGTGTTGACAGGGTAAAGGATGCGCCCTTGGCACACAGAAATGGCGCATGACACTGAGTGTCGACAAGGTAAAGGATGCGCCCTTGGCGCACAGAAATGGCGCATGACACAGAGTGTCGATAGGGTAAAGGATGCGCCCTTGGCGCATGGAAATGGCGCATGACAATGAGTGTTGACAGGGAAAAAGTTGTGCCTTGGCACATGTAAGAGGATGTTGACACACACACGGATGCGCCTATGGCGCACCTTCAGGAGGCGCAACATTTTGAGCGCTGACAGAAGCGTGACTCTCGTAGATATTCGACGGCCATAACTTTTTACCTGAGCTTGGATTCATGCAAGGTTGGACTTTTGGAAAGCTTACGAGGTCCTCTCGTCAACTACAACTGGACATCTTTAATTGGGTGAGAAAAAATTCTTAAAAATGCAAAATACAATTCGCCACTTCGGGTTCGCTAGGTTCTCACCTACCATCATAATGAGATGAATTAAATGCAACCTAGAGGTGGTTAGGGTAGTTTTGGAATTCCTCTCTCTTTTCTCTCTCATTCTTCCTATAAATTGTAAGGAGGGGCTTCTTTCTAAAGGTTGGACATTCTTGTTTTGCCCCTCCCTTCTTCTCTTTGGCAGGTGAACTTGTGGAGTTAAAACCTCCCATTTGAAACTGTAATGCAACCTTGCCTCTTGGCATTTTGCAGTGTGTTGTATCAATCTTTGGAGAAAATTAATGCATGTCTGTGGATGATTCTCAACCCTCTCTGTATTCATTTGCATCCCCTTGATCTTTCACTGTGAATCTGGCTATCTGTGCATGATCTTGCATTGCATTTTAATGGTCTGTGTTTATTGGCAAGACAGGTGTTCTTCATTCCTCGGTGCATCACCTTTGTAGTTTAGGTTTTATTTTATGCATTTTCTTACCCTATCTCCTTGGCAAGTTAGATTAGGTTTTTAGTAAACCCTCTGCATTTTCTACGTGTGCATCTGAACAGAGGAATAGGAACAGCCTTCATCCGGAGAGCTTTTCCGATTTCGCAAGGTCCCACACTTGGGAAAAGCTCCATGTTATGCAATCGTACTGAGAGTCTCAACCCATCATGTTGTAGACATTCAGGGGTGTTGCGATTCGTCATCAATAGTACCACCAAGTTAGGATTGCAAAGGAAGACCATGAGTAGACAAATTTCGCCACCGAGTGGGGAAGTTTTTCCTACATGGTTATGCCTTTTATATTGAAGAATGTGCTTGCAGTGTTCTCACACATTATGGTACAAGCATTTCAATAATTCATCCAAAAATTTCTTCAAGTCTACTTGATGATTGGAAAGTTTATGGATTAGTTAAGTACCATTGTGATAATTGAAGGTTGATGTTTGAGAGATGTTAGCAGCTTGAGGATATCCCTAAAAATTAAGAAATGTGTCTTTGTTACCCCATTTGGAACCTTATTGGGGCATATCATATGAAACGACGGCTTACTAGTAGATCCCACCAAAGTTGCAGTCATTGTGGGGTTGGGGAACCTACTAGTAAAGTGTAGTGCGCAAATTCCTTGGGCATACAGGGTACTAAATGAATTTCATCAAAGGGTATGCCAATATATCTCGCACCATTAGAATAATTGCTTAAACATAAAAGTGCCTTTCATTGGGGAGAGGCGCAATGTAAGGAATTTGATACATTAAAGGATAGGCTTGTCACTACGCCCATATTACGTTTTCCTTCCCGGGATAAACCTTTCCATGTGCATGTTGATGCCTTAGGGACAGCTATGGGAGCAATACTAGCACAACCTGGTGAAGGGATTGTTGATCATCCCTTGTGTTTCACAAGAACAAAGTTAACACCAACAGTAAAACAATTACACAACTATTGAGCATGAAGCATTATCTATGATCTATGTGTTGTATAAATTTTGACAGTTTTGTTGGCAACACCATTCATATTCTACATAGACCACATGACATTAAAGTACTTAGTAAACAAGCCCATTCTCGCAAGGGCTCATATGTCGTTGGGTCCTCGTTATTTCAAGAATTTGAATTTTCAGTTGTAGTAAAACCAAGAAAAATCAATTCTAGACCTAATCACTTATTTAGAATTGACTCGGGGAGTATGTGTAGAACATTAAGGATACTATTCCAAATGCACAATTTTTTAGGTTGTGATGCACACCCTTAGACTTAGAAGACGCATAGTATTTCTCAAAATAGGTGTGGCACCTAAGGAAAGAAGGATCTGAAAGGAAACAATTGGCTATACGCGTCACACCCTACATGCCGATCGTTGGAGATTTGTATAAGCTAGGTCGTGATGAGGTTCTTTACCGATGCGTGCTAGAACATGAGCGCATTGATATTATGGAATAAGTGCATGGTGGGATTGCAAGAGGACATTATGCAGGGAATGCAACCACGCGGAAGATCTTACTAGCATGACTTTGGTGGGAAACCATCTACCAGATCAGTATTGACTTTTGCAAGGCCTATGACCATTGTCATTCCTTGGAAAACTGAAAGAGGGATGAAATGCCCTTACGACTAATAGCCAATGCCAAACCATTTGAAAAATGTGAAATCGATTTTGTAGGCCCTATTTCACCAAATGCACGTAGAAATGGATCGCACTACATCATCACTTGCATTAAATATTTGACAAGATGGTTAGAAGTAGTGCTTTGACCAAGGATTGTATCGCAGAAACATCTATCATATTTTTATGGGAAAAAATCATTAAGCAGGTATGGATGTCCCTTGAGCTTGACAAGTGATAGAGGTACACACTTTCTCAATGAAACAATCAAGATTCTATTAGTAGAATTTATGGTGGCCTATCACAAGACTACCCCCTATCACCCTAAAGAAAATGGAACTGTTGAGTCATTTAACAAAATATTAAGTCACACATTGACTAAGATCATGTGACGTTGGAAGACAAGATTGGGATGACAAAGTATCAGTCATTTGATGGGCATACAAGATAGCTTACAAGAGGTTGAACAAGGCCACACCATTTCAATTGGTGTTTGGCATGAAGGTTGTTTTACCAGTTGAATTCATGTTACCATCACTACATATAGCATGCGTAGGAGGATTAGTTGATGAGTAAGCACTGGAAGAAAGGATTGATACGTTGATGCAATTAAACGAAAGATGATCACTTGCTAGATGGAGTCAGAAGATTGAAAAAGTAACAAAAAAGGCATGGCAAGATCATCACATCAAGAATAAAAAGTTTGAGGTTATGCAGATGGTTTTTCTATATGATTCCAAGTTTCGCACCATCCCGGAAAGTTAAAAGTCCATTGGTGGGGCCCTTGCATCATCTCGTACATCCTTGATTTAGGAATGTGCCAGCTTATAAGCACCGGATGGGACACGATTACCAAGTCACTCCAATGGGAGTAGTCAAGCCCTACTATAAATAAGTCTTCTTGGTGTTTGTAAATAAGGAAGTATTGCACAATGAGTAGAATTTTCTTTAGTGAATTTTCTTTTCTTGTGTTTCCCTTTCTCATTTTTTGTTCCTTTCGTTGTTTTTTTTGTGCCATGTGTTCCAGTAACTACATTACTTTCTAAAGGTTTTGTATATGCAGAGGACCATGCATCTATTTAGTGTGGGGTGGAGTGATACGAAGTAGAGGCCTGTAATAAAAGTTTAAGCGGGCAATAGAAGTTGCGGAGTGGGCATTAGAAGCTGTGGTGAATGGCCCAGTTGAAGGATAAAAAGAGCATAAGGTTAAGAAGCGCGTAGAAGAGAGGTGGATGAAAATTTTTGGTTTCAAGAAGGATTTGCAGAAACCATGTACATAAAGTATGAAGAGCATAGGAACAACATGAGGTAGGCGAAGGGAAAAATAGGGTAAAGGATAGAAGAAGTTCCTTCGGCGCCGTGGAAACGTGTGTAAGAGTCTTTGGTCGGGTTGGAGTTTTTGCACACCGTAAGGTTGTGAAGGGTTTTTTCACGCAGGATGTGGCACGTGGGAAGGGTGCTTAAAGTAGGATTAGTGGAAAAATCCACATTTAATGTTAAAGTACATTGGTAGGTGGTATAACATTTAATGCTAGAAAGAGGTAAAAATTATAAATACAATTTCGCATAAGTCATTTATTACCTTGCGTTTATCAAGTGAAAGAAGCTCTTATGAACTAGAACATCCAAAGATAATTTTTGTGAAGAAAGGAGAATCCGAGAAATTTGAGTGGGAATCGGAGTAGATCTTAAAAAAGAAGGAAGGGATACATAGGCGTAAGGAAGGTTTTGTGAAGAGCGCTCGCCTTGTGGAAGGATTTCTGGTTAGGTTTTGGAAGCTACGGCACTGGAGAAAGAAGGATTCATTCCAGGAGTTGAAGCTTTGAGCTTTGGGATTGAGCAGAGTAGCAGAGCAGAGAAAGAGGAAGGAGTATTTAAGTTCAATCTGACTAGAAAAAATGGCACCCAAGAAACCAACCGTTTCACCAAGAAAAAGGGAAAGGGAAAAGGAAATCAAACAACTACCATTGTGAGCACCAACGAAGAATGGTATGTAGAAATGTAGTACCCATATGGGGTATTTATAGGAAAAGAGTGGGAGTCACACTTACAAAATATGGTCTGTAAGTGATTATAACCATTGCATGAACACCACCGAGAAGGAAATGGCTCTAGAGTTGGTTCAACTAACTAACAAGAGGACACCATATGGGATTCCCATTTACAATGATGAGGTGAAGGTCAAATTAGAGAAGAATGGATTATTGCAACTATATGAGTTGTCAAACTTTGGAAATCCTAAGTGCCTCTACCAATGGTTTATATCGCCCATGCATGAGTTTCAGTTTTATTTTGTGGGGCGTAAGATGCGTATCGCACCACAACTGATATGCAAGTGCACAGCCCGATCTCAGAAGGAGAGTCCTTGGACAACGATTTAGAAGATAAGGAGGCTATCAAGGAGAATGTAGTCGCGTATGACTACAAGAAGGGGTCATGATACTTTGACATCACCATGATCCCAAACCCAATTATGAGGATGGCCATGTGCTTTGTCACCAAGACCAATGATCAGGAACATTGGACACAAGTGAACAAGGCATGGCTAAATGTATGCCGGAAGATATCTGAAGGAACAATCTATAGCTTATCTTCTTTCATCATGGATGAGATTATAAGTAGCGCTAAGGAGGGAGAATATACTCTTCTGTAATGTCCTCCTCACCATTGTATTTTTAGATATTGGAGTGCCCGATGTGTGAGATTTTTTTTTGGGAATATCCAGAAGAGGATCCCTCACCCGCAAAAAGGTTTGTGAAATACACTTGTAAAACCATGACGGCCGCTCACAAAGCGTGCCTGGAGAAGTGGTATAAGAGAATGTGTGACACATTCGGGGCTGAGTGGAGGATCCCACAATAGTTTCTTGCATTCATGGAAGAAGAGGCAGAATTTTCGGTATACCAACACTTCTACATTGGCAGATTTACATTGACATATGGGAATATGAGTCCATGGTGCAAGCTACCCTTCTCCTTCACCACCCAATACTTCCAAGATGAAATCAATCAGTTCAAGGAGGCCAAGATACTAAGGTTCAACCTTAGTGAGCTAGATATAGACTACAACGAGATGCAATAGAATCTCATCTACCCAAAGAAGAATGCATATGTGCAGAGATATGTCTCCCATGAGATATAAATGATGAAGCCTTTAACACTGCCAATTGCAAGTAGGACCGCAGCAAGGGTGTATCTTGCGCATAAGGCCACAATTTGAAAAGGGTTCTTACTTAGAGGATGATGTATCCATTCCCGAAGACCCTACAGGAGAAATAAGGATGCACCAGGGAAGAGAGAGAGAGAGAGAGAGAGAGAGAGAGAGAGAGAGAGAGAAGGTGTAGGAGAAAAAGGCACCAAGTGTTCAAACTATATAATCAGGGCAAGGCGTGCTTAAGGAAGCACTAATCCTATCACTTATGCACGCAGAAAGAAGTCCCCAATTAAAGAGAAGACCCCAAGAGGAAGCACCAGTGAGCATGAAGAACCTTTCACAAAGGAGAAGTCACCAGGTAGAGAGGAAGAGAGAGAAGAATCTCCTATACTGGAATCACCGCTAGGAAAAGGCAGGTAGGTAGAAGAGAAAACTGATTCGAGGAAACAAAAGCTTGGAGACCTAAATAGGTGAAAAATATGATGATGATCCCGAGGGAAGTGAAGACCATCCAATATATGATGTACATGACTCGCATAAGGAAGTAGATAAGGAGAAGAATAAAGAGGAGGAAGAAACTACCTAGGACAAGGGGGTGAGTAAGAAAGTAAATTATAAAGATCGGAGGACCCCAAACCTCAAAAAGAAAAAATCAAAGAATCCATGGAGAAAGAAGTGGTGGGAATCATCAAGGACTCCGGTCAAAAAGAGATGGAGTAGAGAACAAATGAGGTATTGAAGGAAGGAGAAGAGGAAAGTGTAGGAAAAGAGTATGGGAGGATGGGGGATCCCGGTTTGGTGTAAGCTTTCCAAAGGTCGTGCACACAGGGGGAGATGCATAAGTAGCATAGAGACAATGGATGGGTTACGTTGATGATCAAAAGGTGTTTCATGCACATTTTATAAGCACCATACCAACAGATCAACTCTTGTCCATGGCGTCATTTGATGAGGAAGGTGCATACCCTCGGACGAGGAAAATGCTTTCTTGGGCATTTGAGTCCCACATTGATGAGCCCGGATTTGAAGTAAGCCAAGGGGAATTGATGAAGATGCCGGAAACAAAGGGAATAAATCCCTTGGTAAATACTCAACAGTTATCAGATGAGCAAGTTTGCAATGCGCTCAACAAGGTTTTAGTTGAGCTCAAGGCCAGCTTATCAACAAGGTTTCAAGTTGGGTTACTGTAGAGGATTGTCATTCCTATTATTGTTCATCATTTATACTTCTTGTCGGGGTTTTTAATTGAATTCATGACTCCATTTTCTGGTAGGTGCCTCTCTTTTGGCTTGCTATTCCTCACGAACTCATGTTTTAGGATATTTTTCCTACTTTGTACTCACCCTATTTGTATATTTTCCATTTAAGCTGATCTAAAGCTTTGATTTTTACCAGCCGCAATGGTTTCAAGGCTATCGAGCTCAAGTTCATTTTTCTCTATTCATGGCTGTCATAGTTTATGGGTACTCAAGCTTTCTATATTCTTAAATGATGGGATTCCTCTCGATGGTTGTGTAAATGCATAGGTTTTCCTTAGATCCGGGTATGCATAATTTTTCCTTTTCTATTTATGCCCATGGGGTTCACTTTTTATTGTATTACTGTGCCCGTATTTTGGTGGTTTATCGTCTTGTGTCTTGAACCACCATTCTAACTTACTAAGAAAGTATCTTCTTCTTATGGCCGTCATTTCTAGTAGAAATGAGAGTTGGGTTTATGTAGAAGGCCATGGATATATTGGCAGAATTCATTTCTTTCCCTAGCCGCCATGATAGTTACTCGGAGCTTCGATTTGGTTTCGCCTTAGATGAGTTATCTTGGCTACCTATTTTCTAGATATGGGTTTACTTTTTATCTTTAGATTCCACTTTATCCTGATGGATTTATTGACGTAATGCTTACCATTAAACCGTAAAACCCTACTTTTAAGATTTTCGAGTTCCATATTATTATAGTTGGTTTTTATGGCGAGGATTTTGAGTACGGCACCATTTTCATGCCTTGGCATTTTCTATTTCATTGGTTTGAATCTAGTTATTTTTTTATTAGTAAGTTGTTACTAGATCTCTCAAAATTTGTAAAACTTTATTGAAAGCCCTTGTTGGAGATAGTTTATATTTCACCCAAAAATAAAACGGTGGCTTTCATTTAAATACACGCATGTTCCAAGTTCATTAGCCGAGGTTTGGATACTATTCAAAAATCTTATGGCACAATGTAGTTTGCTTTGTGTATGAGTTGTTTCTTTTTCTCGATGGTGGATACCCTGATGCCATTATTGATCTTGTAGATCTTTGTAACCTCTATAAAACTTACCTCTCGTGAACTCTTCCCTTTTCTAAATCCATTTTGAGTTTTTGAGATGGCTGAGATTCATTGCTTTATCTATACGCTTTCTATAACAGGGAAGGATTGAAACCCTGTCTTTATGCTTTCATATCTTTCCTTTATGCATTGTAATAATGACTTGATCTTTATGAAAACAATATGGACAATATTTACTTTATCTATAGTATTATCTCATGGTAATTTGTTTCTATTTCATTTCTTATTCTTTTATTTCGGTGTGAAGAAATCGAACTCTTATGTGACCTTAATGATGTTTGCTCACTATAAAGATTTTTGTTACATGAAGGAATGAGTGATTTGATTCATATTTTAAGCTGAAGTTACCTTTGGTGGTTGTATAATACTTAGCTCTAATCCTTGCTAGGTTTTTCTATTTTCAAGCTCGGCCTACATTTGTTGAACTATTCATGGCCATGCATTAGAAGCTTTCAACTTTATGGTTGACAAATGCAATCACAACATCAAAATTGTATGCCCCTATATGCTAAAAATGCATTAATGATATATCATGGGAAATTGTATTCACATGTCAATGTCAAATCAAATCCATACACATTTTATTATTGCATGCTTGTATTATGTTTCTTGTATGGATGTCATTACTAGTCAGTAAAGATTATTGTCCTTTCAGTAGAATATTCACCTTGATGATAAAAAATGTTGAAAATTTTGAACGAGAGTGCGTCATATATTTCTCCATTTTTCAATTGTAACTTGATTCTTAATTTTTTTAAAGTTATCACCTCAAATATTCTAATTGCTTTTAATTTTAATCCTTTGAAAATTTGATCTCGTATCATGTACTTTGAGGTTGAAAACATTGTAGAGCTATATTTTGATTTATGCAACATTATGTCTTGTAAATTTTGTGATCTAAAATATAGCTCCATATTTTTTATAGAATGTAAGATCCATTTATTACTTATCATTACTTTATCACTTGTCCATGGAATGATAGATTATTGAATATGTAGGCTTTCTTATTTGTGGAAATTGTTTCCAAAGAATGATATTGTTATCTCTCGAAAGTGCACCATGTAGAGAGATGGTTGCAGGTGTTCTAAGCTTGCAAAATTGGTCTCTCTCTTTCATATATACAATGGAAACACCTCAGGTCTATGGGTATACCTATTTTGAGGTGAGTCTCCATGATCAAAGCCGGTTCCTTATTGGTGTATCCTAAAATAACTTTCTGGGGTTTGAGGGTAAAAGATGACTATAAAGGAATTTAAAACTGAGGTGATACACCAAATTTGTATGAGGGATTTGACTGAGTATATGCACAATTGATTTGGGAAGGATTCTTGATGCACGAGCAACCAATTTTCTGCAAAATATTAAGGGCAAACACTTTGATGTATTGAGGGAAAGTATCACAACAATACTACTAAGTTAAACATGCACATTAATATCATACAAAAATTACTGAATTTGCAATAGGGTAAGATGATTAATCAGGGAATTTAACATTCACAAGAATTAATAGAACATACACAAGACTACAAATAATTGGAAAGGCAGAAAATACTTCACATTCAAAGGGCAAAACTCATAAGAATTGCTTCCGCACTCGTGTCTAAAAAGTCCTCCCAGAGATTTAAAAATCTTATCCCTTATGCCTTGCCAAGGCACACAATATATAGCAAACTTATTTCCCACCCTTCCTAAAAATAGGCTAAAATTGTACTCACCCATGCATCTTGTTTTTATCTTTCATTTATTAATAAATAAAGGAATAAAAATAGAACATACAAATACAAAGAGGTATTAAAACCATTGGTTACAAATCACCAACTGCGAAATAACTGCTTCTATTTTTAAGAAAAGAAAGGATGGAATAATTTGATGATAATACATTTTTCTTGATGAGCAAGTCTTCTCTCTCGTGCACGCAAACTCTTCTTTTTGATGATAGTTCTTTTGCGAATGGATGCCACTTTACTCTCTGTGAGTAAGAAAAAATTAATTATCCTCTAACCATGGTAGAAATTGGTGAGCTCGAACTCGATTTTGATGAAAATATGTTGCAAACATAGTTATTGTTGGCAATCAAAATATTGAGCTCCATTCGAGCTGGAAAAGTTTTATAAATTTATCCCGTGAGCCGCCATTAATGGAGCTCTGTGTTTTCTCGTGTAAATATGCCAATTTTGCATACTTTAAGCTTGGTTTTGTATTCTCAAGAACTCGCATTTATTTCTTCAAAAATATGTCCTTGTATGACCCATCGATCCAAAATGGCCTTGGAAAATCCTTCCTTAACGTTTTCTCGATTAAATTTGTATTTGAATATTCGCCCGCCCAATCACTTTAATTTATGCCTTACACGTGTTTGAATCTGGTCACAAATGGAATCATGGCTTCATTTTGATACTTAGCACTTTTATGAAAAAAGGCTAAAATTTTGAAAATGCCCAAAGAGCCCGCTTCTTCGATTTTGACCTTTGATGACGTGGGTGGAGTCATGGGAACTTAAACACTTTTTCCATTTCAAAACTCAAAGTTTTAAAAGGCCTCGATGCTCGAACTCCCGCTTATATTATGCATACGTGTCTTTTTGGTCCTTTGGCATGGGGCTCATGGGACAAATTTTAACGTTTTTGCCTTAGTAACAAAAAAAGGTTAAAAGTTCCGAATAGATCCGATGGCCCAACTTTTCTTTAATCTCTACTCGACTTTTTGATAGTTTGACTTTCACCGCGAGAGATTCGGGCCACTTAAACACTTTTCTCCTTTTGCTTTTGTGGGTCGGCGGGTGAATTAATAACTTTTTGTCTTTTGGAAAAGAGCTCAAATTCTCAAAACTCCAGCGATCCGTTGTTGACTTAACATATTGGTGCTTTGACTTTCACCGCGTGGAGTTTCAGAAAACTTAACACTTTACTCTTTTTGCAATTTTCAAATTCTTAAAGGAACCCACAGATCGACTTTTCCATTACTCAAATGATGCTTTCACTTTGACCGAGGAGTCTTAGGGTAATTTTATAATTTTAACCTTTTAAGGTTCAAAGTCTCAAAACATCTCGACGGTCCGCATCTCCGCAGATTTCACCGGCCTCCGGGGTCAGTGGGAAATTTATCACTTTATTTCATTTTACAAACCTTAAATTTTTAAATGGCAAAAACTTATGACCATTCACTTTTACACTTCTACAATAAAAGGGGGCCACGTGTACTCTTGCGGGTCTGCGGACAATTTTTGAAAAATTTCACAAAAATTGAAAAAGTGTTAATTTGTGAAAAATGGACCCACCGTGTTGAAGCCAATCAGATTTCATCGAGCCTGCAGGGAGCTTTATCACTTTTTCCCAAAGTAATGAAAAAAAAAGGCTAAGTTATCCAAAAGACCCACCTTTTCACCGGGTTAATTAAATCGGGTTGAGTTTACATTAGAAACTTGCAATCAATTTCTTAGCATTGATTTTTTGTACCTTTGATCCACGATCGTTGATCTTCAACCCGTGATTAGGATTTCTGATTTACATTGAATGCGGTTGCTGAAATTAACCATGGTTTTTTGTATCGAATTTGGGAACGGTTTTTTAGCCTCTTTATCTAGTACTTGTTGATTTTTATTCATTGATTCTTTGATCTATAACTCAGATTGAGTTAGGTTGATTAGGTTTTTATGAGTAAAACACTTGAACCTTAATCCATTTGGCATTTTCATTTTTGAGCTCAAGTCGAACTAAATGAACTCTGTAAAAATTAAATGACCACCATTTGATGAATCTTTCAAGATCATATTTTCTTCTCTATTATTAACGACCTCCATTTTAACCATTTCGAGTTCAACTTTGGCCTATACTTGCAAGACTTGATCAAATTTTTCCAGTTAGGTTGCTTTGAGTTTTAGCTTTTATTCGAAATGTGTATCTAAAAATTGAGGATTCAAAGGTCACCATTGTTGAAGTTTGTGATTTTGCTTTCTTTTATTTCCTAACTATAATTTTGAAACATATCTCCAAATCTGGATATCCACTCAATGTTTTTTTATCAAAGGCAGGATATGTATTTTCTTTTGTAGACCCGCAATCGCATTCACTCCTTTGAGTTGTATTTCAACAAAATTGTATATGGATTTTTAAATGTCCCGCATGAATGAGTTATTTTTCCCAAAATATTTATATACCCATGCATTTTTTCCATTGTGGCTTAAGATATTACAATCTAGATTTAGGTATCTTCCTTTTGATACGGGTATTGGAAATTATTACTCTTTTTATTCTACAACTGTGCTTGACTTGATGAGAACTTTGTACTTATGTATGTGGCATTCTTTGATTCTCGCAAGTGGTTCTTTATCCATGTAATACCATTCTCAGGCACAAGCCTTGATTCGGATGCCTTGTTGAAATATTGTAATCTTGTTTCTTTTACTTAGATACTTTATTTCTTTGATAGTATTTCTTGCATACAAGAAAAATTGAAATATTGATTTTATATGGTGAAGCCCTGTCAAAATTTTCCCAGAATTCTTTCCACTTTAGTTGCTATTTTAAATATGCACTTTGTCTACAAAACTCTTCTCTCTGGAATAGCTATTAAATCTTGAGTTGCATTCCCATTTCACTCTGCTTCATGTAACATGGAATACAATTAATTGAAAACTACAATCTGAAACAATAATGAGGCCTGAATGATTTGATTTATTTTTCTTGGTTGTAAGTTGTACCTTCACACTTAAGAAAATAGTTAGAAAATATTTAGGATTTTTGGCCTATCTTATGTCCATGTTTTTCTTTTCTTTTCTCTTCCTCTTCCTTATGAGTGATTAAATCATGTATACAAGATGACCTTCAAGTAATATACATCTCTTATTGCTAAGAGATCCATATGCGCAAATTAGGACAATGTAGGAATATGAATCAACCCTGAGATCTTAACTAATGATTTCCCTCTTTTCTTCTTTTTAGGTACAGTTCTTTCCAATGCTGAAGATGAAGACACATAAACCAAAGGAGAAGACCCAAGGCAATAATGGGTTCACTCATACTCCTTGATTTCCTCTTTCATGCCTGTGTACCTCTTATTTCAGTAGATGTACTATAATTTTTAGTTACATCCCACGGCTTATGTGGGAACACTTGAAATTCCTTATAAATAAAACATTGAATTCTAAAATTGAGTTGTGTATTTCTTTCTACATTTCAGCTTTCAGTATGGATTGTATAATGAACTAAACAACCCATTGATATAATTGAATGTCTTAATAATGAAGGAAAGATCATTAAGAATACCTATAACATCTAATAATGAGCTTTGTTCTACAATCTACATTTAATAATGTTGTTCCAATACTTAGCATCTCACCTATTCTCGTAATTGGACATCCTTATCAAGACAACACATTTGTCCTTTTGGGCCTTGTGTTATTTTGCTGAAGATAGTCAAGAAATTACAGACTATATGATTTGTTACATTTTGTAACAACACACATAGCTGCAGATTTCATGTAATCATTAATTAACTCAATAGTAACAATATTATCTGAAATAAAATCCCTAGCTTAGGTATACTTCACCAATGCTATCTGTCAGTAATGAAGTTTTGAGTTACCCATTTTTGCACAAGTGTAAAATTGTCAACATTTCGCGATGCTTTGCAAGGAAATTTGTCTCGCTAACATGTAAACTAGTGCCTTGCTCTTGTCCATTGGGCATGGAGTCTAAATATGTAACCAAAAATGCCTTTCCGAAAGGTCCAACCCTTCCAAAACAAACTAAATATGGGAAAGGATTTGGTAAACCAAACCACATGCACGAATGCACTTATTGAATTGAAAAACATTGCAATGTGTAGAAACTACACTTATTGAAGGGAAATCCTACTCTAAACAATCCTTGTAATATTTTCAATAATGTTGTTTGAGGAACATACCATTCATAGGAATGGGAAATTCCTCTCCATTCAACCTTGAAAGGTGAAAAACATTGTGTTCTTTACAGATAAAATCATGTAAGGACCACTCTAGATCAGTATCAAACTTTGTGTGTCTTCCTGGTTTTGCATGATCATTATCCCACTTTAACACAATATCTCCTTCATTGAAGATTTTGAATTTTGATTTTTATCAAAAGTCTTCTTCATCTCGCTTCGATTCTTTTCCATATTCACATGAGCTTGATCTCTTAGCTCTTATAACTCCATTAATTTTGCATATCAAATCTGCAATGGTTCATTCTCAAGTAGCTCCATTTAATGTAGCAAATCTAATGCAGGTGACTCAAATGAAATAGGCATTCTTGCTTCTATTCCATACACAAGTTTGTATGGTGAATTTCAACCGATATTTTAGGAGTTACTCTATCAGCCCAAAGTGTTGACTTCAACATCAGATGGTAAGTTCTTTGGTTATCCTTGAGTGTTTTTCTCGATGATTCTTAAAATATTCTTGTTAGTACTTTCAGCTAACCCATTATCTTGTGGGTAATAATTATATGAAGAACTTAGATAAATTCCATGGTTGATGTACCCAATCATTATCTTTGCACCAAGAAATGTCAAAGCATTATCTAATATGATAGTTGTTGAACACCAAATCTGCAAACTATACCTTCATAAAAGGATAGTATTGAAGTTTCATTACCATCTTTCAAATCTATTACTTCAGTCCACCATGTAAAATAATCTATAGAAGTTAAAATCCACTTGTGCCCTTGTGAATAAGGTGGGTTTATCATAACAATAAATTCAAGACCCCACTACATAAAAGGTTGATCAATGAGATAGGTCAGTAAAGAAAGTGAAGCTAAACATTATTTTCCAAAAATAAAACACATTTTTTACACTTTCTAATCCATTCAAAATAGTCTTTGAATATGTCAATGATAATAACTAGCTTTCATAATTTTGAAGGTTGTGGTACATGCTGAAAAATGACCTCCTACATGTCCTTCATGGAATTCTGATAGTATTTTCTGAATTTTATTATAGTCAATACATCGTAGCAATATTCCATTTATATCTCGTTTGAATAACACACTATCAATAAAGATATAGGGAACAACTTGTAATCTGAAACACCTTCGTTTATTTTTGTCCATGCCTTCCAAATAGGTTCCATGTTGTAAATAATTAACTAAATTAGTCATCCATCTTGATTCTTGAATCTCTTGAGACGATTCGGTTGCTGATTTTCTGGCTGCACCATGACATCCGGTTGCTGATACTCAATTTCAGCATGTTGTTTTGAACCTTCTAGTTCTATAGCTTGTTATTTTTCTATATCGTAAATCAGGTGTTCACACAAACCTTTTCCTTAAACTGTCTTAAGCAACTTGGATATCAACATCATATCCCATAACTTTCATTATCCAAACTTCTCTTTTCTCATTCAATTCTTTATTTAACAAGAAAACTTTCACACTTGGGTGAAAAACAAGAACATGAATTTTATTGTTTGAAAGCATGTACTTAAAATTCTTTAGTCCTCTGACTACTGAAAGTACCTGTTTTTTAAGAAATGTGTACCTTTTTTCGTAATCATGGAACCTCTGTCCAAAGAAAGTAATCGGTTGCTCAATATTTTCATCATTTACTTGAGTTAATATAGCTGAGATTGTTTCAGCTCCTACAAGTGCATACATTGTAAAATCTTTATCAAAATTTGGATTTGAAAGAGTAGGATCCTGAGAGATGGTTGTTTTGATTGCTTTAAACCCTTCTCTCCCTTCGCTGGTCCAAGAGAAATTTTTCTCTTTCTTTAACATAGTTGTCAATGGTTTAACCAATGCTGCAAAATATGGAACAAATCTTCTAACAAAGTTGATTTTTCCAAGAAAAATTTATAATGCCTTCTTATGATGAGGCAATGATAGTTGTGATATGGCTTCAATTCTGAAAGGATCAATTGTTAATCCTTTCTTAGAAACAATATGACCAAGTAGTTTACCTTGATGTACTTGAAAAGATAAACTTCTTGGGATTCAAAGATATTCCAAACTACATGTATAACTAAAAATTCTACCTTAGATGCATTATATGTTCATTTGAATCTTTTGTAAATACAGTAACATCATCTAAATAAATAAGGATGCATTTATTTAACAGTCATGGTAAAAGCCATGTGCATTACACGTTGAACCAACATTTGAAAGACCAAAAGGCATTCTTTTGTAAGCATAAGTACCTCATTTGTTGGTAAAATCTATTTTGTACCTATCTTCTTCTCAAACTAAAATCTGATTATATCCACTTTGTAACCTTCTAGAAGAGATCTAGTCTATCCGAACCGAAAAATGTTCTTAAAATCTGATCCATATTTGGAAGTGGGTTATGATCTTTTAATGAGGCTTTATTAAGATCTTTGAAATCCACACATAATCTTATTTCTCCATTCTTCTTCCTAACAAGAACATTATTTTCTAACCAACTTGAATGCTTAACCACAAAGATAATATCTGATCCAATCAACTTGGATAATTCTTTCCTCATTAAAGGATCTATTTTGGGATTTACAGCCTCTGTTTCTACCTAACTCGGCTTGGAATTTGGCTTTAATTAAATAGTATGTTGTGCTAAAGTGGGATCAAAACCTTTCAAATATTACTATCTCTAAGTGAAAACATATTTAAATTCTTTACAAAGATCAATAAAATATCTTTTTCAAATTTGAGGAACATACCTTTCCGAGAAACATTTTTTTCCTTCATCAACTGAGATCTCTTCATAATTATCAACATGTGTTGACATCTTAGTTTTGTCTTTCCTTAACTGATCATCAGTGTTGAAGATGTCTTCTAATGTGACTAAACCTTGAGGTAACTTATTTTTCTTTAATTGAACAATTTGGTCACCATATAAGTGTTGTAATTTGTCTTGATTTACTACAGAAAATTCAGCTTCTTGCTGCAAAAACCTACAAATTTGATCATCATTTTCAAAAAATGCCAATTCAAATCATTATCAGGTATAGAAGGCCTGACAATTAGCTTGATATGAGGCTGAATTTTGTTATTTTCTATTTGTTCTAGCACTTCAAAGCTAGCACCAACTACTGCAAATTTGTCGCATGTTTATTTTCTATTCTAGGAATAGACTGAATATTAATAGCCTCGAAATATTCCATTAAGTTTGAAGCTCTATGTCTCTGTAAGATTTCATTAATGGATTCTTACAAACATTGAAGTTCCTTACTTGATTAATAATGAACTTAGAATCACCAAAAATTTGTAGCTTGCTGATACCTCTTTTTCTGGTCAAAAGTAAGCCATGAATTAATGCTTCGTATTCAGCTATGTTACAAGTGCATGAAAACTAGAGACTTAAAGCTGAGAAATACCTTTCGTTTGTTGGGAAGTGAGCATCAAACCTACTCCTGTCCTTTTTTTTCTTAGCTCCATCAAAATAAAGCTTCCAAATTCCTTCGCTGCATTTTCTATTTTGCATAGCAAGGGAATTGGTGTGTTTTTTCGTTCGAACAATACACACCAAACAGATGTTCTTCAACTCCCTTAAAAGGATCACTGGCATGTTCTTCATGTTTCTTTTCATCCATAAACATATTAGAAACACCATCTAATGCTGAAACATAAGCTATATCATCAAAATCAGACTGATCTAAGGCTGAATAATTAGCTACTGCATTGGAAGAGTGAGGCTCAATGTGAAATCTGTCCAATAGTTCTAAATTGATAGTAACCTTGGTGCCATAATGTGTAGTGAAAAATAAGGACCAATATGAAGAGAGATAACCTCCTATCTTTGTTGTGAAATCTCTAGATAAGCATATAGAAAAGTAAGGAGGTAAATCTACAACAATAACATCTTGCAGAATGGAAACATTTGGGAAAGCATGTAATGTTACCTCCAAATTTCTGATTACACCAACTATATTAGTTGTAGTTCCATCAAGTTAGTAAACACTCTTTTCTGTAGGTTCATATTGCAGACCCAATTTTTTTGCAATTGCTTTTGGCATAACTGTGTTGTTGCTTGCACCACTATCCACCATATAGTTATGAATGAGATGCTCTCTAATAATCAAAGTGATAGATAAAATGGTGGTGGCTTCTTAATGTCATGAGCATTTTAAAAATTTGAACCATCCATTTAGCTTCCTTAACACGATCTTGATCTACTATCCCAAGGACCATGTCTACTTTCTCAACTTCCTTTTCTATTGTTTTAGAAAAATATGCAAATTAGCTAGTTCATGAGATAGTAAATCTTATTGTCCTAGAATACTTAGGGCATCCCACATTGAGATGTTAACATTATGATTTTTCATTACATCAACAATGTTAAAGGAAGCAACAATTTTAGAAATAGATTCAACTGTTTTAGCATAGGCTTTAGCAAAAACTGATTTTGCTTCTACAACTTTTGATATCTGAGGTATAAATAACCTTCTTGGATCAGGTTGTAGTTGTTTTTGCTGCTCTTTACATGTTCCAACACTCACTATTTTTTCAATGACAAAGTGGGGCGTAACATGCCTATTTTGTTGTTTATGACCTTCAACAGCTTTTTCTTGAGCTCTAGTAGTGACTCCAATGAAATCATCCTCATTAAAAACTAACTAAGTTCTGTTCAGTTCCTTTTGAAATTGAGTTTCTTGCTACCCAATCTCCATTTGAGGCATGAACAATGTCTTAGATTGAGGTTGTACAACAAGACTTAAGTTCAAAAAAGCATTTTGGGCAATTTGCAGCTGAATGAGGTTGATTACAAGGTTGACACCATTCTTCTCGTAGCCATGTAACTCGGGACTAAAGTGTTAGATAGGGTAGGAGCCATTGGATCAAACTGTCTCTATGGATAAGGTTGCATGTAATTCTGATTTTTTGGTAAGGCTACCTATTTTGCTGGTTTTACTGATAAGGGGCCTGATAAGGTCTGCTAGGTAATGCAAGTATATTTTCAATTGAATTCAATTTATTTCCCATAGTCTGCAAAGCTTTAAACATATCATCTGATGGAGCTACAACAATAGGTTCTACAATGGTAATAGGTTGTGGAAAAGGTGCTAAATTTTCCAAAAAGGCATCAAGGCCTTGGTGCTAATTTTCTGGCTTGAATGAGGATATTTTCAGCCTTTATAGCAATATCATAAGCATCCTAAGGATTTCACCTCCCATAGACTGAATCATTGTTGAAATATCACTGTTTAAGGCTCTGAGATAATAAAGGAAAGCATGATCAGCTTAAGGCTTAACACTTGCTGGGATTCTTTCCCAAGTTCTAGAAAAACGAATGTTGAAACTGGACATGTATTCATGAGGGGCTCTTCTAATGGTAGATAGCTTCTCTATAAGAGATAAATGATCTGAATTATCTTGAAATTGTTTCAGCAACTTATCACCTAAATCATCCCAAGTTCTTATGGTTCCAATTTCTAAATTTCTATACCATCAAGGCTTGTCCTTTAAAGGATGTAGCTAAAAGTCTCAAAGCCACATCTTTATGAGTAATATTATGAACTACACATATGGCTTGGACCACATATTTAATGTGTTTTATAGGTGTAACTTGATTTTAACCAGTGAATGATGGTAAACTTTTCATGGCAGCATTAGGGATATCATGGTAAACTATAATTACTAATGGGCTGCCATTAATAAAGGTCACAAAATTCCTAGGTGGTTAGATATCCATTGGAAAAACAGGGATGTTAATGTAGAAATTGATACATGGTGAAGGAATATTGGGAGGAGGGTTTTCAAAACCAAACCTATTATAAGGTAAAGTATTACCAACTCTTCTCCTTCTTACAGATTTCAAAGGTAAAGAAATAAACTCAAAAGGAATTCCTCTTATCGATGATCTTGTAGTCACTTTAGGCATGGAACATGCTGTAACACTGGTCTGAAAATAACTTTAAGGAGTCACCAAGAAGATCTTTAAATCTTAAAAATAAATCTGTTACAACTAATGTAACTTTTGATCTATTGTAGATCCGATGTAAATCTCTCATAACTTGCATGTAAATTTGATTCGTGGTCCCATCGAGTGTGCCAAAACTATTATCTCTTGAAAGTGCACCTGTAGAGAGATGTCTACATGTGTTCTAAGCTTGTAAAATTTGTCTCTCTCTTTCGTAGATACAATAGAAAACACCTCAGTCCGTGGGTATACCTATTTTGAGGTGAGTCGCCGGTATCAAGGCCGGTTCCTTATTAGTGTATCCCAAACTAACTTTTTGGGGTTTGAGGGTGAAAGATGACTACAAAGGAATTTAAAACTGAGGTGATACACCAAATTTTTATGAGGGATTTGACTGAGTATATGCACAATTGATATGGGAAGGATTCTTGATGCACAAGCCAACAATTTTCTATAAAATATTAAGGGCAAACACTTTGATGTATTGAGGAAAGTATCACAACAATACTACTAAGTTAAACATGCACATTAATATCATACAAAAATTACTGAATTTGCAATAGGGTAAGATGATTAATCAGGGAATTTAACATTCACAAGAATTAATAGAACATACACAAGACTGCAAATAATTGGAAAGGCAAAAAATACTTTACATTCAAAGGGAAAAATTGGCAAAAATTGCTTCAAAGACTCTATGTCTAAAAATTCCTCCCAGAGAAATTAAAATCTTATCCCTTGTACCTTGCCAAGGAACACAATATATAGAAAAATTATATCTCACCCTTTCTAAAATAGGCTAAAATTGTACTCCCTATGCATCCTATTTTTATCCTTCATCTATTAATAAATAAAGGAATAAAAATAGAACATGTAAATACAAATAGGTATTAATAGCCATTGGTTAAAAATCAGTCAACTGCAGATTGATCGCTCTATTTTTAAGAAAAGCAAGGATGGAATAATTTGCTAATAATATGTTTTGCTTGATGAGCAACTCTTCTCTCTCAGTGCATGCAAACTCTACTTTTTGATGATCTCGTCTAAATTACGAATGCATGCCACTTTACTCTCTTTGAGTAAGAAAAATTTAATTATCCTCGACCATGGTAGAAATTGATGAACTCGTAACTCAAATTTTGATGCAAAATATGTTGCAAACATAGTTATTTTTGGTAATCAAAATATTGAGCTCCATTCGAGCCGCAAAGTTCTCAGAAAATTTTTCCCATAGCCACCATTAATGGAGCTCTATGTTTTCTATGTAAATCCACCAATTTTGTAGACTTTAAGATCAATTTTTGTATTCTTAAGAACTATGCGTTTATTTCCTTGAAAAATATGTCCTCGTATGACCCATCAAATCCAAAAATGGCCTTGCAAATCCTTCCTTAACATTTTCGATAAAATTTGTATTTTAATATTTGGCCCACCCAATCGCTTTAATCTGGGCCTTACACGTGTCTGAATCTGGTCACAAATGGAATCGAGGCTTGATTTTGATACTTAGCACTTTTATGAAAAAAGGATCAAATTTTGAAAATGTCTCGCAGCCCGCTTCTCGATTTTGAACTTTGATGGTGTGGGTTTAGTCACGGGAAGTTAAACACTTTTTCCATTTTCAAAGATCAAAGTTTTAAAAGACCCCGATGCTCTAAAATCCTCGCTTTTGTTATGCATACGTGGACTTTTTGGTCATTTGGTGGGGCTGCAAGGAAAAATTTTAACTTTTTTCGCTTAGTAACAAAAAAAAGGTTCAAAGTTCTGAATTGATCCAATGGCCCGCCTTTGCTTTAATTTGTACTCGACTTTTTGGTAGTTTGACTTTCACAACGAAGATTCGGGCCACTTAAACATTTTTCTACTTTTGCTTTTACGAGTGGCGGGTGACTTAATAAATTTTTGTCTTTTGGAAAAGAGCTCAAATTCTCAAAAACTCTCACCGATCCAATGTTGACTTAACATATTGATACTTTGACTTTCACCGATGGAGTTTCAGGAAAATTTAACACTTTACTCTTTTTACAATTTTCAAATTCTTAAAGGCACCCGCAGATCCACTTTTCCATTACTCAAATGATGCTTTGACTTTGACTGACGGAGTCTCGAGGTAGTTTTATAATTTTAACGTTTTAAGGTTCAAAGTCTCAAAACATCCGACGGTTCGCATCTCCACAAGATTTCACCGGCCTACGGGATGCAGGGAACTTTATCACTTTTTTTTTTTTTTTTCGCAAAACTTAAAGTTTTAAAGGGAAAAAAAATTCCAACCATCTCGCTTTTCAACTTCTATGATAAAAGGTTGCCACATGTACTCCTTCAGGGCTCGTGGTCATGCGGACAATTTTTGAAAAGTTTCACAAAAATTGAAAAAGTGTTAAGTTGTGAAAAATGGACCCACCATGGCACAACCAATTAGATTTCTTCAGGCCTACGGGTAACTTTATCAATTTTTCCCAAAGTAATAAAAAATAAGGCTAAGTTAGCCAAAAGACCCGCCTTTTCACCGGTTTAATTAACTTGGGTTGAATTTGCATTGGAAACTCGCAATCAATTTTTGAGTATTGAGTTTTTGTACCTTTGATCCACGGTTGTTGATCTTCAACCCATGATTAGGATTTTTTATTTACATTGAATGCGGTTGCTGAAATTAACCATGGTTGTTTGTATCGAATTTGGGAACATTTTTTTAGCCTCTTTATCTAGTACTTGTTGATTTTGATCCATCAATTCTTTGATCCTTAACTTAGAGTGATTTAGGTTGATTAGTGTTTTACAAGTAAAACACTTGAACCCTAATCTTGTTTGCATTTTCATTTTTGAGCTCAAGTCGAGCTAAACAAACTTGACAAAAATTAAATGGCCACCATTTGATGAAGCTTCCGAGCTCGCCTCTTTTCTAATCTGTTATTAATGGCCTCCATTTTAACTGCTTTAGTTCAACTTTGGCCTATACTACAAGACTTGATTGAATTTTTCCATTGGATTTCTTTGAGTTCGAGGTTTTCATCGAAATCTATGTCTAAAAAGTGAGGATTCAAGGCCACAATTATTTAATTTTGTGAGCTTGGTTTCTTTTATTTCCCAACTATAATTTTGAAACATATCTTCAGATCCGGATATCAATTCAATGTTTTTTTATCAAAGGCAACATATGTATTTATTTTGTAGACCTAAAACTACATTCACTCCTTTGAGTTGTATTTCAACAAAATCGTATATGGATTTTTAAATGTCCCGCATGAATGAGTTATTTTTCCCAAATCTGTATATACCCATGTATTTTTTCCACTATGGCTTAAGATATTACAACCCAGATTTAGGGTATCTTCCTTTTGATATGGGTACTGGAAATTATTGCTCCTTTTGATTCTCGCAATCTGTACTTGACTTCGTGAGAACATTGTACTTATGTATGTGGCATTCTTTGATTCTAGCAAGCGGTTCTTCATCCATGTAATACCATTCTCAGGCATAAGCCTTGATTCAGATGCCTTGTTGAAATATTGTAATCTTGTTTCTTTTACTTAGATACTTTGTTTCTTTGATAGTATTTCTATCATACTGGAAAATTTGAAATGTTGATTTTACATGGTGAAGCCCTATCAAAATTTTCCCAGAATTCTTTCCTCTTTAGTTGCAATTTTAAATATGCACTTTGTCTACAAAACTATTCTCTCTAGAATAGTTGTTAAACCTTGAGTTGCATTCCCATTTCACTCTACTTCATGTAACATGGAATAAAAGTAATTAAAAACTGCAATCTGAAACAATAATGAGGCATGAATGACTTTATTTATTTTCCTTGGCTGCAACCTATACCTGCACACTTAAGAAAATACTTAGAGAATATTTAGGACTTTTGGCCTCTCTTATGTCCATGGTTTTCTTTTCTTTTCTCTTCCTCTTCCTTCTGAGTGAGTAAATCATGTATGCAGTATGATCTTCAAGTAATCTGCATCTCATATTGCTAAGAGATCCATATGCACAAATTAGGACAATGTAGGAATATGAATTAACCATGAGCTCTTAACTGATGATTTCCTCTTTTCTTCTTTTCAAGTACACTCTTTCCAATGTCAAGATGAAGACACATATACCAAAGGAGAAAACCCAAAGGAAATGATGGGTTCACTCATGCTCTTTTATTTCCTCTTTCATTCTGTGTACCTCTTATTTCAGTAGATGTACTTTAATTTTCAGTTACATCCACGGCTTGTGTGGGAACACTTGAAATTCCTTATAAATAAAATATTGAATTCTGAAATTGAGTTGTGTATTTCTTTATGCATTTCAGCTTTCTGTATGGATTGTATAATGAGCTGAACAACTCAGTGATATAATTGAATGTCTTAATTATGAAGGAAAGAACATTAAGAATACCTGTAACATCTAGTAATGAAATCTTATTTCTGCAATCTGCATTTAATAATGTTATTCCAAGACTTAACATCTCACCTATTCTGCAATTGGACCTCCTTATCAAGACAACACATCTGTCCTTCAGGGCCTTGTGTTATTTTGCTAAAGATAGTCAAGAAATTACAGTACTATGTGATTTGTTACGTTTGTAACAGCATACATAGCTACGATTTAATGTAATCATTAATTAACTCAACAAGAATAATATTATCTGAAATAAAATCCCCTATCTTAGGTATAATTCACAAATGCTATCCATCATAACGAAGTTTCAAGTTGCCCATTTTTACACAAGTGCAAAATTGTCAAGAGATATCTTGTTTTAGCCATATATTGAGGTACTCAACTTCTTGGGATTCCAATGCACTTTGTATACATATTTGTTTTGAAGCAATCAAGATTGATTTTCCTATTATACATCTTGTACTATTGAAGCATCCTTATCAATCTCTTACAACCACCACGGGTATAAGATTTGTAGATTCTTCTATGAAATGTAACAAGATGTCCTTTTCATCTTTGATATGTACTATTACTGTTAACTTCTCTTTTCTTAAATAATGATAGTATTGTAGCTTCAGAAAAATTCCTTGATATTTTTCCCAATTGTATCATTTAATTGATGAGATTGTGTATAATATGGATTGAATACCTTACTTCGTCCCATTGAAAACCTGGAAATTTCGTAAGCTACGTGGCTATAAGTGATCTTACAAATCTGCAATCTGTTGGTTGCTCTTAAAAGTTTGCAAATTATGTCTTTTTCTTGAAACTACTAAGTAGTTGTAGATGACTTGAATGTACTTTTGCAAGATGATCTTGTATCTATTGTTTTCTTGTTCCCGTATAAAATGACAATCCTTCTTTCTTTCACCTTGAACTTGAAATTAGGCTTAATGTCTTGTAACTTGACTTGCTGCAATTTTGAGTTCTTAAGATCTTCATTTAATCATAATTAATGAACTTAAGATAAATGAATAAAAATTGAAAAATGAATAAAGATAAGTTTAAACCTACTTTATCCTCAAGTAGATCGCCTCTTTGCAAGATTTGGGATGTCCATTTTCTATTTATTGCATCCTTCTTGTTTGTGTCAAGGTCCTACACCTTTTCTGAGGGATCTCGTGCACGATCCTCGACAGAGATGTGATGGAAGGAAATTTTAAGAAGATGATAGGAATTTTGAACATAGTAAAGTGACATTTCACTTCTCTTCTCTCCCTTAGTTAGGTTCATCCATCAATTACTTCCATCTAAAAAGAAGTTTTGAGTTTCTCATTTTTATACAAGTGCAAAATTGTCAACAACAATAAACTTGTAATTTCCTACGTCCAAATCACATGCATATCAATTCTATTATATAAATGCAATCAAGACATGCAAACAATCAACAAATCCAGTTACTAAGCACAACCAACATGTCACGGACATTCCAAATTGAGAATGGAACAATATAAAACAACATAATAAGTGACACAATTGATGAAATTGAAGAAGAATTCAGTTTTGGAATAATTTAGATGTTTTCTTATTAGATAATTAGTATGCGTAATATAATATTATTATGCATAACTTTTTACCTTAATGCAAAAAATATGAACTTAGTCTGGTAGTTTTTTTGGAAATCATGCAAGCAATATTTAGTTTTTTTCCATCCTATCATTACACATAAGTATATGTAGTATATTCCATCATATCAATATAAAAGAAGAAGTTTTGGTAATGTGTAAAAACATGAATTATCTTCTTATAGGTGTTTATAATTTTTATTATTCATTATTTTCTAGAATAATGATGGGTAAGTCCAGAAGCAAGTCAAGGCCAAGTAGGGGTCATAAGTGGACATCATATTGCAAAAAATAGTGAAATCTCAAATTGTAGGGAGTATTAGCAATGTGTGCACTCAAAATTAGAAAAATTTATATAAATATGAATCATAGCATCCGGAATCTAGTTTCTAAACTACTATTTTTTTTTAAATGGACAAGTTTAACTATATTAAACACTCAAAATGAAATGATTCTTGGTATTTTTAAAAAACGTATAAGATTGTAGTCCGTTTACGGGATTTGGATGACTAAAACTTTATATTTTGTTTCCTTTGGTGAAAAGTAAGATGTCGTTGTCTATCTTGGGATAGATTTTATTTTGTATTTTTTAGCATTATTATTTTATTTATTTTTCCATGAAATTGGTCTAAAAACATAAAGAAAATGGATCACTTTCCATTTTCCCACCATAAATTCATCAAAAATATCGAAATCAAATAAATTTTTTTAACGTGTATAGAATTTCACCACGGTTACGATGGTATAAGTTTTATCACATTCTCGATAAGTGAAACAAAATTTGCAGCCTTAAACGTAGATGTGAACATTCATGGGAAAAAGGTGTCTTAAAGACCTACAATTAGTAAAAAAATTAGAAATTAGATTTATCATATTCTATTCACTTTAAAATCAATATTTATACAAAGCTAAAAGTCTCCCCTACGCGATCGCACCATTTTTGTGACATGTTTTTGATTTTATGGCATGGTTCAAGTCCGAGGAAGATAAAGTTTGATGTTTTTAGCCTTTCACATGCCATAATGACCTCCCAAACCTCGTGGTTTGGGAAAACAAAGATTTCCTGAGCCTTGAGGGTCATATTTTATACATCTGATTAGGACCACGATCACGGTTTATAGACCATGATAGAGGTTCTTAGAATCATATTGACATGAATCCCAACATCCAATCCACTATGTGATTTTCTTCTCTGACCTGATTGTATGAATTTCAGGAAAATTCTACCACCTTCTGCACTTTTTTCTTCTCATCAGAAGCTATTTTTTTACTATTTTTAAGGTGTCATGCATCATATGGAGTTTTTCTACATCGATTGAAACATCATGGGAGACAAGAAACAAAGTTCAAAAAGGAAATAAATAAGTAAAAAAATACCGAAGGAATTAAGGGAAAAAAATTGTAAGACTCGAGTGAAAGCGAAACTTCATGAATAAAGAAGAGGTTCATCTTCAACCCGTACTATTATAAGTAATGAGGAACCCGTAATGTTTTTACCACAATGTTGAATATGAATTAAATAATCATGATGAAGATGAATTAAATACTCATGATGAAGATGAATTAAATACTCGTGATGAAAAATAAGTAAATACTGTGATGTAGTTGATATTCAAATTGAAGGAGACAATGAAATTATTAGTCGGAAATTCATTTTGAATCCGTAGACAACCAAAATTTGGAAAAAACACCTCCAAGGATTTTATGAAAGAGACGTAATTATGTTATCAAAATTGATGAGAAAAATATGAAACCAATGTCTCAAAAATGTTTTGAATAGAAAATCGAAGAAAATCCACTTTGAAATTTGGGATAATCTTTTGAAATTTTAAATGATTCCCAAAGATGTCAGTTGTTGGTTAGTTTGATTAAATTGAATAAAATGAGACCTACATTAAACACCTTAGGATTGATAACATCTAATATATGTGGTCAAACCTCTGTAATTTTTTAAAACCTACATGATGCATATCACACTTTTAGTGACAAGAGACACACAAGGATAGTAATGTTGTGCGTCGTATACTTTTACTAGTTTTGTAAGTGAATCAATAAAAAACAATGTTTGATTAGGCAAACAAGCTAAATTTTGAAAGTTAATCAAAAAAATCTAATGAAAGCAATTTAAAGGTGCAATATCCTTCAATCACCCAATAACACTGATTTTTGGGCATTTTCTGCTAAATCACCGCATAAAGACAAAGATATATTTGATGCTATAAGAGAATGTTTTGTTTAATTTTGGCATGGTAACACTAGAATTTCACCTAATATAAGAGATGTTATAAAATGGTGAGTTGGTTCTACTAATCGTGAACCACATCCAAAGCATTTCTTAGTTATGACTCAAACTCAATTTTTTGTATGTTTGAACATGAGCATCCAAAAATTAAAATTAGTCAACTTTTTTTTGAAATGTTGAAATCGTTCTATGTGAAAATAAACCACACTCGCACCACTTGTTTTTGTAGGCAACATGTTAAATTTGTGATGCATTATGATAATTTTCATCATATTCGTTCTTATTTGCATTCTGAGACTATGTTCTCGAATGTGGTGTTAAATTTTCACCTATATCTTCAGGGATTTTATTCCTACGATATTTTGTGAAAGAGAAGTTGGAAAAAAAATTATAGTCATGATTGTTTAGATGGAAATTGTGGTACATGCGGTGGATTGCCTAAATTGGAAAGTTGTATCCATGAGAAAAATTGAGGTGCAATAGGAAATAATTTAGTTGGGTTTAATAAATATAAATCAAGTACCATAGTAATTGAAATATGGAAAGGATTCTAAATGGCGTGAGCTAGTTACAGAACATATACCTGTTTTTCAATTTATAACAAATTTAAAGATGAAATTGTTTATGAGTATGCTAGGCATACACATAGAGCTCGATGGTTGGATGAAAAATCCAAGATATGCAAGGAAACATTTCCTTCTAGTACTAATTTTTCAAAGTGGTCGATTTTGCAGAGAATTACACATCAAGCAACCATAAATGGAGGTTCAATCGCAATATTACAAATCATTACAAAGTTACCATTTTTGTGCATATGTCATTTATACATTCTCCTAATAGTATAAATAATAATCAAATTTTTTTAAGAGAGTACCAATTTTATATCAGTGATGATCATACTCATTCTACTAAATTTGTGCAAAGGTGTTTCAAATTATTTTATGAAAACTTGTCTAATAGGGACATCTGTTTCAATCAACATTATATATGTTTAGATAATTTTACGTCTCGCTTTAAGAATGCATGAATGTTTTATTGATGAGAAGGATGCACATCAAGATGGGTGTGCAACATATTTGGAGTTTCACTAAGGCCGGAGATGGAAAATGAGAGCATGTCAAGACAGGGTGTGTGTGAAAGAGCTCTTGCAAGAGAAGAGTTGAAGTAAAAATACGGTGCTAAATTGAAGATGCAAAGAGCATAGTGGAATGGTGTATTGACAACATGGCCCGTGGTTCTCAAGAAAATTCCACATTTTGTAGATTTTTGGTTGATAAAGGAACAAAAATTGCTAACTATGAGGATTGTGTAACACTCATAGGGTCCAAAGTGATCTACACTTATTTTGTAGCTCAAACACTTCTTTGTGGGTCATATGACAAGAAATTTGGTGTTTTTTTGCATATTGTATCAAATTTTCCACTTCGAGTGTCATTCACAAGAATGGGTGGATGGATTTTTCAGACTTCTCTAATTTCTCTTCTTAGTTATCAACTTCCACAGCATCACAAATTGTTTCTCGAGATGAATTTGCAACATCCGAGGAGTTTGACGACATTTAAATTTTTGTGTGACAAGGTAAATGGTTATTTAAAATTTTTGTATTGATTTATGTCCATTGAAATTGATATGTAATTTAAATTTGATTGAAACCTCTCGATTTTTTGCAGACATGTTTTTGTAGTTATTTTGAAAGAAGACAATGACGAAGGAACAGACTATTTATTATGTCGTTGCATCAAGGAAAGAAAGAAGTTTCCTTCTCCTGTTATACTTGGAGAAGATATTAAATACCATACAAGATCAATGGTAGTTACTTGGAACTTGGATTCGACAAGTATCCATTAAAAAACTCCTTTGTTTGGGTGTTTGAAGACTTTTAGACACACGTGAAAATACTCTTATATTCACATCTAGTTCTAGTGATAAATATTCAATTGTATAGATATTGAGTACGACACTGATAAAAAGATTATTTGGAAGGTTTGAGATTCAAATCATGAATCAATCATGTATGCTATTCGTGAGTAAATCGATCTTGATGGTTCATTGGAATGAATTTACATTCTCGTATGGTATATATTTCTTTGAAGTTTTTAAATTTGTCTCATGCTAGATTCAAGTTCATATATTTTGTTAAATTTGTTTATTTTATATATATCTAGTATGGTTTTGATTCAACTTAAATTACTTTGACTAACAATTTTATGCGACTTAGTGGTTCCATAAAAATCTTCTACCTTCACGTGGTTGGCATTGTTAGTAGATCCAATCATAATGGTTCATTTAAATGAACTTGCATGCTCGCTTGGTATATATTTATTTGAAGTTTTTAAATTTATATACTAGATTCAAGTTCATATATTTTATTAAACTTTTGTATTTTGTATATATCTAGTATGGTTTTGGTTCAAATTAAATTACTTTGACTAGTTCACTTTTATGTAGGTTAGTGGTGCCATAAAATATTCTACCTTCACGTGGTTGGCACTATTAGTATATCCAATCCTAATTGTTAATTCAAATGAATTTACATACTGCAGTATATATTTCTTTGAAGTTTTTAAATTTTTCTACTAGATTCAAGTTCATATATTTTATTAAATTTATGTATTTTGTATATATTAAGTATGGTTTTGATTCAAATTATATTACTTTTACTAGCACTTTTATGTGGGTTAGTGGTGCCATAAAATATTCTAACTTCACGTGGTTGCACCGTTAGTAGAGAATTTTATATTGTTGAAGCTAAGAGATGATTTTTATGTACCCGTGAAGGGGTTCTTGGCTCTGGATCGAGTGGTCCGACTCCAAACCAGGCCTACCTAGAGCCCGCCATAGCACCTGAAGGCATATACCCCCAATGGGATGTATTGTTGTGGAAATTCACTCCCACAACATCTCGGGGCATGAATTCTCACTACTCGGCTCCGTTCATTGCCTAGGACTACCTAGAAAAGGTAGTTTGCAAATAATTATGCCACAAAGGCTTAAGGAATGCCATGGCCCTAAATTCTTGGGTGTAAATAAAGGCCTCATTTTCTCAAGTTTTAGATTAGATAGTTCTTAGTTTGGATGAGCGAGTGCTAAGTTGTGATCATTATAAGTTTGCACTAAAAATGTGAATTGGGATCAATGTGGAATGAGTTCTTGGCTCTAGATATGGTGGTCTCGACTTTGAACCGGGCCTCCCTGTAACCCTCCATAGCACCAAAAGGAGTATACCCCCCCAACTGGATGTGTTGGTAGTGGTATTTTTCTCTCACGATGTCCCAAGGAATGACTTCTCACTACTCGGCTCTGTTCATTTCCTGGAACTGCCTAAAAAAAGTAGTTTATGAAAAATTATGCCACGAAGGCTCAAGGAATAACATGAACCTAAATTATTTGGTGCGATTAGAGGCATCCTTTACTAAAGTTTTGGCTCATATGGTTATGAGTTTGGAGGCTTTGTTTTGGTTCCAAACGGAGCAGCTTTTTTTTGGGATACTTCGTCTGGACATAGTTCCTTAAGAGCCTAGAGACCAAAACTTATGTAACTTTGATGGGTGATATCTCAATATTCGTGGCACCTAGAGATGTATCGTTTGACCCTAAACCCCTAAATCGGGACCCTCTAGATAATTGTATCTTGGTTTTCCATCTCGCTTCGGTTATGTCAATGTTTTATTGTTCGCAAAAAGCAAAATATGGTAGTTTGAGTCAAGGTAGGGTTGTCAAACACAATATTTTGCAAACAATGGCTATTTTCACTAAATCAACCATGCTAAAACATCTGAGTGGCCTACTAAAGGATTTTTGAGGCTTTTCTTTCGTACCGATGGAGGTGTTTCTTCCAGGATACTTCGTTTGGATGTAGTCCCTTAAGAGCCCGTAAAGGAAAAAACATTGTAAGTTCGAAGAGTAATGTCTCGGTCTCCATGACACCCGGATACCTCTAGTTTGATCCTACACCTCCATGTCAAGACCTTATAGATAATCCTATCTCTTTTTTCTTCATCTCCACTCGCTTATCTTGGTGTTCTATTTTTTTCAAACTCACAAAATAGTGTGGTTTGAGTTAGTGTAAGGTTGTTAAACGTAATATTTGCACCAAACCGATTGTGCCAACACATCTCGGTGGCATGTTAAATGCTTATAGAGGCTTTTTCTTGGTGCCAAATAGAGCCATTGCTTCTAGGATACTTTTTTTGGACGTAGTCCCTTAAGATCCCAGAGACTAAAATATGGTATATCTTCGATGGGTGATATCTTGATCTTCGTGGCACCTAGAGACCTCTCGTTTGATCCTACACCTATGCATCGAGACCCTCTAGAGAATATTATCTCATTTTTCTCCATATATTTTTGGTTCTCTTGGTTTTCTATTGTTTGCAAAAGCACAAAATATTGTAGTTTGAGTCAATGTAAGGCTATCAAACGCAATATTTTACAAACGGTGACTCTTAACACTAAATGCATTACACCAACACTTCCAGTGTGTCTTAGTAAATTATTTTGTATGCGTAATTTTTGTGCTAGATGGATTTATTTCTTCCAGTGCTACTTCGCTCGAGATTACGTCCCTTAAGATCCCAGAGACCAAAAATTCTATAACTTTGACGAGTGATATCACGTTCTCCGTGACACCTTGATACATATCACTTGATCCTACACCTCCATGTTGGGAACCTATAGAGAATGATATATTTGTTTTCTCCATCTCCTTTTGGTTCTCTCGGTGTTCTATTGTTTGCAAAAGTGTGAGACAGTTTAGTTTGAGTCAGTGTAAGGATGTCAAACGTAATACTTTGCAAATGGTGGCTCTTGGTATCGAAGCTAATATGCCAAAATGTCCAGGTGGCCTATTAAATACTTGTGGAGGATTCGTTTTGGTGTTGGACTGAGCCTTTGATTTCGGGATACTTCATCCGGACATAGTCCCTTAAGAGCCTAGAGACCAAAAACACTATAACTTTGACGGGTGATATCTCGCCTCCATAAAGACCTAGAGACCTATCATTTGATCCTAAACCTACACTTTTGATACCCTCAGAGAAGCCAATCTCAGTTTTCTCCATCTCATTTTAGTTCTCTCGGTGTTCTATTGTTTGTAAAAGCACAAAATAGTGTAGTTTGAGTTAGTGTAAGGTTGTCAAACACAATATTTTGTAAATGATGGCTCTTGGCACCAAACCGACTACGCCAACACATCTGGGTGACCTAGTAAATGCTTTTGTATGGCTATTTTGGTGTCATACATTGTCATTTCTTCGAGGCTACTTCATTTGAATGTAGTCCCTTAAGATCTCGGAGACCAAAAACAACATTTTGTCCTAGAAACTATTAAGCAATAACATTGAATCCTTTCTACATCGTTAAGGATGATTAGAAAGTTATTTTCGATAATTTGAATGAATTAACCAACTAATAGACTGACCTTTTTATTTCTCTCTCTCTCTCTCTCTACATTGACTCCTTTCTACATCGTTAAGGATGATTAGAAGGTTATTTTTGATAATTTGAATGAATGAACCAACTAATAGACTGACCTTTTTAGTTCTCTCTCTCTCTATCTCATACCAAAGGCCTATGGGTATGTACCCAGGTAAAGTGGGTACATACCCGTGTCTTGTGGGTACGTACTCCACATACTCAATATTTCCAATAGGCTCTGCGCAGGTCAAGAGAGACGAAAAGGAATTTAGGTGGTTGAAAACCATTTGGGGGATTTATTTTTGCTCTTCATAAGTCTTTTATTATTTAGTCAATAGGGAATGGGTTCTCGCTCCAGTTGGGTGGTCGAACTCGATTATATAAAGCGTATAGATGTGTGTAACAAATAAAAACAAAGATGATTATGATTACATATCAAGGATGCCCATTGTTATGTTATCTTCTAAAGCACTAGATTTGTTATTCACCGCACTAATAGTGAACTTCATATATGACAAGCCTTCAAGGAGATTGAATAAGGTCACAACAAAGACATGATTGTGCATGAAACATATAAAGAGAAAAAATAACATGATTATATGATGCATATGAATAGAAATAAATACATGATTACATGAAGCATATATGTGAAATTGTTTGGTTAATTATTATTTACCTATATTAATTATGCATTGCATAATAATTAGAGTATTTAATTATTTTTATATGGTTATATTTAATCATAACCATCTTATTGTTTGTATTCAAACAATACGGGTGTTGTTATATTGTTTTAACAATATAATTGTTTGATTGTATTTAATATTGGTTATGCTTCCCAGATTACCTTTTTGGAAGCTTGTGTGAAATAGTTTGTTGTTGCACCTGTGCAACATATATCTATGTATGTATTCAGCTTGTACAATGCCTATAAGTATTGCAGCTCATACAAATGTAATTGAATTGATTTCACATTAATATATTTTACAAGCTTCCGTCCTTGTTTGTGAAACTACGTTTGGTACCGATCTAGTCAAGCCTTGGATAAGAAATTTTCTTCAACATAGAGCTTCTCGCACCTCCCCTGTAGACCCACAACCTCCCGTGTGGTTTTCAGTAAACGTAAAGAAAAATTTGTTTGTCTTGGTGCCACCTACACCAGAAAAATTTTCTCCATGGATGCATTTTTAAAAAATATATATATTTGTTTTCCCCATTAGGGGTTTTATCTCTAATATTAGAGATGTATTTAGTCTCACTACATTTAGCAGTCTGTTGTATTTGGAGAAACCAGGATGGTTGTAGAGCTCATACCGAGCTACTTGTATACCATTGGCGGGTTATTGAACGCAGTCATAGTTACATTTTATTGATTGCATACCGAGTTGTTTCAGTGATGGGGTCGGGGTGATTTAATCCAAGTGTGTTGCATTGTTGAAACAAGCCCACTTTGCCTTGGGAAGTATTCAACATGAACAGAGGCGTTTTAAAAGTGAGCTCTACAGTGAGCCCCGATTGGATCTAATCAAGCCGGCTCCTTCACCCTACTCCACAACAACCTGTAGTCTACATCGTGAGATTCCTCCACTCCCATGAGCCTCAAACCGATCTCGCAACACAAAAATGCAATGGTTAGAACCTCAAAGTCGTGGAAATCTACACATCCCGTGACTCGCACACAAACAAATCAAGGAAAATAGAAATCAGTGACACATGGCGGTATAAAGTGGCGAAGGAAATACCATCGACCTACAAACTAAACAATGGTGATAAATACAATGCGGCCTCCATAAATAAATAGTTAAAAAGAGAAAGTGTATCAATAAAAATGGCGATAAACAAATAAATAGTGGCGAAGGATAGCAACCAAATGATCAAGTAATCAAAACGAGGAGATTGGGCAAAGCGATCCACTTTTTTGTGTGCACACGAAGGCATAAATCTACCTCAATCCTCAGCCATGTGGATCTTGCATGCACCACATCACCATTTTGCAAGGTTAGTCGATTTTTCACTTGTTTAAATAAAATATATTGTGCATTTTATATTCAAACAAGTCTAAGTGCCTTGGTGGATAGTACAATAGCTTCAGGAGTCGGAGGTGCATGGGTGAAATCTCACTAAAGCCATTTGTTTTGATTTTTAGTGAGGAAACAGGAGAAACCGCCACATTTAGAGGGCCATTTGGAGGAAAAACTTCCAAAAACTCACCTGTTATTTATAGCTAAATCTACTTCCAAATATTTTAGCAAGAAAAACCCTAATTTACGGTAAAAAAATTTCTCCGAATAGGCCCATTTTTTCATTCCGGCATTTTTGCAAAAGGAAGTCTATCAAGAAATTGCATTTTCAGCTAATTTTTGCAATTTTTTGGCATAGTGGGTCATTTTGGGCTCCAGAGGCCATGAGGGCCCATAAAACAAAAAAAAATTCCTTACCATTCAAGTTTTTCCAAGTTTTTGAATGTAATTGCATGCTTCAAAGATATTATACTAATTTATAGGTTGTCATAGCCAACCGCAAATATTTTAGTTGTTCATAAACTCGCAGAGAATTATAATAAAAAATAGTAAAATTGGTTCTGTAACACTCACAAGATCCTAGATCTCATTCATAGTGTTCGGTATATACGGTGCCTCTGGGAAGTGCTTACGGGTAAAGCCATCGCAACTACTACTACACTTAATGCCTAATATAGTTGTAATAACGTCGTCTGGCCATCGACCCTTTAAATTGATGGGGAGTAATAAGGTCACAATGCACACACTATGATCCATCCCATCTGTATGTGAACAATTGCATGACATAAATCCAGACTGAGAAATTATCCGAGTATATAGCGAAGTTACACGTGTGTATGAGGATATTTCTTTGAGCCGGTGTCAATAATCGCATGCACCCTTTCGGTAATGTCTTGGCACCACGTATCAAACTCTTTCATGTACGTTAACGCCTATTTCACGTACCATCGGGTATATCAAAAGGGCGAGCTTCTTCCACGTCTTGATGGGTATATCGGAAGGGTATGTATATAGAAAGGTTCAAGATATCGATCGACGGTATATAGATCGGGAGACCTTATACCATGAGTGATAATATCCAAACCCCGTCACCGATTTCTATAAAATGGGCACCAATTCCCCAAACTTTTTCTTCCTGGATTCACAACTACTCGGAGGAAGAAACTATGCTGCATGGAAGACAAAAATCAAGACACAACTTGATTTTGATGAGATCTGGACTATTTTGAATGGTACTCTAACCGGATCAACAACTCGATATAACACAAAAATGACATTTTGATAGAGAAGATCGAAGGAAAAATCATCATCTTGTTTGGAGTGTCCGATGATGTGTAACTCCACATTCAAGATGCCATAACAACCAAAGAAGTGTGGGATAAGTTGAGCACAATATATGAGGCCAAAAACAATAATGTCATTCTGAATTTGTGGAGTCAGTTACACACACTGAAGTTTAAGCAAAATGAGAAAATTGAAGCTTTCTTAAGAAGATTTTCAGAATTGAGGGCATCACTTCTAGCCCTATGAGAAGCAGTTAAATATGATGCTCTCATTCCCATTGTTCTAAGAGAACTCCCTTCTTCATACCGTATTTTTGTAATAACACTAAACTTGTAAGATACGGACGCTAGTTTTGACAAACCGGTAAACCTACTGCAAAAAGAGGAATCCATGCATAATAAGGATGATGAAAAAGAGAAGGAACTTTCTTCACATCAAAAATGGAAAGGAAAAGGTAAAGGAAAACGTAATTCTTATCAAAATTCCCAAAATCAGTATCAACAACAAGGGGAAAAACAACAGAAGAAATAATGTCCAATCTACAAAAGAGGACATGAATTGAAATATTGTTGGTTTAACACTTACAAGAAATGTTCATCAAGCAACTCTAAACCTCAACACCAAAAATATCACAAGAGACATACAAACTACAATCAAGGGTAGAAAAATGGGAACTGGAAAAGAAGACCCCATCAATAAGGAAATATTGTTGAACAAGAAGAACATTCAGATAATGAAGACTTCGTGTACACTCGCTCAATCAAGTGAGCCTTCCAATTTATCTAGTCATGTCTTGTATATTGATTCGGGAACCACTCGACACATGAACGGACACATAGATTGGTTTACTTCAATGAGGAACACGCCTTCGAAAAACCATGTTTCGTTGGGTGATGATTCTTCATATTCAGTTCAGGGTATTGGGAACATTTCTCTACCCCTTGGTTCACACATCGTAACTATCGATGTCTTACATGTCCCCGGGTTGACAAATAATTTTCTTTCAATCACCAACTCCTTGATCATAACTTGAAAATTGACTTTGATAATCATTCCGGTAAGAAAATGTGTTTGATTCGAGACAAATCTCGAGGCTTGAAAGTAGTTATGAAATCCTCCAATGTGGGATGCATGTTCCAATTTGATTTTGTTCATAGAGATGATCAGGAACTTGTGGCTAAGAACTCTACCTCATCACAATTGTGGCATCAGAGACTTGGTCATGTTAGTTTTAAGTATCTCGAGACACTTTGCCAATGGAATATGGTATGTGGGCTACCATCTCTTCGAAGGATACGAGACGAGTGTCCTTATTGCCTAACAGAAAACAATACAGAGCTTCGCTCCAAAAGAGTACATATTGAGCTCATGGAAAAATTGACTCGATTCATACCGATCTTTACGGTCTGATGCAACCAAGTCATTCTGGGTTCCAATACTTTATGCTTTGTGTTGATGACTATTCAAGAAAATGTGGATTTTTTTCCTTCACAAGAAAAGTGAAGCTTGTGAAACATTCAAAAATTTCAAAGTATTTGTTGAGAATGAAACTAATCGTCACATTAGAAATATCTCGCTCAAATTGAGGGGGAATTCAACAAGATCGAGTTCAAATACTACCTAAAAACTCACAGATTCGCCGACAAATTCTTCCTCCACACACACCATAGAAAAATGGTGTTATTGAGAGAAGAAATTGTACTATCATGGAAATGATGTGATGCATGATCGTTGACTCTAGACTTGCAAAGACATTTTGGGCGTAGAAAAAAGACAATAATGTATTTGTTGAATAGAATTCCCACGCTTTCTCTTGATGGAGTAACACCATAAGAATCATGGTCAAAACGAAACCATCTATTGCACACCTTAGAGTATTTGGGTCCAAAGCAAGTATGCATATACCCAAGCATAACAGAAAGAAATTATACATGAAGTCACAGAAAATCATCTTCATTGGGTACAAAGTGAAGAGACTCTTGGGTACATATTGATGGATCCTAAGACCATGTAATTCTACACCAGCAGAGATGTTGAGTTCTTTGAGAAGAACAAAGCAGAGTCTTCTCCTCTAGACTCACCTGATGTAGATTCTTCACCGCTTTAAAATCTGAAGTTAATGATCTCACGATGATGAGAGTGATGATGGGGATGATGGTGATGATATGATAGAACCACGACCCATAGGAATAGTTCAACATATGCCTAAGTGGTGTACTATCACATTACGAGATGCAAGAATGGATGCTCCACTAGATACATCCACCCTGGACCACGAACTCATAGTAAAGCAAGAGAAGAAGTTAACTTTGATTTGATGAGTAGAGTTATTGAATCTGATGAGTCCTCTACATTTCAGAATCCCTACACAAAATCTTGGAAAGATGACATTGACTCTAAATATCAATCGCTGATAAAAATAACACTTGGCAGCTTGTCCATCTTCCACTAGGAAGAAACCCATTGATGCGAGATGGATATTCAAAACGAATTAAAAATCGAGATGAGACAAAGGGAAAAGTATAAAGCAATACTAGTAGCAAAGGGGTATGCACAAAAATAAGTCATTGACTACGAGGAGACATTTGCTCCCATAGCTAAGATCAAAACAATCAGGATGATCTTTTCTCTAGCTGCACAGTTTGGATGGAAAGTCCATCAGATGGACGTAAAAAGTGTCTTCTGAATAGAGATTTACAAGAAGAAGTCTAAATGACTCAACCTAGGGATGTGTAGTACCTAGACAATAAGAAAAGGTATGAAGACTCAAGAAATATCTGTATGGTCTCAAAAAATCACCTCGGCATGGTACATTAAGATTGATGAGCATCTCGTATAACATGGATTTATTAGAAATCCATACGACCCTAATCTCTCGCCTCAAAAAATAAGGGGGAGATTGTAATTTTCGTTGTCTATGTCGATGATCTAGTCATCACTGGAAGTTTAGTGAGGATGATTGATGCAATGAAGAAATATATTAATCAATCGTTCGACATGACACATCTTGGGCTAATACACTATTGTCTTGGATTGAAGTATGATATAAAGATAATCATATATTTGTTTCTCGGATGAAATATACCAAGACAATGCTTGATAAATTTAGGATGATGGATTGCACACCAATTTCTACACCTATGGAGAACAGATCACACGCTTATCTTGTTTAGGTCCATCTTCTAAGGTAAGTACCACTCTCTATCGGCAGCTTGATTGGGAGTCTCATTTACCTAACCTACACTAAACCGTATATCATCTTTCCAAAGAGCTATCTATCCAATATCATGCAAGAACCAAAATTTTTCATTGGAAAGTAGCAAGGCGCATCTTAAAATATCTCAAAGGATCGGTGGATCTTGTTCTATAATACAAGAAGAATGAAAAATTCTTCTTGTCGGATATTCAATTTAGATCATGCAGAAACATTAATGACGAAAAAATCCACTTCTGGATTTGTGTTCTTTATGGGATCTGGACCAATATCATGGGGAAGCAATAAACAACACTTTGTTTCTCATTCTTCCACATAATTTGAGTATCATTCTGCAGGAGAAGCTATCTATGAAGCGATTTGGCTACGTCACATACTCGAAGGACTTAGAATACCATACGACAAATCGACCACCATGTATGTTGACAATGAATGTTTTCTCAAACTTGGTCGCAATCCAGTTTTTCATGAAAGAACAAATCACATCGAGGTACAGTTCATTTCGTACACGATCATGTGTTGAAGCACAACATCCAGCTTCAATTTTTTCCAACAGCTAAACAATGGGCATATATCTTCACAAAGTCACTTGCACGTGACAAGTTCAAGTTGTTTAGAGAGTTCCTCTCCTCATCCCTTGAGACAATGCACAATTAAGCGAGGAATGTTAGGTTAATTATTATTTACCCATATTAATTATACATTACATATAAATTAGTGTATTTATTCATTGTTTATATGCTTATATTTAATCATAACCATCTTATTATTTGTATTCAAATAATACGGGTGTTTTTATATTGTTTTAACAATATAATTTTTTATTTATATTTAATATTGGTTATGCTTCCCGGATTACCTTCTTGGAAACCTGTGTGAAATAGTTTGTTGTTTCACCTGTGCAACATATATATATATATATGTGTATGTATTCAATGCATAATGCCTATAAGTATTGCAGCTCATACAAATGTAATTCATTTGATTTCACATTAATATATTTTACAGTGCTTCCATCCCTATTTGTGAAACTACATAAATTACAAAGACATTTCATATGTGTGACAAAGTGAAACAAAGATGATTATGATGTCATATCAAGAATTTTTCCATTATGCTATGTAATCTTCCAAATCACAAGATGATTATCTTATGTCATATCAAGAAACAAAGATGATTATAATGCCATATCACTTGAATGGACACATTGTTATGTGCAAAATTCCTATCTTCATCCACCAAAAAGAGAAATAAAGATGATTATGAAGCATATATGTGTGTGTGTGGTCTAGAAAGAGTGCAACAAAGATGTCAGATCATGTCATTACATCATCATAGTACATGTCAGTACATCATCACAGTACATGTCATTTAATGAAATCATGTTGTCACACATCATCATACTTCATCAAGTCACACATATATACAAAAATGTCACACATCATCAAATATGATCATATGTCAAATATCGTATGGAAAAATATCAACACATGAGATCGCAAGAACATCATAAAAATTATATCATAGTGGTCCTGGGAACAAAATCCACATATATATAGTACACATGGAATACATGCACATGCATTCGATCTAGTGCCACGTCTCTGAAAATATAAGAATAATGTATCAAACTAAGTGTGCCATATATATAGGACCACACGGTCGCATAAGACTGTATACACATCTCCATGGAATGTCCAACACAAGATCATATATATCAAGCCATATATAGGCATAAAAAAATGTATGTATCACATGTCTAGATGGCATATATATCTATACATCCTATGAAGAATCATGAAACATCCTCCCTCTCTTGGCCCTGCTAGTAGAAGCATGTCCACAACCTATGGATGTAGTGGAGGGAGATGGCACTACGGATTTCATCTATGTGGTCCTAGGCATAAATATTACCTACAAATTAGCTTGCACATTCATAAACATCAAGTTTTTAACACCCAAAATTTTAAGAAGTGGATATATTGAAAATACATTCATAATTTAGAAACTTAGAAATTTTAATGCATGTGAAATATTACTGCAATCTCATGATCCCTATCAATTTTTGTTGACGCTCTGCAGGGTCAAGGGTAGACTCACAAGGGGGAGTGTCTAGGGGTCGTGGTAGTGCACTCTAACTCATACTAGGCTGCATACAAATAAATAGTTCAAATTAAATATTTCATGTACAATTTGATATTATATATTTAGTAAGGAAACATTCATCCAAAATTTAATAAATTTAAAAAATTGTACCTATGTGAGTGGATTTGTAGATGTTATGGCAACATCAAAATCAACCTCCACAAAGATGCATATAGGGAGGAGTTTGTACGGCAGTCATAAGTTATACAAACAATGATTAGATCAAAATTAAATGAAAACTATCCAACATAATGGTGTAAGGAACTAAGGCTCATGAATATATATTAAATTCTAGAACACATAGATATGTATATTAATAATATTTAAACAATCTTGAACATTAACTAACTCAAAATATGTGAAACTAACCTATGTAAAAGTAACGTGAGGTGTGCAAGTCGCCTCAATGCCCACAAAAAATGATGTCTCACCTGGCTCCTGCTTAAAAAGATAAAAATATTAATATGTATGTACGCATTAAACACACACGATCGTTAATGTGTATTTAATAATAAACGTGCAATCAAATGAACTTTGAAATGTAAGTAACTTGAAACTTAAGTCTGCACACACTGTAACATGGGTTACATTAGCTAGATATCCAAATCGAATGTGTCCTTGATTAGCTCTTACTATTTAAAATCAAAAATATTATTTTTTACACAAGTATGACGTAATCAAGTATATATATATATATATATATATATATATATATATATTAAAATATCAAATGAAATAAACTTTTCTATATATATTATTTATGTGACATTTACCTGTGAAAGACTAGGGACATTTGCAACACTTCCAAAAACATCTTCCATCATCACATCTAAAAAGAGATCTTGTGACCCAACAAAGGATGTCTCACCCATAGTGCATACAACACCACATGACCCACAATGGTGTGGTTTGCTAGAACTGACACCTCCACAAACATCACGTAGATGCAATCTGGCTACTATGTTGGGCTAGAGTGTTAGTGAGAGACCTCAACGCATGTAGTGTGTCGATCTCCATAACCTCCTTCACTGTAGGAGGGATAACTGAAGGTTGTGGGGGTTTTTGGGCGTGGGGCATCCTAGGTTGACCAATTGCAATACATGCACCTAGTCTAGTCTATCAAACCACATCCTCAACTGTAAAACCCCTCAAAAATTCAAAATAATTATGACCACATTAACTAAAAACTCAAAATATAATTTCTTCAAAAATAAAGAGGAACCTCATTTTTGTTGCATGGTGGATATTCAAAACCATCCACCATCGGTCCCAAAACAAATCTTAATCCAATCGTCATGACACCAATGGATAAGGAACCGTTTGTCATTATTCATGAGGGGGCATTGGCTCTAGGGTCCATAAAGAATAGAAATCGTGCTTAGATTATAAATCGAATTATAAATGAAGGAGTGGGGCAAAGTTTCACTTCGAAAAACATGGGTATGGAAAATATTGAAATTTCTTGACTTTGAAGGAATTCCTTCCGAGATGACGGATCCGCACGTAGGTGCCTCTACATGAGTTACCCTATCAGTATAGGGAGGCCCGGGGTCACCCTATCTAGAACTATAAGATATCTGAGGTGGGGGTGGGGGCCCCCGGCCGACCCCTATCAGGATAGGGAGGCCCGGGGTCATTTATGCGCTCGACCTCGGGAGGTCGAGCCCCTATATGTCTATAGATGGGGTATGGGGCCGGGGACAAACGTGGTCGCTTTCTAAAAAAATCTCTTTCATGACAAAGATGTGATAATGTTTCGCATACTAACGCCTACAATTAGCTCTAAAATTATTCCATCTATCTATTTGGTTTGTTGTAGATTCAACTTCACCAATCAATGTTTGAAGTGTGTTGGCTAAATTCATGCGGCTTGGATTTGTGGAATGATTTTGTCTGATAGTGTGAATAAGGTTCTGAATGGAAATTTAATTTTCTCAAATTTTTGTAATGATATCACCTTGGGTTCCTAGTGGTTTTGTGGGGATAGTAGGAGCCACAGGAGGTGGAGGAACATTCGGAGGAGGGTTTTGAGGAGGTGGAGGAATATTTAGAGGGTTTTGAGGAAGTGGAGGAACATTTGGAGGAATTGGAGGATTAGAACTTTACCAAATAATCTGAAAAAACAAAAAAAAAAATTATATATAAAAAAAAGATTGAAAAACCCATGAAAACCACAAAAACTAAAATGTAAGAAAATTGATCAAAAATGAGGGCTTACCTCTTTGTCTCGGTGGCATCGTATAAATTATCATAATCCATAAGCAAAAATTACAATTTGGAAGGGTAATGCAAAGCGCGAGTGTTAACAATAAAAAAACTCGGCGTTTGGAGAAAATGGTGGGGAAAAATGAGGGTCACGACTTTTTTGCATCAAAGGATCACAATCACACTTTAAAACCATGGTCACGCTTTAGAAACTACAATCGCAGCCTTAGGTTTGGGAGTTTCCTTAAACTCGACAAAATAGAATGTGATCATGGTTTTTAAAACTATGATCACAATTTATAGACCGCGATCGCGGTTTGTAAAATTTGGGATTTGATGTCCACTTTTTGGTCCCCCAACTTGTTGCACTTACCTTGAGAACAAAGGAAAATAGTTCACTTCCTAAGTAAGGTCATAAATGACCTTACCTGTAGAATGAAGCATTATGATTTCCTGTAGATTAAAGGTGTCAAAAGACACAATTGTGATATTCTCATCTCCCCTTCCAATATGAAATTCCTTCATGAACCAACTTTTGATAGGGTATCTGTAAAAAAATGGACCCGAGAGAAATGAACACATTTACAAGCAACACCAATATCAACACTGTATATTCAATCTATGTTTAGTAATTCTAGTGTATATTCAAACATATACTAAAATAAGAACCATGTTCACCTTATGTTTTTCTTTACATATCATTTTTTTTTTGCATATTAAAAATTTAAATTAATAAACACACATTGAAAATACTTGATATAATTCTCGTGTTGCATACAAATGTGCTCAGTGCATGGAGAACATAAATAATAAATGACATTGTAGGTTGGAAGGGATCAACAAGTGCTATGCAAAGATGTTAGCAAGTAATGGCAACTTTTAATGCGGAATTGGCATCCAGCTAGAAATGATGGAGGAGGAATGCAAAGTGATAGGAGCATGCTATGAAATAGTAATTTATGGCACCAACGGATGTAAAATATTAATTACATAAACAAAGAAAACACTTATTTATATTCATATATTCCTCAGATGTTAAGGTAATTGATTCACATATTAATTAGATATACAAAATTTCTTAATGTATTTAACATTCTATCTATTTTTTGTCATTCCAAACATATTCGACATTCTTTGATACCTTGAATATTAAAACAATAACTGTCATTTACCCCTAAATATACGTCCTCCCTAGAGATATAATTATTTATTCATTAATAAAGCAATGCAATAAGAGCATGTAATGAAATGAAAACATATTCGATATATTTGGTAATTTTAGTGCACATTAAAGGATTGAATGTGTAGTAGATAGTGAAAAAGTTACAATCGCATATTCAATGTATGTTCACTAATTTTAGTATATATTTAGCAAGTAAATCTAACTTTAATAGTGGATATTAAAATATTAATTGCGTAAATAACACTATATTATAAAATTGTAGGATGCATGGGTGGAAAACCCTATTTTTGGACAATTTCTATGATGTATTAGAAGAGTTCGTGACAAATAGAGGAATAAGAAAAATGCACTAAAATAAATGAATATACACTAGAAAAAGTATTTCAAGGTGCATGGTTGAAAAACAATAGGTCTGAATGGAACCCATTAATCAATACAAAGTGTATGGTCAACAACGCTATATTTTGAAACTGTAAGATGCATGGGTGAAAAACCTTGTTTTTGAACGATCACTATGTTTCATTAGAAGATTTCATGGTGGATGGATGAATAAACAAAATGCAATGAAATAAATGAATATAAACTAAAAATTAATAGTTCAATGTACATAGTTGAAAAAAAAAAGTCGAAAACAAACTCATTACTCAATAATAATAGGGTATGGTCAATAAAAAAACCGTATTTTAAAATTGTAAGACACGGAGTGGAAACCCCTTTTTCGATAATTTCTTAGTTCCATCTTGAGTTTGTGGTGAATGGAAGAATAAAACGAGCACTTAAATAAATCAATATACACCGAAAATCAATAGTTCAACATACATGGTTGAAAAAACAATAGGTCAAAACAAAACCCATTACTCAATAACAATAGACTATGGTTGATAACAAAACTAAATTTTGATACTATAAGACACATGGGTAAAAAAAAAAAAAAATTTGAAAATGACTATGTTGTATTAAAAGTGTTTGTGGAAAACTAAGGAATAAACAAAATGTACTCAAATGAATGAATATACACTAAAAATTATAGTTCAACATGCATGGTTGAAAAACAACATGTCATAACGAAACCCATCATAAATGTGATGAATCGACATAGTTTTTTCCGAATGAAAGATTAAACAAGAACATGCACGGAAACAAATCAATAATGAATAAATATCCATTTCTAAAACTAGAAATGTTTGATTAAACAAGAACATGCACAAAAAAACTCAATATAGAATGCATATACGATTATAAAAGTGATATTACTTGAAAATGCAATTATTTCATGAAACCCGAAAATGGGCTCACCTTGTCTTAAGCTTTGTTGGGGGCATAAACAATGTTCACTCTATTGTAGGTAAAAACAAGGTTTTTTGGCTTCATCGTAGGGTTAGAAGGAGAAGGAATGTTTGTTTCCCCCACCTTGCATACATACTGCCAAATGGAATGTCATACAATTAATCAAAACATTGAATGTTGAAATAGAGTATAAGGAAAAGTGGTTGGTGGAGGCTAGAGGAGTGGTGGGGGATGATGTGAAGCTTAATTGAATGTGTCTTTTTTTGGAATATGTATTAATTTTTTCACTTGCTAAGTGGGTAGAAGCAATATTGGGCGCGAAAAAATTTGATTTTTCAGTTCAATGTGGAAATTTATCTTTTTTAATGTTTGTATAGGGGCATGTTATGTGGTGATTGACGTGGCATCACGGTGGCTTCCCCACTTTTTGAAGTCAATAACATTTTTCTGATGTGTAGAAAAAAAATTAGAACCCCTCATTGTCACTTACTTAGTCACGACGTCGTTGAATATAGGTTGCTCAATGACTGACAACTTTCCCCTAGTGATCTTTCAATGAAGTGTCTCTACAAATTCTAGGATATTATTAACAATCAAATTAATTAACAAAATATTGTTTTAAATATCAATACATGTGATGTAAAAGGAATGAATCAATGTATAAAAAGTGAGGGATATTCTCCCAATAGAATGAACCTATGCCCATAACATTTTCATGCACCCATCCGATGCACACATTTCACACATGCTTATACTTAGTTTTTTTCAATTTTTGTTGTTCAAAAACACATTCCATTTAGTTGTGGGATTCGAATCTAGGACTTTTTATACACCAAACACATTATATAATCAACTCGAGTTTCATGGGAATATATGGAACCATTTGTTTCAAACTCATATATTAATAAATTTGGAACTTATGATGTGAAAACTTACAATGGGACCTGCCCATGTGCGGGCATGCATGTATCTTATGGGGCGTGCATCTATAAAGGTGTATTTTATCTAGATTTTAGCTTTCTGTTGTATAGAACAATAATTTAACTTTTAATAATAATACCATTGGGGTTACTTTTATAATAATTTATTATGTTTTCTCCTCCAATGTTTTCTCTACCTCTTGGTTATAACCATATTTCAATTATGCTCATTTCTAGTGGCTAAACCAATGAAATTATAAAAATTCATAAATTTGTTTCAAACCTCCAAGTATAATGATGTCACGTCCTTCACAAATATGTACCCACCTTAAGATATAATAGTTAATCTATATAATATTTAAAAAAATTGATCGACTAACCTAGAATAAAGGAAACACTATAGAGACTATCATAGTTTCGACAATAAGGAAAATAAATAAAAATTCTAGAAAAATTAGTCCTTCATAACATGTATAGGATTAATAAAGCTCTAATATCAAATGTAAATTTTGATTAAGATTAACTCAATAATATCTTCATAATAATAATTCATATAAGACACAATACATACTCTCTCTCTCTCTCTCTCTCTCTCTCTCTCTCTCTCTCTCTCTCTCTCTCTCTCTCTCTCTCTCTCTCTCTCTCATGATGAATGTGTTATTTCATGATTGAGTGTAAGGGATTTCCATACTAGTTCTAGGACTGATGCAATGTTGGTTGTAGGTATTCCAAACAAGAAGGATTAAGAGTGTGATATGTTGTAATCAGTGAGATGACAGTGAAATATTGTACATTGATATAGATTACAAATGTTAGATAGAAGTGAATTAAAGAGAATTACATTATTAAAATTGTTGTTCCTCTTGGATTCTTATGTTTCAAGCATTATACTTGGAAAACTATGTGGTTTGTTTCTACTTTGTTCTAAAGTTAACATTTGAATACTAGTAGGAGTGTCACATAATGAATGTAGGACCAACTATGTTAGCTAGATAAACGAGGAAGATAATTGATAATGTAAATGGGTAAAATGTGTATTATTTACTTCATGAGTGTTAAGTTCATTTGGATTTAAATGTGCTTCTTATGATTTAGATGATCGAAGCAATCACTTTCTAGATAGTTATTTTGGTTCATACATAAACTAAAAATTATGGTAGTAACTTATTATTATTAAACCATATAAATGAAGTTAGTATTTAATGTTTGTTGTACCCTCCCTATAAATCTATTGGCACCCAGTTTACAAAATCCTAATGCCTTATGAAATAATTTAATCCTCACAACTATACTTCTTGTACTACACTTAAGAAAAGTCTTCAAAGACCATTTCTATAACTTGAGAGTCCTTGTTCAAAGCAACAACTATGCGGTGAGACCTTACCATATATGGGGTAAGTAGAACTAACACTTCCTTGGTATCCTAGTGGACCACTAGATCCTTATGAAGTTAGATCTAGGATTAACTTCATCATCAAATGAACTCTTCATGGAATCTAGATGACAAAAGTGGAGTTATTGAACTAGTTTTCATAGGCATTAAACTCTTGTTAATGATCTCTTTAGTTCCTCATAGATAAATGTGTTACCTTGGCTAGTAACAACATAACACCTTTGTATTTTATGAAGGTTTTATAAGATAAATATTTTTCTCACCTTAAACTAATCTATAGTTGGGCGTAGATCCTGAGTGCAATTGGAATTAAACTAAACCTCGATTGATTAAGAGGTTAACTTGCGGGTGGAAATTGTAGTGTAAAATCTTAAGCAATGTAAATTATTTTTGGAAGATGTTGGTTTGAGAGAAATGGGGAAACTGAGAAATTAGTCCCATAAACCCATGAGAGCAATTGCCCTTGGAACCCTAGTGAGTGGCCAAACCAAGCAAAGGTAGTTGGTGATTTTCCTACGATTGATCTCATGGTGATATTTAAATGACATGAGTGAAGTCTACGTGTCAAAGTACCCACACAATAAACTCTTGTTTCGAACCCCTTTTTCCTTCTTAGATAAAACTATTCCCTTGGGGTGTAGTAGTGGATTACCTCGTGTTTCTCAAGGATTTGTGAGTTAAAGATATGATAACTCTCTTTTATTATCTTGTAGTAGGATGTAGTTGTTGATGTGTAATCATAACACCCCTAAATGTCTGCAACTCGATGGTTTGAGACTCTCAGTGTGATTGCATAACATGGAGCTTTTCCCAAAGTGTGGGACTTTGCAATCGAGAAATATCTCTGAATGAAGGTTGGTTCCTATTCCTCTATTTAGATGCACACATTCAAATTGTAGAGGATCTACTCTAAAATCTACTCTAACTTGCCAAGGAGACAGATTAAGAAGATTACAAGAAATTAAATCTAAACTAACAAAGGTGATGCACTAAAGGAATGTTGAACACTTGCTTTTCCATTAAACACAAACCATTGAAATGTAATACAACCACCATACACAGATAACCAAGATTGCAATGAGAGATCAAAGAGGTGCAATGAACACAAGAGAGGGTTGAAAATCATCCACAGACATGTATTATTTCTCCAAAAATTGATACAATACACTACAATGGCCCAGAGTCAAGATTTTGCATTACAGTTTTGATGGGAGGTTTTTTCTCCAAAAATTCACTTACAGAAAAGACTAGAAGGAGGGTGCAAATACAAATTGTCCAACCTTTTGAAAAATTCCCCTCCCTACAATATATAGGAAGAAAATGAGATAAATAGGAGAGAAGAATTCTAAATCCTACTTCAACCACACCAAAATGCATTGAATATACCTGCAACATTGATGGATGCCACTACAAAACCCATGCCTCCATGTACCCTTTTTTGTTGGACAAGAAAGGAAGCCCATACCTCATTACTATGGTAGGTGAGAAACTTGGGACACCTAAAAAATAACAAACTGTATTTTTTCATTTTGAAGACTGTAAGATTTCCAAAAGTTCTTTCTTGTGCAAATCTGAGCTCCCAGTCAAAAGTTATGGCCATCTAAAGGTCGGGGTGTCATTCTGCAAAAATGGTGAAATGCTGACTCTATCTTTTCCGGAGTCTGAAATGCATGCAACCTCCAAAATCCAGAAAATTTTGACATTTTGGTTTTAGAATTCGAAACTATTGTTAATCCACCAAAATGTCCTCGAGAGTTTTGAAACTCTAAAACCCGAAAGTCCGAAATTTCAGACTTTCGGGTTTGAGTTTCAGACATTTTGGTGTGATTTTTGTGTTTTGGAGCTTGAGAGTTCCAAAACTCTAAACCTCGAAACTCCGAAAGTCCAAGTCTAAAATTTCGTATTTTCGAATTCGAGTTTCGACATTTTTTTGTCTTTTTCCATTTTTCTCGCCAAAGACTCTAAAACTCCGAAGTCCAAAATTTCAAACTTCAGACTTTCAGGGTTTTGGGATTTTTCCACTGTTCACCTCAAAACCCACCGATACTTCTGAAACCCCAAAACCCAAAAGTCTAAAATTTATGACTTTCAAACTTCGTGATTTTGTACTTTGTCGATCCCTTTTCCGTTCCCGCTCACCGAGATCTCCGAAACCCCGAAACCCGAAAGTCTGAAATTTTAGACTTTCAGATTTTGGGATTTTGGACTTTGTTGATCCCTTTTCCATTCTCGCTCACCGAGATCTCTGAAACCCCGAAACCCAAAAGTCTAAAATTTCATACTTTCGGACTTCGGGATTTCGACTTTTCCAATCCCTTTTCACCCCGCTTTCTCTCCGAAAAGCTGAAAATGTGAAGTCTGAAAACTTCGATCCTTTCTCCATTCTTCTCGCTTGAGCTCTGATCTCCTTCGATGTTCCCTTGGCCCTTCCTTTTCTAACCTTGTATTTCCATTAACGATACTTCCCGCAACCCGACTTTGTCCGAGAATCGAATGTGAGCTCACATGACTGAACCAACCTCTCCATTTTCTCATGTGCAAGGTCGTGTTTGATCCATTTTCCTCATCATCAAAATTGGATAATAGTAGTGTCCACCCTGGAATGCTTTTGAAGTTAATAGATTGTGGGACCTCTCTTAAGGTTATTGTTTAAAGAAACTCTAATGCATTTTTACCCAACAATTGAAATAGTTCCTTGGAAGGTATTTGAAATGCATGAAAGTTGTATTATATGTCTCGCTTGTAATATGCATTTAACACTTGAGTGTCTAAGAGGAATGAAATGAGTTGTCTCGTGTTAGGTTACATTCCTTGTAGTATTGAATCCATTAGTGTAAATTATGTGTTATTTGATTTACAATTGTTCTAAAAACAATGCTAATAGTGGGACCAAAGTGAGACCAAGTACGACATAAGTGAAAAGAGTATAAGAGTAAATGATATTTTCATTTAAGAATAACATCATACCTAAGTCCTTACAACTTGAATAGGCATTCTCATGTTGTTAAAAATGAATATGAATTGCCCTTGGTGAGATAAAACTTTTGAGAAAACATAAACTCTTAAATATATATATAAATAAATAAGATTTCAGGATGTGAAAATGTTGAATTGACTCAAACCAACTAGTGAACTATATCAGCTATAACAGGAATATAAAGTACCCTAGTGGAGGGAAGTTAATAGGAAGAGGTAACTTGACTCTAAATCTCCTTTAAATATTAACATTTCTTCCCCTTGACTTCATGTTATTTTTCCCTTGTGTAATGAGGGTAGAATTTAAACAAAAAAAAAAACATATTTGAGAACCCTTACATAAAAACAAGCATCACGAGTTTTGTATGCATTAAATATGTGGAAAATAACCTATTGAGTTATGGGAACTATGGTAAGGGAGAAAGAGTCAAACTAAGAGTGTTGTTATAAGTTAAATCATAAACAAAATTAAGAATATGTAGGTTGAGAATGGGAATTTAAGCTTGCACGAAATATGCTATTGGAATTTTAAACGTAACTAGGATGTAACCATGGTAATGATGCATTGTGGACTTGCCAATCCTTGGGGTCCCTTTTGTGGTTGGATTATTTCTAGTAATTGATAATTAGGGAAAGTGTGGCACCGACTTGCATCCGGTATTATCATGATTGTTTATGTGGTTCCATTGTAATGCCCACTCCTGTTTGACATTAATTATACTATGATTTTAACTTTGATTGATTAGAGACATGGACTTGATTGTTATATCTTAGTTAGCATGTTGTTAAGATACGAGAGACATCATGATTTCTATTGTGTCTAATTGTTACTCTGGACTGTATGGATGCATTGTGGACCTTGATGGACATTAAGGATATGATGATAATCTAGAATGGTTACCTTGTTGTATACTGACATTTGGATTCTTGACGTATTGAGTATATTCAGAGTGTTGGAATAACCATGTGGTCTAATTGATTTTTATGTAATGCTAATGATGATGGTACTAGGGATCAGAAATGGGTTGTTGAGTGTATCTAATAGATAGTAGTTACAATAGATATATAGAATTTTATGATTATTGTAGAATGTAGATTGGATTATTGATGATTGTGAATTATTTACTAGAGTAGAGATGAAGTGTTAAGTAACTACAAATAATTAATAAAAACCCGTAAACTTAATGATAATGTTTTATCTAGGTTATACTGACGATGTTAATTGATAGATGTAGGTATTTGTTGTATTGTTTGATGTATGTTGAAGATGGTATGATGGATGTTTTATGTACATTGATTTTCATGATATATTGATATGGCCTTGAGGCTATAAAGCTATTATTGTTTTTGATTTCAAGAAAATTATATCATATACATCAAAAGGGGATAGGGGACCAACCACGAATGGATGTCGGGTGTTGTGCAACAAGACCAAGTTTGACAACTAGTGTATAATGTTATGATGTGTTGTTGCATGCTTTGTTAGGAGGTTCCCATAGGGGAGTAACCTCATTCATATGGCCATAGATTTAATGTGTTTCCTTTCTTTTATTTTTTTTGTTTTAATTTGTTGTGCATGTGTTTAATTATTCAGAAATATTGTTACTTTATTAACACTTGTTAATGTATCTTAATTAACTAATTTAGCTTAAATTTTCACTAAATGGGAAGATATGACATGTGAGAAATAAATTGGGTAGATAGTCCTCATTTTGGTGCATGATGTAAATTGAATTAAATGAATTTTGGTGGTGTGTAACCCACCATACTTCCCAAATTCGAATTTGACATTGTTGGCCACTTTTAGAGACTTGAGGGACAAGTTAACCTTGTCCCTCACATCTCAAAATCTTCTACCAACCCTACTTATGAAGTATGGGGAATATTTTGACCATTTTAATGCATTATTGAGTGTAAAAAGGGTAAATAGTTGCACTTGTTTACTTGCCACATTTAAGTTTGTCCTTGATAAGCATGGTGTGCAAGTTGGAGTATCATGTCGGCATGTCATAAGTTTTACGTGTACATTTAATTACTTTAGGTGTGGTGTTTGACTTGTGTGTTGGAATGGAGGGCTAATGAAGTGGAATTCTGCATGGAGCCACCTCATCATCCTCACATCCCTTTTATATCCATTGGATGATTTTGATGGATTTTGTGTTGCTTCCTTTATTTACTTCTCTTGCATTTTTTAAAATGGGTCTTGGTTTGCATACTTGGAGTTTTATTTTTCGGAGTGCATCTAGGATTGAGCTTGGTGGGAAGGATTCAAAGCTTGTAGAGTAAATAAATTGGAAGCTTGATGGATAGTAGGCTCTCCTCTTATTTTCATTTTTGTATTAATGTATTTTGGTATAGAAATTGTGCTTGTTTGAATATGGCATGAGTGGTGTGGATATGTTTGATTGTGGATGGTTAGCTTGCCTTAAGTTGGGTATGGGAGATAGATTTATGGAAACATTGTGGAGGGAAAAGGGAGATGTGATGCATGCATTGTGAAGGGAGTGTAAGTTTGAGTTCCACCCATGTGAAGTGAAAAGAATGACATGATTATATTTTGCATACTTGCAAGTGTAGAAATACAAAGTTGATTATGTTTTTTTGAATTGTGCACATGGATGCTTTTGGATGGAACTCCTACATCACTTAGGAGACAAAAGGATTTCATTTCTCCTTTTTTACTTGTTTGTAAAGCCTTTCTGCTTGTTGGAAAAGTTGTAATATTGTTTGAGTATATTGTTTGAATGTGTTATTTTGTGGAATGCATGTTGTGGAAGCCTTTTGTGAAAGTTTTTAAATGTTGCATTATACCCCACATTGTTATTTGGTTGGGGCTTGGGGCCAATAAGGAGGAAGGATTCTCCTCTTATTGGATTAAAGGTTGGGCGTAGAGAATTGCCTACCCCCTTGTTTGGTGATTCAAGTTTTAAAGAGTTGAAGAAGTGCAAAATGAAAGCTATGAAGTTGGGAGATGACTTGGAAAGAAGACTTGTGCTTTGACCTTGTTGGAAGAATCCTCTATGTTGTAATTTTTATTATTGTTCCCACTTAGAGTGGAATATTGTAACTTTTTTATGTATGAAAGAAATCCTTGTATATTTCATTTATTCAAATTTGTAATGTTATAGTGAAAGAAGAAAGCTTAAGTTGTATGGTTTGTTGAAAATAAAACTGTCCTAAATTCATATGTTATTCGAGTTGCAATATATATGTATATATAGGAAAGGAAAGGAAAGATGTGATGGCAATAAGATGTTGTTAATTTTTGGTGGTTTTGTTGGCAAGCTTAAAATTTGAAAAAAACTTCAGAATTAAAACTTAAGGAATCGAATAAGAGGGAGAGGATGGGAGGCAAAGAAGATGGGGTAGGAGGGAGGATCAGTGCATTGTGTTCCACTGAATGTTCTTTATCTTGGCCGCATATTTTATTTGAGTGCAATATATGCTCAAAGGGGACGAACTAAAAAATTGAGTGCAATATGTGTTCAATGCATCCCCTCAAACTACAATCTTTGCCATCCACATTTTGAGTGGTGTCAAAATTAGCCACCCCCGATTCTAATAGGGAACGTTTTTGGCGTAGTGACATTGATATTATTTGGAGTATAAAAATTACCAACATCTCCAAAATAAACAATTTCTTAATGCGTTGAACCTCCTCTTATCTAAATATAAATTTAATCTGCACAAAGATAAAAATTCTATGATAGTGTGTGATTCTAAACTGGAATTTAATGAGCGATGGTCCATTAAACCTCCTATTAACTTGTAAATTCAATCCCACACACCAAACTTGTAGAATTCACTTTGTTATTTTTGTTGTAGTTTTCGTCATGGTCGAGCTCTCTTGTGATATTAAGTTGTTCTTCATCTTTTTGTTCAAATAAAGGAACTGGATTTCTACGTTATTTTCTTTTCACTTGGTATTATTCTAGAAACAGAATCATTACCACTTCATCCATTCCATTTTCATCATTTCAATCTAATCATCACGGAGTTAATATTATGGCTCGCTTCTTCGTGTGGAGCTTGACAATTGTTTAAATGTGCGAGGTATGTGTGTGGATATCCTTTTGGAGGAAGGAACAATGGTTGCGGCTTATCTTAGCAATCATATGTGAAATGTATGATGGGAACGCTGAAGGGGATATTTTGAAGGATTCATATTGGAAGTAGAGAAATATTGGGAGAGAAAGAGGGGTGAAGATGAAGGGTTAGATGATGAAAAAGTGCATGTGTAGTGAAAGAGAGTAGAAACAATGCGAAACTCAAATGTAGAAGAACTTGACAAAGCATTTGGAAATCCTTCGAAGGAGAATAGGGAGTTGTTCAAGACGTTGTGGAAAAAAAAATTATATATGTGAATGTAAGGAGAGGAAGAAAAGTATCACGGAAGTGAAAATGCAATAAAAACTGAAAAAGGCATGCCCCTAAAAGATAAAACAAAACAAAACAATACTACTCCCCCTCATGGATTTCATATGTATTATTGATCTTATTGTTATATGGTAGGTGGAATATTTGTTAATAAACACTCTTACACTACATATTAAATGTGTGTCCTCTTTTGACAATCTTCAATCTACTTGTCTTTTACCTACATATCATTTTATAATAAAATATTTATGTATATACACCTCTTGGTACCTACATATTCAAGTACGTCCGGATCTCCCATCCATCTATCAAGCATATATACAAATAGAGCACTCTTTCATTTTCCAATAATAGAAATAAAATTAGCGTATTAGGCAAGTTGATTGCACACATTTTATTGGTGTTGGGAGATTTCACAACAATAAAACGTCGCAGACACCTTTTATGCCTTTTCATCAATAATTCCTTGATATGACAAGTATAGAAATGAAATTTTAGGGTTTGCAGGTTATAGATATTTTAAATTTATCAGCATACTAAACGCTATTATCAATTTTTCTTAATAAGACAAGTTTAATGTAGGAAATTTAAGGTTTGGAGAGGTAGGACAGATTTTAACTTTGTTTTTAAAGGGCATTCAATATAGTTATTCCTTAGATTGATAAGATTGCAGTTGAAAATATATGATATGAATCATATAGCCTCAAAAGTATCGTAAATGTTGTTTGTTTCTCCATTTATTTAATAGAAAAATAAAAGTTCAGGGGAAAAATATACCCATATCAAAAAAATCCACCAACCACGTCAAGCGCTCTTGTAAACCAGAAGTGTAACATAGAGAGTGACACATCCTAAACACCCTTTTAGACCTTTCATTTTCCTTACATAATAATAAAATCACTTTATTTGAGATCTGAAGGCGTTAACCATGAAAACCCAAGTTAATGTTGTAAATTTAGCATCAATTGGATAGTTGCAGTGAAAATTAAATCAAATAAATAAACAGAACGGTAGGGGGGATTGCGCTAAATAGAGCTCTCTCTAATAGCCATCCTAAAATCAACACCATTATGGGTTAAAATAGACCTGCAAACAGAGATAAATCTGTAACCGTAATATTTCCTCATTTTACTATATACAAATTGATTGATCTGGCTTTGTATTTGTATCTATATCTATATCTAGAGTGGGTTCAATGGTCTCTGAGAGGGAATACATCGAATACTTGAAAATGGAGGGACTGGAATAATAGAAGATGAAGAGGGAGATAAAGAAGGGGTAGATGGATGAGAAGTCCAAGGATATGGAAAGTTTTGCGGGGGACTCATGCCAAATGTTTCTTTCTACAACCACATGTCATTATTTTTCAATTGTTAGAAGGATAAAATGGTTGCGGTGTTCAAGATATCAAGGAAACATATTTTTTGGGATATCTTAGAAGGAAATGAGGGGTTGATTAATACTACTAATGTCAATAGGTGCTTCTAATTTCAGTCCTTATGTTTTTATGTTAGTTAGAACACATGTAAGTGTAAAGGGAATACAACATACCATGTTCTTTGTTTGTGTCTTCGGAAGAAATGGCTCTTATGTACTCCATGCATGGGTTGTATTTGTACTTTGATTTTCAAGGAGGAAAACCATTCTCAACATGTGCCAAGGGTTATGTAATGGTGACATCACAACCAACAACATAGAAAAGGGTTTTTCTATTATTTTATTTTATTTTTTTGGCATCAAGTTTATCGATTCGAAGTTTAATTTGTTAGATAAGACGAACACATGATTAAAATGTTGGAAATAAAATACATGCATGTTGTACACCTTTACCACATTTCTATGCACCTTTACGATTAAGGAATCTTCTTGACAATTAGGGCAATGTAAGGGATTCCCTCATCAACAGTCTTGATAGAGTTTTTGATCAATAACCATTAACATAAAATGTTGTTCGTGTCTTCGGAAGAAATGGCTCTTGTGTCCTCCATGCATGGGTTCTATCTTTAATTTGATTGTCAAGGAGGACAACAGTTCTCAGCATGTGCCAAGGGTTATCTAATGGTGACATCACAACCACCGACATAGAAAAAGGTTTTGCTATTATTTTATTTTATTTTGTTGGCATCAAGTTTATCAATTTGAAGTTTAATTTGTTAGATAAGGCGAACAAATGATTAAAATGTTTGAAATAAAATACATACTGCATGTTGTACACATTTAACACATTTCTATGCACATTTACGATTAAGGAATCTTCCTGACAATTAAGGAAATGTAAGGGACTCACTCGTCAACAATCTTGATAGAGTTTTCGATCAATAACCATTAACATAAAATGTTGTTCGTGTCTTCAAAAGAAATGACTCTTATGTCCTCCATGCATGGGTTCTATCTGTAATTTGATTTTCAAGGAGGACAATCATTCTCATCATGCGGCAAGGGTTATCTATTGGTGACATCACAACCACCGACATAGAACAAGGTTTTTCTATTATTTTATTCTATTTTATTTGACATCAAGTTTATTGATTTGAAGTTTATTTTTTTAGATAAGACGAACACATGATTAAAATGTTGGAATTAAAATACATGCATGTCGTACACCTTTACCACATCTTAGAGTTCCCCACCAAAAAATATTTGTTACATGTGGTCCACTTTATAGTCGCAATCTCACTTGCATTATTTGCATGAGTGCAATATGAGCTTGCATGCGTCAAAATAAATAAAAAACACGTAACAAAAAATATTATTTTTAATGGTGCTACAGTTTGAACTCGCTACTGTTGAATTCATGAAAGGAGAGTAAAAACTGAAGATTGAGGAAAAATGTAGTTTTTATATTATGGTGCTCGTGGGTTAGAATGTGCAGGTTTTGTATGAGCCAAGGAAGTGATTACAATATCAGAAGACTCATTAAACCGATATATTTTTGGTGTTTCCGGGCTCTTCCTAGTGACTGTTCTACAACATTGAAAAGGTTAAAAATTGAGAATGGACGAGAAGATGCATCTGAATTTGAACAAATTGATTGGAAGAGCACAATTCAAAATTACATGTCTTCAACACCGACTTAGCTTAGTGTTAGAGCAAGGTAGGTTTCATCCATATACAATCTATTTGAGAACACACCTTTGACATAACAAATGACTTGCACAAATTATATGGTGTCTACATTTATCAGGACCTAGTGGCAGCATAGTCACCAAAACTAAGAAGAGGGGGTGGTCATTTTGAGTCAAAATGCTGAGAGAAATTTCTTTTCCTTGACATTGAGCTCGTTCACTATAAGCCTGGATTTTTCCATCCCATGAACTTTAGGATAAGTGGTATTAACGGTCCCCGCATCCACGTGGAGCATGTCCTCCACAATTTGATACAACCCCACAACCTTCCCGTAGCCCCTCAGCCTCTAGTCCATCAATGCCGATTTGTGCAGATGAATGTCCTCCAGCAGGGACGTGTGGATTCACCGCTGCCGCAAAATCCATGTATTGACTCTCGATCAGGCCCTTCGATCCCACTCCACTTGCCACCTCGGGAAACACACTCAACACTCTCTCATTGTTATTCCTTCCTCACCTTGTATTACTGTCATCGCAGCTTTTGCTATTTCTTATCTGTCGACAATTCCATCTTCAGATGCGCATTTGAGGCTCAATCCCACCTTCCACTGTTCTACTAACACCTTTGTGTTTGTGTACTGCTCAGACCACTGCGGAAATGAAATCATGGAGCAAAACATTTGAGGATTTAGAGTGGACAATATCCATCCGGACTACCCACAGAACGTATTTCCCGCTCTGTAAGAAACCCATGACGATTTCCTCGAACTGGGCTTTTGGCATGTGAATGAGGCTTCCAAAAGAGGCGTACAGAACTGAGCATTTGGGCTTCGAATCCAGCCATGGAATGCAACTTTTGGACTCCTCAAACAAGTCAGTACATTACTATGCCGTCCTTTTCATCATTAAAATAAGCAGACGGAAGCAAAGAACCCACTGAAATAAGTTGCCTCGGTTTCCATTTCGTAAACGGTGTTCCCCAAAATCCAATCTGCTTCGTCCAGTAATTTGAATTGGCGAAATATGAGCTGCAGAACTGTATCGGAGGGGTCACCTTTCTGGATGAACGATGGGAGATATTCAGCGTTTGAAGCCTTGATATGAAATCTATTTTATCTGAATTAAAAACACTAACGGTGAAAGAAAAACGTTATTACACAGTTTGTCTAGTATGCAAATCCAAGGGCACAAGAGATAGACATCCAAGGCACAAAAAATGGCACAAAAAACTGCTAACAGTCACGAATTAACCACCATCAGATTTCAACGCACATTTTGAAACTCAATCTCTGCCCTCCAAATTCTGATGGATGTCAGAACCCCATGCCCTCCTCCTCAATTTCTGTCACATGTACGTAGTGATTTTTGACCGTCAAGATGGACGTTGATGCAGAATTTGTGAACCATTAGATCTTGTCAGAGAGGCCCGGGCTATTCCAATTGTAAGAAACGCCTTCGGCGTAAAAAGTAATTTAAGGGGTGGGGGTGGCGTCCCCCCCTTCCCGACCCATTTCATTAAAAATAAAACCCCAACTATTTTTTTGAGCCACGACTATTCAAAAAAATGCATGTTGCATAAGATATGTGCATAGCGTATCCTTTTAAATGGGTGACCAAACTATATATATATATATATATATATATATATATATATATATATATATATATAAGATTCAATTATACACCCCAAAATGGAATAGACACAATGTATATATATTCACATACAAGAGAAAAGTTTAAATAACATAAATAGTAATACCCACAAAGAGAAATGGAGAGATGTATCTTTTAACACAAAAATAATACAAAATATGTTGGAGAGAAAACCCTCCATAGCTTTAATGGCTTTCATTTCTCCTCTCCTCCTCTTTCTCCAAACCTATAAAACAAAAATGAAGTGGGATTAGGGCAAAATGAGGATAAGAAGTCAACATAAGCACTTTTAGGGCATTTTAGAAACCTAAGATCTAAGGGTCAATATCAATCTAATCTAATGGTGGAGGATGTATCCTACAAATTTTAAGTTGTGGCATTTGATGGGAATGGAATTTAAATAAAATGCATGGGTTAATTGGTGAATGGGGCCACTTAGTGGATTGGGCAAGTGGTGACCCTCTTTGTGGTAGGAATTAATTTAACATGGTGTTTGGTATTTAAATAATGAACTAAAAGGGGGTTTTAGATGATTAGTAGTAAGGGTATAATTAAATAAAATAATTGGACCATGGTTATTAATTAGGTGGGAGAATACTCTAATAAAGCAATGAGATTTTGGAAAGGTTTTAAACTATAAAATACTTCAGAAATAAATTATTAATATGTAATTATTAATTTGAATGTGAATACATTATGAAGTTGTGGAATTAATTCACAAGAATTTAATTGACCGCTAATAATGTTTTGAGCCCTTGAAAACAAAAAACAAAAATTACCCTAATTTTTTTCCTAATAAATTGATAGACTTTGGTGTGGTTTGGACGTCAAAATATTGGGTGTTACACTTGGTATCGAGCCAAGGGTTCAACACTTGGACCCTAGGCGGAACATGGGAACGTGACAACCATTTAGCGGAAACTAAACCTAGGACATTTGAACTTCTAGGATAAAGATAACAATAACAATAAAAAAATTTGTTTGGATTGTAGTATTCGCCTAAGCGGATGTTTTTTCAAACCCCTGTTAATAAGAAATGTTACTCTATTTGATATCTTGTCAAACTTCTTGAGTGAAAGGAATTTAGTTCCTTATGAAGTTGTTGTTTATTGGGTTCGTAGCTCTTGGTTATAGACGTGTGGTGTAACCCTTGAGGATTAGTGCTAGATATAGCACTTAGGGGTCAGTTTGAGGGGAAAACTAGAGGTTGATTAGTTGTTAGAACTCCCCCTTCTACTCATGTGGATAGACGAGTTGGTTTGAATTTTCACTTGTGGACTTAACCCCTTATGGGAGAGTAGACATCGGGACATGGTGTCACATTTGATCCATTTTTGTATGTGTTCTTAGATCTGAGCTCGATGTATATTACCCCTACCGGTGGCCCATGAAGGGTTGCGAAGTGAATGTGATGTGGAAATTTTATGTGTTTTATATTTGTAAACTTAAGTTCTTTTATCAAGGACCAACATTTTATTTTATGATTTGATTTAGAAGCTCTGAGGCTCTTTTTGTTACTATTATTTTTTATCTTATTGCAATATTTTTAAGGATCAGTATTGTGGATACTTAGACATTTTCTTTTATTTCCGAAATTTCTTATATTTTACCTTTGATTGGTGACTCGGAGATCATTTATCTCACTGGCCACTTGGCTAAATGTTATCAATAATGTTACATGACCCTTTTCTTGTCTTCTAGTGAGTTGGTTCTACACTTGTTTGTATATTGATCTCTCGTCATATAGGGGTACACCCTACATGTCTTGATTGTTCTTCATAAGGGATTCAAGTCATGTATTTAGTTTGGAGTGGTGGGGTTTTATGTTTGTAGGACCTTGGAATTACCCTTTCAATGCTCAACCTTCCTTGGGATAGAGTTATTTGTGTCATGCAAAGTATAGTTGGTGGTTGGGACGGTAGTTGTGTATATTTTGCACCACGGTAGGAACTTTTTTAGCATTGGAATAGTAGTGGTTTTCGTTGTGTAATTATGGAATTTGTTAGGGATGGACTAACTTTAGGATAATTATAGGTTTCTAGTGATAGTGTATTGTTGTGATGTGATGGTCCATCGATGAAAACACTTAGTTCTATCGTGGTTTCCTTTTTTATTTTAGAAAAGATCAACTATTAGGTTGTATGTACCTTGGGTAAATATGGTTAGACTTAGGCCCTTCGGGCATTGTTCTTAAATAAGTGTGTTTGTGTTGCTCTCGATGACCCATAGATAGACCTACCCTTGTCTTAACCTCTTAAATTGTTGAAGTATACCACACTATAATCTATTAGTATTGAGTTATGTTGAGGCAGATATGGATGCCTTAGGGTCCTTTTGGACCTTGTTCTTAGAGATTTTGGTTTTATAAGTCTTAAACTTGTTTCCAATAATGATTGTGTTCATGTCACACTCATTCTTATAAATCTATGACTCTTGGTCATAGAGGTCATGTTTGAGTAAGTCTCGTTGATTTTTCCCTTGTATTTGATTTCCTCTTGATGGGGAAGTGTGGTTTCTATGGGTTAATTTCCCCTTGTCACCGTGATTTCTTTATTGATGGTATCTTGCGTAGGTATAAGTTTTGTTTGGGAACTATCTTTCTTATTTAGTGAACCTATTTTGAGTTTAAAACCACCAAATTTGTTTTCTCCTCATACTTATCTAACTCCTTGAACTTATAAAATCAAATTTATAACTTTAATGTGCACCTTCATTATATCTCTTATTGATACTTGTCTATATGCATGTAAATTTTGGGAAAACTCTTGTAACTTTGGTGTGTTTCCATTTTGGTTAGTGATCTCTTGTTCTATGAAATTAATAATGTGATATTCTTGACTCTTCCTACTCTTTAAAATTCAATTAGTAATGTGATAAACTTGAACATATTAGAACTATAATTAGGAAGCTTGGATGTTCAAAACTTAATAAGTAATGGGAACATTAAGGAAATAGTCCCTTATCTTAACCCGGTAGCTTAATAGAATAAATAAAACTATGTAAAAAATAACAAGAAACCTCTTATATTTCCCCTAGAATAAGAATGGATATATCTTTCGCCTATATAAAATGATGAGATATCATACCAACATTCGTGGTGTTCCTTAATGACGCAAAATATGTGATATCATAACACAAGGAATGCATTAATTAAGAAAACTTATAATAAATGTGCTTAGTGAGCATAACTATAACTTGTGTCTTATAATTTGGATTATGGAATGAGTAATTTTATGAGGTTGGGCACAATGTATAAATAAACAACCTTGATTGTATAAATGGCTATTGCATGCCCTAAATTTATAAAGTACATAATCTGAAATGTTTGAACTAATTGAAAGGTTCCTTGAACTACTATAGGACTATCTAATCTCATTTGCGGCCTAAGATTTTGGGGTTGTGATATGGTTGAGTACTTTCCATACCCCCTTGTTATACCAAACAATAAACATATGTAAAATGGTTATAAAACAAGTACATGCCAGGTCATTTTTTGATCTCTCTTTGAGTAGTGCAAAGTTTTAGAAGTACATAAATATTTTATCCCTTTGTTAGTGTGGATTAATTGATATGTTCATTTTGATGGACCCTATGTCCCATCAAGCCAAGGGTGGCAACTATTTGAACCTTTAGGTCTGTCTTCCTACCCTGATTAATGAAACACCTTGTTGATAGTGATGTGTTTTAGTTTTTGTACTCCCTTGAACCATAAATGTGTGTATTTTCCCTTGTAGGAGTTTTTGGGGTCATCGTACCCTTTTTTCCTCTTATCTCGATGAGTGTATGATTTTGGTCTTTTAGGAGTGATTCTATATCTCTAGTTTTAAGAAAAGCACCCTCCTTGTGTGTGGAATAGGTCATTGGTGACCTAGGCTTATTGAAAGCTTAGGAAACATATGTTAAGGATATGAAGAAATTTTTGAATCCTCTTTCCTTTTTCGAACCATGATTCCTTCAAGGAAGAGAATGGTGCGAGTTTGTCTTCATATATTTCTTGAATAATGTCTCTGTGTGTTGTTCTCGTAAACTATAGTTGGACCTCTTTTTTTGCCTAGTTCTCCTATCTTGCTTGAGTGTTCCTATGTATTATAATATTATGCTTGTGAAAATTTTAAGATTCCTTTGAGCTAGGGTGGTACTTAGAATCTCTTGTGTTCATATGTTAGTTTGTGCAAAAATTGCTTATCCTAAAATTAAATATGTTGTCTAAGTGTTTAAGGTTTCTAAATTAGGATTAGTGTTTGTGTGTTCGATTTTTTAGTACAAATTTAAGCTATAGAAACCTTGTGGCCAAGATCATGCTTAGGATTACCTTGAAAATTTAATTGAGTCCTTCGAGTTATAAAAAGTTCTTCTAATGAATAGTCTTTATCCTTGTAAACGCTTTTGCTAATTTAGGTGTTTTCCTTGTTATTAAACCTCGTCTTGTGTGGTCCTAAATTTTCTAGACCTATGAGTAGGTGTGTTTTCCTCGTGAAAAATTGAGGGTCATGATTGGTAGATGTTAACCTTGTCTAAATAATGAACATTGAAGTATTATTCTACCTAAATGGAGGTTTTACCTTCCCCTTCTTTCATGTGTCATGTGATTGCACCCCATGTGTGAATACGTGGACCCTTCAGTATGTGCGTAACCCTTCATGTTATTCATTGACCTTGGTTGTTATTATTTAGGATTTCATTGGAAATTTCCTGCTTTAATGTTTTTGTTATAACTTAGATAACCTCATAGAGATTATTCAGAAAGTTTATATGTTTGTTTCCTTACCTCTTTTCTATGAATTCTAGGAGGAAGTCAAATCTAAGGGGAGGGGGATGTAATGCCCACTCCTCTTCGACATTAATTATACTATGATTTTAACTTCGTTGATTAGAGACATGGACCTGATTGTTATATCTTAGTTAGCATGTTGTTAAGATACGAGAGACATCATGATTGCTATTGTTTCTAATTGTTACTCTAGACTGTATGGATGCACTATGGACCTTGATGGACATTAAGGATATGATGATAATCTAGAATGGTTACCTTGTTATATACTAAATTTTGGATTTTTGACGTATTGAATACATTCGAGTATTAGACTAACCATGTGGTCTCATCAATTTTTGTGAAATTCTAACAATATAATGGTATTAGGGATTGGTAATGGGTTGTTGAGTGTATCTAATAGATAGGAGTTATAGTAGATATAGAGAATTTCATGATTATTGTAGAATGTAAATTGGATTATTGATGATTGTGAATTAATTACTAGAGTAGAGTTGAAGTGTTAAGTGATTGCAAATAATTGATAAAAAATCGTAAACTTGATGATAATGTTTTAGCTACGTTATACGATGATGTTAATTGATAGATGTATGTGTGTGTTGTATTGCTTGATGTATGTTGAGGATTGTATGATGGATGTTTTATATGCATTGATTTCCATGACATATTGATATGGCCTTGAGGCCAAAAAGGTATTATTGTTTGTGATTGCAAGAAAATTATATCATATACATTGAAAGAGGATAGGGGACCAACCACGGAAGGATGTCAGGTGTTGTGCAACATGGCCAAATTTGACAACTTGTGTATAATGTTATGTTGTGTTGTTGCATGCTTTGTTAGGAGGTTCCCATAGGGGTAACCTCATTTATGTGGCCATGGGTGTAATGTGTTTCCTTTCTTTTAATTTTGTTTGTTTTGATTTTTGTGCATGTGTTTAATTATTTGGGAAATATTGTTACTTTATTAACACTTGCTAATGTATCTTAATTAACTAATTTAGCTTAAATTTAAACTAAAAGGGAAGATATGACATGTGGGCAATAAATTGGGTAGATAGTCCTTGTTTTGGTACATGATGTAAATTGAATTTAATACATTTTAGTGGTGTGTACTCCACCATCCTTCCCAAAATTCGAATTTGGCCTTGTTGGCCACTTTTAGAGACTTAAGGGACAAGTTAACCTTATCCCTCACATCTCGAACTCTTCTACCAACCCTACTTATGAAGTATAGGGCATATTTTGACTATTTTAATGCATTATTGAGTGTTAAAAGGGTAAATAATCACACTTGTTTACTTACCACATTTAATTTTGTCCTTGATAAGCATGGTGTGCAAGTTGGAGTGTCATGTGGGCATGTCATAAATCTTACATGTGCATTTAATTGCTTTGGGTATGGTGTTTGACTTGTGTGATTGAATGGAGGGATAATTAAGTGGCATCCTACATGGAGCCACCTCATCATTCTCACATCCATTTTCTATTTATTGGATGATTTTGATAGATTTTAGGTTGTTTTCTTTATTTTCTTCTCTTGCATTTTTGAAAATGGGTCTTGGTTTTCATATTTAGTGTTTTCATTTGGGGAGTGCATCTTGGATTGAGCTTGGTGGGAAGGATTCAAAGCTTGTACAGTAAATAAATTGGAAGCTTGATGGAGAGGTAGCCTCTCCTCTTATTTTCATTTTTGTATTAATGTATTTTGGTATAGAAATTGTGTTTGTTTGAATATTGCATGAGTGTTGTGGATATGTTTGATTGTGGATGGGTAGTTTGCCTTAATTTGGGTGTGTGTGATGGATTTATGGGACCATTGTGGAGGGGGAGTGTGAGTTTGAGTTCCACCTATGGAGTGAAAAGGATAACATGGTTATATTTTGCATACTTACAAGTGTAGAAATAAGGAGTTGATTATGTTTTTTTGAGTTGTGCACATGGAGGCTTTTGGTGGAACTCCTACATCACCTTGGAGACAAAAGGAGGTGATGCCCATATTCCATTGCTCCTTTTTTCCCGTGTGTCAAGCCTTTGTTCTTGTTGGGAAAGTTGTAATATTTTTGAGTATATTGTTTGAATGTTTTATTTTGTGGAATGCATGTCATGGAAGCCTTTTGAGAATGTTGTCAAAGGTTGCATTATACCCCACATTGATCTTTGGTTAGGGCTTGGGGCCAATAAGGAAGAAGGATTCTCCTCTTATTGGATTAAAGGCCAATGAGAGCTTCGCTTACCCCCTTTCTTTGTTTGGTGATTCAAATTTTGAAGAGTTGAAGAATTTCAAAATGAAAGCTATGAAGTTAGGAGATGACTTGGAAAGAAGACTTGTGCTTTTATCTTGTTGGAAGAATCCTATATGTTGTAAGTTTGATTATTTGTCCCACTTAGAGTGGAAGATTTTAACTTTTGTATGTATGAAAGAAAGCCTTGTATATTTCATTTATTCAAATTTGTAATGTTATAGTGAAAGGAGAAAGCTTAAGTTGTATTGTTTGTCGAAAGTAAAACTCTCCTAAATGTGCATGTTATCAAGAGTTGCAATATATATATATATATATATATATAATATATATATATATATATATATATATATATATATATATATATATATATATATATATATATATATATATATATATATATATATATATATATAAAGGAAATATGTGATGGAAAGAAGGTGTTGTTAAGTTCGTGGTTTTGTTGGCAAGCTTAAAATTATTGTTAAAAAAACTTCATTTAATTATGTTACTATGGTTTTTATATCTCTCTCATTGTTGTAAACTAGACAATATAGGCAAATAAATGATCTTTATCAAACTCAATATATATATGTTCCTTTCATTTAATTATGATTAATTTGAATGAAAAGGGATAGCAATTCAACCATCTCACCTAATTAAATATATATGAATTTACGTAATTTTACATATGCCCTTATAATTATTATATAAATAGATGAATTGTTAGATTGTTTAAAATCGAAATAAAACTAAAAATATATCTAAAAATAAATAAATATATATTCATATAAATTTATATGTTTATATAAGATATAATTACAATTATAATCACTAAACTAAATTAATTACACACACACACACACACACACACACACACACACATGTTAATAAATTATATATTATTAAACAAGTTTAATATAAATAAGAAACTACAATCGACTATGCATATATGTGAAGAAAATTAATAATAAAGAAAAAGAGAGGGGGGGGAGGGGGAGGGGGGGCAGGCGTGGGGCAAAAACTCTATGGGTTGTAGTTCTAGTTATAGTCATAGCCATAGCTTCACTCGGGAGGCCGACGAACGATAGGTCATTTCCGACCACCACCCATCACCCATATATAGATAGGGGAGAGCCGGGAGAATGTACCATCCATATTGGTCGCGCATGTCGGTTGTGAACCGCACTTGTCGATTATCTCGATCTATATGTAGTTGGCACCCCTCTCCTCCACTTCCCTCCCCTATATTACTCACTCACTCTATATGGGGTGGGGGCACCCACTCGGAGAATGGAATAGATAGGCGGTAGATAAGTAGGCCCCCTTTCTATATAGGGTGGTGTAGGCAAGAGGTCCACCAAGGGGAGTTAGAATAGGTGAACGGCCATTGTTTAATTAAAAGGAATATAAGAGGTGGGGGATGGCATCCCCCTCCCACTCACCCATTTAATTAAAACTCAAACCCTAACTATTTTTTTAAGCCACGACTATTAAAAAAAATGCAGGCAACATAATATATGTGCATAAAGCGTATCCTTTTAAACGGGCGACCAAACTATTTTTTTGACGGTATTTGGTAATATAAAATTATATATATATAAGGAACCTTATTTCGTGATTAATAATATATAGATATGGATATATATTTACATATATTCCAACAAGCATATATATAAGGATTCAAGTATACACCCCAAAATGGAATATACACAATGTATATATATTTACATGCAAGAGAAAAGTTTAAATAACATAAATAATAGGGTAAATAATACCGACAAAGAGAAATGGAGAGATCTCTCTTTTAACACAAAAATAATATAAACTATGTTGGAGAGAAAACCCTCCATAGCTATAATGGATTCCATTTCTCCTCTCCTCCTCTTTCTCCAAACCTGTAAAACAAAAATGAAGTGGGATTAGGGAAAAATAAGGTTAAGAAGTCAACATAAGCACTTTTAGGGAATTTTAGAAACCTAATATCTAAGGGTCAATATCAATTTAATTTAATGGTGGAAGATGTATCCTACAAATTTTAAGTTGTGGCATTTAATTTAATGGTGGAGGATGTATTCATAAAATTTTACTATTGTACTTTGATGTTGAAATTGTGGGCATTACACTAATGTACATACTAACATATCATTTTTAACATGTGGAGGTTGTGTCACAACCCTCAAACTTGTCATTATTTATTGTTGTCAACTTCAAAACTATCAAGGGAACCCATGTGATATCCTCAACCTAATGCGCTTGCCACAACCTCTTGTCACAAGGGGAAACCGTCACCAGATACCACTTATAATATATTAGGGTCTCACCATCTATAAAGCACAAGGGATGACACTTGTGACAAGGCTACAATGACATCGACAATATTGACCATAAAGGACTAACATTTACAACAATCTTAAGAGTGTGTGCCCTCAACAACCTACAAATCTCACACTTTTGTATAAACACATTCTTATCCTGTGACATAAATATGAGTACTTCAGTTTGGGAAAAATTTCCTAACGCGCTTGAGAAATTGTCGTATTCTCATGGCCGGTGATAGGGAAAGTTGCATCCTCATGCGACACACACACATCCACATTTGTTTATAACTTGCCCACTTGATGTTGCATGTCATTGTCTCTTCCACATTTTTATGCATTTTTAACTTTAATTCGAGTGTCTTTTCATATATTTGTATGAATCTTTTGGGACTCTAATATATTCACTTTAAGAACTTCAGATTATCCAAACCTCAAGAGAGAATATCGATATAACATAGTTTACTAAAATTCGCATTCGATTGGTTTCGAGATATGGTGTGGCTAAATGTTACAAAAAAAAAAATTAATTTTTTTTTTTATTTCATTTTAGTCTAAGCAACTACTATATTTAGTCTAGAGCTACACTTATGATTGGTTCGGAGTTCACTGTCGATACATTTGAAGTAACACGGTTATTATGTCAATATATTCCCATAACAAATCTATTATTTTTGGTTGAATACACAAGTTGTTTGAGATGATCATGAGTAATGTATGAGCTCAAGCTATAAGATCGAGATAAGATCAAATGTGTGTTATCTATCTTGGTAAAATACCTCTAGTTGTTATCCAAGTAAAATCTTATTATTCAAGGAAGATCCCACCATTCCAATGTGTTAAAGATAGATATATGATCATTGAAGAATGTTATCTCGACCCTCCTCTATTTTGACGTCAATATTCTAAGTTTTTGACTGACCCCTTGTGTTTTGGCTTTATTATTAGATAATAAGTGTTGTCCAACCTCTCCACTGCTTTGGCTTCATCAAAAAAATTATGAATACTGGTTAATCCTTCTTTGATTTGGTGTTATCATTTTTATTATGAGTTGACCTATGTATTAGCGCCCAAGAAGATAAAAAGTCACATGATAAGGTATAAAAGTAGTTGAAGTTAAAAATATATGATGTGGTGTGGAGAGGTATAATGAAGATACATAATTCAAACTCAAGCAAATTTGAAGAGCTACAGAAAAGAATAAAAGGGGCTGAAGATCATATTGTTAAAGAGAAAAAATGAAAGAGAATTCAAGGAAAATTATTGTTAAAGAGATCTATGTTATTTTCATCCATTGAATATTTTCATACATGGAGGTTGGTGCTTCGTAAGATAAGAGATTGGTGTCTCTTGCTAAGCTGTCGGTGCTTAGCGGTGGGGATTGTATCTCTAGTAGGTAGAACTTGCCTACAAATAGCTTAGGAATAGGTATTGGTGTCTCTCGTGGGTTGGTGCCTAGAAATTTTTGTAAGAGATCTATAATATTTTATGAATGGATTTGGATATTAGATCTAAGCAGGTATTTCTTCATGGTTTTATCCCAAAAAGGTTTCCATGTAAATCTTGTGTTTCTTAATTGTTTAAATATTGTGTGATTGTTGATATTGTGATTATTGATTCTTTAAATAAGTAAAATATTATATTAAGTCACACCCCAAGTATAAGTGTGTGTTCATCATTATGTTTGTAAGATGTAATAATGTAAGATTTTTTTTTGTTGTATTAGTTTAATGCTTAATTATTGAAACACATAATAATGTAATTATAGTGATCCTAAAGAGTTATAAATCGATAAAAAACTACTTCTCTTTTCCTACAATTTGAGGTTCCACATCAAAATGTCATTTTTAACAATTTTAAGTCCTTTATCGAAAATAAATCCACACGGTTTTAGGTCTCGTGTTTGAATGGCAATTGGTGGCATTAATAGTAGCAATAATAATGAATCCATTATTGTTTGAAGTTAGAGTGATAGTGTATATGCTCGATGGACTCGCTAATCATAAGGTCAACAGATTTTGACATATGTATTTCATTGTATATCTACTTGACACATTTTCTACTTTCCATTTCCTCATTTGAGCAACCCCTCATTGCGTTACACTGTGATATATGTTAGAAAGAAAAGTGCCATGGATTCAAAGAATCCTATAAACTCTTTCTTCTAATTCATCTCATCCTTGAGTATCACACAACAAAATATCTTTCAACAAAGGGTTTATGTTCACAAAAAGATAATCATGTGGGATGAAGGTAGAAAAATCCATGTCTTTAACTAAGAGGCCAAAAATAAAAAGAGCAATTCCACGTCGTGTGTTCAAACCTTGATGATTATATTGTTGGCGGTAAAGAAGTTGTGACGAAAGTGTGGCAATTGTGAAATATTGCATGATATAGAAAATGCATATATACTATTAGAAAATTATATATAATGATTCAACAATTAGTGCATTTACTTTCAACAAATTCTCAGCATACAAAATTTATGAGTACACCCATACACTTCATCCTCTCTTATCTTCTTTGACAACTCCCGCATACTTTAAAGCCCATTAAGCCAAAATTTTAAAATAATAAGCATACAATTATACACATGACAACATGCTTAAAATTTAATGAGGGTTAAGAATGTCGAATGTTGAGGAGGTGGTGTCAACTACAAATCCAAAGGGAAAACTATTGTCACTAATATATGTTGTTTCCTAGGAAAATGTGGAGAATGACCTAAGATAATGGTCTATAAAGATGACACAAAACCACTTGAGTGGCCATGTTTCATGGTTATCAAATTCAACTACTACATCGAATCAACATGGGATGTCAAACCCCCTCCACATGTCTTTAACTCTAAAGTGTCTCGCGACATGTGCAAGCAAATTCACTTGAAATTGACATTTGTTACGCACAAAACACAAATGTTGACATTGCAAAAACAACTATTGACATTGGAAGTAGTGATCGAGAAGGCATTAATGATCCGTGCACCGCATTCGCTTTCTCCTTCAAACAATTGTAAAAATGGGTCGTAATTCATATGTGTCTTTTTGTAAGAAATATTAGTTTTGCATACATCCCATCAACATTTCCCCACCTTAGACTTCTCCTCTCTCAATCCTCCTCTTCATTGCCTCTTCTTTTTGTAATATTTCACTCCCTCAAGTTTAACTTTTCAACATACCTCTTTCGGTATTCCATTGCACACTCCACATGTGAAGTTAAAATTTTGTTAACATATTTTAACTATAAAATACTAGAAGATTCAAAAAAATAACTTCATACAATTTAAATATTTAAAATATGAACATAAATTTTAATATATTTATATGCATAAATATACATTAAAAATAACTAAAATAAATAATAATGTTTAATATTTCAATTAATAATATATAAATACAACTATTTTATTTTATTGCTTTAAATATTAAAACATTAGTGCATAAATGATCGTGCGATTGAAACCTTGCTCGCTAATCATTTCCTCCACAAGATACTCGAATATTCCTGTCCTATTAATTTTTCCTTTATTGATGTTGACAACTCTCCTTCAAGGGAGGGCCCTCCTTATTCTTAGTATGGAACATACTTTTCTAATTGATTAAACATCGATGCGGCGACACTACGACCCACTCGCTGTCGACGTTTTCTTTCTTTTGGGAAACGAGTTAAATTTAACGGCCACATATGCCTCATTAGATATTTTTCATGTTAGTCTTTCAAAAATATATGAGAACATTATTTATAACAGCATTTCTATATTTAAATAGTTATTTTTAATACATATTTTTATAACTTACATATAAATATATAAACAATATAGTCTTTTTAAATATGCAAAGCATTTGTAACGACTACAACAAATAGTTGTAAATATTTTACAGGTAAAATAACAAAAAGAACACGTTTAAACCACCGTCAAATTTAACTCTGGCTGAGGCTCTTTCGTGGAAGGTGGATGCTACTAAAGTCAATGTCAACTAGGTGCCCTAGCCACTAAAGGCTCTTCCAACAATTTTGTGCCCTAACCACTAAAGGCTCTTTCAACTGACCCACCCTTGTTTCCTATTGATCGGACATTCCTGAGCTGCCAGGACTTTCGCCTTTGGCCTCTTTTCCTGTGGATTCCACCAAAGACTGTCCCCACTACCTGCTCTTTACTTCGACTTGGGTTATGCTCTGTTTTGCCATAAATCGCACATAACCTGCAATTAATTGTTCCAGTCTCCTGCATTTGCAATTTCAAACAGTTCAATATGTCTTCCCCTCCATCCTCGTCCTCCCCTACACCTGCTGAGGTTGTCAATCAAATTGTGAATACTAACGAGAACGCACCTGGATTTGATCTAAAACAATTGGTGGCAACAATCGACAGTCTTCTACATCACTACAACAATCAACAGGTATCAACACCATCCTTTTTCATTTTCGATGACTTCTCTACTGGGAATCAACGCTTATTGTCTTCTTCTTTATTTTTATTTTGTTATTTTTTTGTTCTTCTTGTTTCGCAGGAGAAAAGAAGTCGCACCCATGAGTTTGTTAATTCGGTGGCAAGTGGCATGCCCTCTGCATCAAACGCCTCTAAATTCTTAGAAGGCATATCTGAAAATGTCAAAAGAATTGCCAGCCAGGTATATTCCATACTATATCAGTTGGTTTTCAAAATAATATTGTATAGCTTTAATGTGTTTGGGAGGGGAAGATTTTGCAGATCTGAGTGTTGAGTGGGAAATTTTACAGGGGTGTATGCATTTTTTTCCCCATTGTGTCTTATCTGCTTTCAATCTTTATTGTTACGGTTTGCGCAGATATCAGAATATTCTGGAGATAAACACCAGACAAGCATGGACGTGTTGAAAGCTGTTGGAAATGTTCACTGGGTTGGAGTCGGTTTTCTTCTAGTAGCTGCAGTTTTACAGACAATGGACACTATCAAAAATAATAAGATAGAGCGCCTCAGGCTTCTCAATTCAATGAATGATCTGGCGAAAGTAATAATGCGACTTCAGCCTCTTCCTTGTTTAAACGAGGAGATGCAAGCCAAAATGAAGGATTCTATACATTTAATAGTGGAGGGGGCGATCCTGTGTTGTTCCCAAAAGAAAAGGGGAAAGTTCGGAAGGTACAGTTCATATAACTCTTACCTTGTAAATTGATTTTCTTTTGTTTATTTATTCTTTCACGACGCCATTTTATTTGACCAACTGCTAAACGCTGACACCTTTTCGAGCACTGGATATTTGGAGAATATTTTTTCACTAATTTACCTGCAAATCTCCTCATTTTCCTATCAATTATTGATGAAAATCTCATCGACATTCCACTGGCTTGTTGAAGCAGCTAGGAATTCTTTAGAATACGCAATATTTATTATTAGTTTAGGAATCTTATGGAAAGAAAACGAAACGGAAAACTCTTTACCTGTGAGGAGTCTCTCTAATAAAAATCCATTTAATGCATATTTTGTATATCTTCTATTTGTTGTTGCACACATTTTAAAGGGTTTCAGTTTAAACTTATAAATTGAAATGAGAGTTTATGTATATAGTTTTTCACCTCAATAATGGTGGGTGTGAGCGGCGGAAACCTTGAGTCTCAAATTCTCATTTTCAATAGGAAGAATTACATTTTTGAAGCATCAAAATGAAGACCAACTATTTTTCTCTAAGGATGTGTGGAAGCTAGTCAAAAATGGGTTTACAAAACATACAAACCCAATAACACTTCAAGCATTGACACAAACAAAGAAGGATTTTCTGAAGAAAAATGAAAAGGACGTGAAAATCTCATTTCTCATTCAACAAGTAATGGACAAATTCATTTTCTATGAGTTGTAACAACAACCAAATAGGCATACAAGAGCCTTCAAACGACTTATTAAAGTACTAGTAAAGCAAATCTGGTTGAACCTCAAATGCTTAAGAAAGATTTCAAAAATATTTATATGAAATATTGTGATTCAATAAATTTATTTATCACCCCTTCAATGGGTGCTATAAATCAAATTAGGTCTCATGGAGAGGTATTATGATTAAATATGTAGAGAAAATTCTTATAATCCCGCCTCGTAAAGTTGATTCAACAATTGTGGCAAAAGAAGAGGCAAAATATGTAAAACCTTATTTTTGTAGGGAAGTTATTAGGATCCTTGTTATATCCCATGAGCAATCTCTTGAACATGCCTTCAAATTGCAACTTTTGGTTGAAAACAATAGAACAAGAGGAAGATCAAGCTTCACTAGAACTAGAGGGAAAGATTTTCATAGAGGAAATAATAGAACCAACACATCTTATGAACGAGAAAGAACAAATATACATTTCTATACTGCTAGTACGAGAGGTAGAAGGAAAAGCAACAACCACACTCGCATCGGAGGTTTGATGTAAATCGCATGTCATAGCAAGTACTATAAAAAGTATGGACATTATGCAATGAGTGTAGGATGCAATAATTTGACATGAATAGATAAAATGTGTTCTTTTTTTAGAGAAAACGATTCTACATATGATAACTATGGTTCAAGTGTTATTAACATATTAATAATGCAAAGTCGCTAGATTACTAAGTTCATAAAAGTTCTAATTAGTGATGATGCTACACATGGGAATATAGATTATTAATTAAAGAAACCCGACATCCAAAAATTAAATTGAAGTAGGCTTATGCGATCGTATCTATAACATAGCATTCACTTATATAGATTAACTCATAGATAAATATTTACCTAAACAATATCCTCTTTATTCATATATAAATATCTCAATCAATACAATGTCTAGCATTAAAATCTCCAACTTTATGCCTTATTACCCACTTTGCTCTCACATACATGTATACACTTCTCTCACACAAACACTCACTCTCACATATCCACACACATTTATCCATTATTCTCTTGTATTTGTAAAAATTAGCTCTGTTAAATAATGTTACATCCGTTACTCATGTCTATGATACATACGAAGTCTTTATTCCACATCCCGAGAACCATCTAATGTTGTGTGGGAGAACCTAAGATTTCGAAGCATTGCTCAACCCTCTTTGTATTCTAGATAATCCACGAACAACATATAATGATTGATCCTCATGAAGACATGTGCCCACATTATCCTTGGACTTAAAACCTTGTCTTGTCCTCAAGACAATCCTTAATGAGGAACTTGCCAAAGTCTTGAAATAAAATTACTCATGGGTTTGATTTCTCTCTCTCAACTCAGTGATCTGTGGAGGCATACCATCAACTCGCCAAAGAACTTAGGAATCTGTCACAAGAAAATAATATTTCCTAATTTTTTTACTTTCCTAGTTGTGTACAAGGGATGGTAGTGTTACTCCAAACATAACTTATTTACAAAGATAGATTTTGTTACTAACTCGCTTTAGTTTAGGTAGGTATTTTACAAATTGAGTAGTTATAGGTTCTTCAAAGCTCTTCCATTCTACTAGTGCAGTCTTTTGTTTCATTTATCACACGCTCACATTCTCCATGTCGTTTTTTGAGATCTTTGAAGGTGTTGATTTCCCCTCAATGTAAAATACCTACATTTTCTATTTCCACGGCTACCTTATCTAATTTTCCCATGTATTGGCTAAGTAAATTGTCATATACATCCATATCATCGATTGTTTTGGTGTAAGAAATATGATTTTGTTTATATTTATCTCCAAAGTATATAAGTTGCTTCCTTAATGCTCCCATGACATCCATTTTCACATTATATGTAGGTGAGGATTGGTTTAGTTCATATTCCATTGTATCAAGTTCTTTCTTTTCTCGCTTCAAACATGGGTGCAATTAGCCAATTGATATTCAAATTATGTTACCATGTTGTCTATAATTGTCCTCATCTCGCCCACTTGTCTTTTTACCTTTGTTCATTGCTTGACATTCTCCTTATTGAGAATGATAATCTTTAATGTGTTATAATTTCAATCACCTCCTCATGAATCTAGTGATCCCTCATAGAGTTTGGTGTGATATGGGAAATATTTTCTTTACTATAGTCTATAACCGTCATTTTGTAGGCCAAATGATATTTGTTTCAAATTGTCTCCTAACTATGGAGATAGCCTCAATCACCTTTTCTATTACTTCCTCCAAATAACACATCTCTTAACATATAATCTCCTTATGTGTTATCCTACAAGATGTCTCATAAATATGTTTTCCATATGGGTGACATTCCTCTAAGGTGAATTTTTGACCCTATAACTATCTTCTCAACTACTAATCCTCAATTAGGAAAGACACTATATATTTATTTTGAGCTAGGACAACTTTGATTGTGTGAAAAGGGTCCTTTGTAGTCACCACTTGGGAAGTGATAGCTATTCCAAGGGATGTAGAAGTTACTTGTAAGTATATGCCTCCTATTTGTGGTGTTTTTCATGGCGTTCTCATCCCTCTTCTTTCTGCTACTATCCTATCATCCTTGATGACTTCCAATTTTCTTATGTTTCCTTTTCTTTTTCTCGCTTTTTGGGTCCCATGGTAACGGCTTCTAGGATTATGATTCTACTCATCAAGACTTGTATGGGATAGTTCTCGAGGGGGTTGGATAATTTTCAAAAATTATTAGCATGTCTATAGGAAAGGGGATTGGATTGATATCGTTGATATAGTGGAGGAGGTTTTGAAGAGGGAAGGTCTCCGGCATATTTTAGGCTTGTTGAGAAACTATTTACTATGAGGAAGAGTAGATATATTGGTAAGATCATGCGGAAGGGATGTGTTGAAGATTGTGGATTTTTGTTAAGGGGGATGTAACCATACTATGGGACACCAACAGTTGTGGTGTTAGTTAGGGTAGGGGACAAGTGTTAGTGATACCACCCGTACTAATAGGTGGTAAGGATGTAAGGATGGATACAACTAAGTTTTGGATTGTAGATGAAGACTGTTGAGAGATAACATGATGGGATGTGACAAGGTGACTTGTGGAATGGGGCATACTAAAGGAGCCCACATCGAGGGAGGGGAGAAGCAGGATGTCGTGTGACTAATCGCAGGTGGTGGGGTAGTCGTGTGAGTTTTTGTACTATGAGGGCTAGTTCAAAAGGTAGATGGTAAGGGTCCTTGTTGGCTAAATGTGTTTTGTGATGAGATGACATTAAATTCGAAGATGACTATAGGGGTGGATGAGATGGGTGTGGGAATTTTTATATGACTAGGGGAAGGATAATGAGAATTTTTTTGATGGCCACCGATAAGAGCGATCAATGAGTTGGGAGTGATCGTAGGTAATGGTGCTAATAGGCGCCGTGAGTTCTATATTATAATGGGGAATGTGAACATCCTTGGAAGTGATATAATTGCTAAGGGCAACATGATTGGCATCCAAAAGTTCCTCGAATGTAGGGTGCCCACTAGAAAATATTTTGGGACCCGGTAAGGTGGTTCAAGTTTCGATGTGTATGGCCAAACGCCGAGAGAGTGTGGGTGTTCATGGGGTTTTTATGGGTTTTTGTAGTGGGTTTGATATATATGTGATGCTTTGGATATGATATAACCGTCTAGTTAGAGCCATGAAATAAAAAACAAACAATAAAAGAAAGATAGTTGTTTAAATGTAAACTTACACAATCAATAAGAGAGTTTTGATTATTTTGATTAATCATTCAAAATATATGGAAAGAAAAGATGGCTTGTAGAATAAACTAAGAATTAGGCCTACTATGGCTAGTTTCATGTGTGTTTAGGATAGAGTCCTCAATATACCCGAGTATACAAGAGACCCAAATGTGTTGGTGCTTTGGTACAAGGTGTGATATTGGGGCTACCCCTCCGCACGGTCCCACAACGATAAGGTTGTCGGTACTTAGCCAATATACGCCCACTACTTATTTACACTCAAATAACAATGAATCAGCTCCCCCTTGGTGATGAAATCTATGAAGGTAGACTTAGAAAGGGATGTTTAGGATCCACATTTAATTATAAATGATTTGGTTGTATGTGAGGGAAGTAGTGAATGTAGATTTTAAAACCCTACTCAGACTAGAAGATAAAAAAATGGGAATGTACCTTATTTTTAAGCCCCTAAAGAAAAGTGTACTTTCGATGAGGAAAACAAACAAAAGGTGATGCTTTGAAAGAGACTGGAAGGAGAATAGAAGCAAGAGAAAATAAATACCTAATTTAATATAAATTGAATTAAATATAATTTTAGAGTAACTATTGTAATAAATGATATGAAAATGATAATATATAATAATACGAAAGTGATAGAGCATATACAACATGAAACCCTAAGCAATAGAGAGAGAGAGAGACGTGATTTAGTTGATTTCGAGTGATATGGGTAGGAGAACTGTTGAAAAGACTACAAGCAAGTGTCATTAAGGATCACTTAAGGTTCTGAACTCAAAAATGTGTTGGACAAAAGAACCCATGGGAGGATAGGAGTGCCCGGGTGCTAGAGTCTGTTTTGGGTGCTACTGTGTGTGTGAGTACTCAGGATCTACTCTTTTTAGGGTTGGAGAAGCTTCATTCTTAGTTTCTATTTGTCGCTCTTGTTTTGCTCCAGTGTCATTGGTTGTACTTGTAACCTGCAAAATGGATACCTAGCTGCACATGCCCACAAACCACATCAAACCTAATAAAAATATGTAGAATGGGGAGTTAGACTGACCCCGGTGGTCACCCGAAGAGTGATCTTATGACCGAGCGTTGCACTACATCTCAGACTCCATGTAGTTTTGTGTGTATGTGTGTGTAATAATGCCCTAGGTTTCCCTTGTGCAAGTTGCACTATGATAGCGGGCTAGATCTAGAATGTAACAATGTATAGAGTGTGTGGTGGAATAAAATGAACTTTCCCCTCCTATGTTGTATATACAAAGTGATGTAGCCCTTGTCCCTTGTATGAGTGTTTAGATGGATTCCTTTGAAGTGATCTTGTGCCTTTAAATGCAAGATTAGGTGGTGATAGGTAATGCTAGGTACTTGGCCCCTTATTTGAGAGTTATAACTATGTATATATGATTCCCTTATTTGAATTTTGTAACTGAAAACGAAAAGGCCGGCCCAAAGTTGTAAAAGATGACCCAAAAGTAAAAGAGAACCAAAAGAATAAGATGGAAGCAAAGAAGGTTAGGAGTGCGCAAGGGACAAGAGCGTCTGGGCACTTTTGTCCTAAATGGGCACTAGTGTTCAAAACCATAAAATATAAATCAATAAAGTATTGATAGACCGTAAGGTGTGTAAGCTTAATTAAAATATTTTTTAAAAAAAGCGAAAAGTTCCAAAAGACGTTGTCAACCACTAATTTTCTTGCTTAGGGATCATGTATATATATAAGTATGCTCTAGGACCAAAAAATATACCCAAGTGCATAGATTTTGTCTACAATATATTTATTCACTAGATATTCCTTTTTTACTTTACACTTTCTAGGAAGACACCGAGAACTCTAAACTAAACGAGTTAGTTGACTTACTAGAAGTAAACAAAAAATAGATTCGACTATGGAGATTCAAAATTTAATCAAAAGGGACTAAGGTCCCATAGGGTGTTCTAGATGTTTTAGTAGATTTTAGGATCCGGTCTTCTTGTGTGAAACAAATCACCAAAACTCGAAATAATAGGGTTTAATGATACATGTGTGGATGATCTAATGAAAAGTGATAGATCCAAGCGGACACATGAAGCTCCTCTTCCAAAGAACTAGGAATCTACACACAAATAGACAACTTGACAAGAGATGGAATAAGTCAAATATAAGGTGAATATCTTGGCAAAGGACAATCCTAGGAATCCAAAGGGTTTCCTTTGATGGGTTTCAATTCGCTTTTAAATAATTAAGATGGAAAGTAGTGACAAAATTAAAATTGACGATATAAAGTGACTTGGATAATAAACTATAGATATTCTATGTTGAGATACGAGGAATTAATTGACGTCCTCGATGATAGGCTAGGAAGGATTGAAAATGTTGTCTCAGAAGAGGTTGACCTCCTCACTGTGCTTGAGGAGAATTTCCAACTGTTCAGGGATGTCATCTAGATTGCGCGTGAGGATGATGACACATATGCTTAGCTTGTGGTTGATGTCTGATTGTTACCACACGAAAGACTAGCGAACTATGGGAAGATCGTAAATGTTGTTGGGATTATAAGTTACTCATGTAATGGTCATCTAGCATAAACCATAACCATGATTACAAGATATCAACAAATATATTAAAATGTATTAAGATTACAAAGTAAGGGAATTTTAATAGGGATTGAGGTCGATTTGGTAGATCGGTGTCGATCATGCACGATCCATACAGGCACCGCTGTTAAAATTGTGTTTAATCAAAGATCGTTTTATGATGCATATGACTGCGAATGGAGAACCAAAAATACCAATTTTGAGACTAGTTAAACTCGTTTAGATATCTTAAATGCATCTATCTAAAATACACCTAAAGATATCAATCACGAGGCACCTTAATATAAATATACAAAAAAATAACAATTAAAATGAAATATAATATAATAAGTATATTATAATAAATGTATCTATATGAAATACATCAATAGATATCAATTTCAAGGTTCTTAGGTATGTTTTTTATATATCTCTTTAATCAACAACTTCATTAAATTCTCTATCAATTTCTGTTGATTTGTGGAAAATGGAATCATTTAGCTACGCGATTGTGTTGGTCTCAAAAATATCTATTAAAGAAAAAAACCCAAACATTACTACATGGCTAAGATATTACTATTTTTTGATTGACTTCTCCAAGAAAATAAAAATATATATTTAAGTTAAAGTCTAATAGAAGTCAAATTTATGAATGAACTATCACATGACGGTCAAATGAATGTCAAATTTAATGTCGACAATAAAATTTAACAACACACTCCATTATAGCCGTATGCCTTGCATCAGTAAAATGCCTCTTGGCATAATTAAGATATGATTGAGCTTGAGGACAATGGTTTACAGATCCAAACAAAGTGACATACCTTTTTAGGTAGATGGAATTTGGATGGTCGGATGTTGAGGAAGAATTCTCCAAAGGGAGTGTAAGGTAGCGGGAGGTTCTATTCTTCGACGTTTGTAAGAGGTTACTTCTCGTTGGATGTCTAAGTCCATAATCTAAGCTTGTCCTCTGTAAATTTTTACAAATGGATGTAGGAATTGATTTCTGCATCCTTGGGCAATGGTAGAATTGATGTCGTTTCAATTGAATCCACACCGATCGATGTCGATTGGAAACTACCCCAATTTTTGTCCATTTTGAGGAAAATGGTTGAATTTGGTTTCAACCATTTCCTTTTACGGTTTTTTCAGTTTTATGATGGTCTAGGGTTGATTTGGTCTTGTGGGGAGTTTTTTCGGGAGGTTAGGTTGTTTCAAGTTTATTTTAGTTTTTGTTTGATTAATTTGTTTGTTTTGTAGTTACAGGTGGTTACTAGTGGTTATGGGTGGTAGAATGGTAAATTTAAGTCAGTAGATAGATGAATTGATTGTGTGAGATTATGATGGGGTGTTCTAGTGTGCATATGCAAGTCTAGGAATTTGGTTGACCTAGTTTTGGTGTCTATAATCCATTTTCAAAGATTTCCTAAACATCCTGGGATCTAAATAACAATTTCATTGTTAGAGACCAATACTCATAATTCTTACCTGAGAACTAAGGAGTCTGCAGACTTGATAAAGATACTCCATATGTAGAAGCCATTAATGACTATCAAATTAAAATAACCTGCTCTCATACAAATTTGTAGAATAAAACAAACAAAATAGTAAATTTAGAAATTGAAATTGTAATTAAATCTCAGAAATGAGCACTGCTGTGCATGAATTATATTCATTTGTTCCTTTTGGCTGCGTTGCCTTTCATTACATGTTGCTGCTCACTTGCTTTGTTCCTTTTGGCTGCGTTGCCTTTCATTACTTGTTGCTGCTCACTTGCTTTCTTATAGTTATTTGTGTCTACTATCAAAAAGCTATTACAAACACTTCATATATGGAGGGCTTTCAACTAAACATAGATTCTGATAAAATAAATGGAATGCTGTTTTAAAATAGATAAAATAGGGCATGTTTTTAAAACAGAGCATACTGATCTTCCATTGTTTTATTTATGCTTTCCTAAAAATAGGAATTAGACTTAAACTAATTAACCGACAGATAGTGTATTATGCCTTCCCAATTAGTATAAAGGAATCTCACTCTTTCATGTATATTAAATGGGATGTACAGGGCGTTCAAAGCTTCAAACGATAGGCAAGACCTTCTAAAGCTTGGCATCGAGGTGGATGACATGTGCAACATGATTAATTTACAAATAAATGCTTCTACTTTAGAAGTTGTACAAAGGAACCTTGTACCTATTTCCCCACCTGTTCCCACCCTCAACAAAGATGCAGGTACTCTGTTTATAATGAGGCACTGCTTTGGTAACACTAACTCCATAATATTTTCTCACCTTTCATGCGTTTTGATGACTGCAGTTGGAATAGAGCAAAAGATTGATGAAGTCATTAAACAACTTGATTGGGAAAATGATAAACCAACAGTAGCAGTGGTTGTTTATGGTCTCGGTGGATCTGGAAAAACCACATTAGCAGATGCTGTTTATGCCTCTTTGAAAGATGAACTCCAACTTGGATGGAGACATTCTAAAGTTACTCTCATTCAGAACCTGGATAGAGAACCCAATGTAGAAAATCTACAGAACGAGATTTTACAGGATCTGACAGGAACAAAACAAAGTGTAAGAGACTTTCAGAGTGGACGACGAAGCCTGAAGGACATTATGGAAAAAGAATCCATCTTCTTATACATCGACAATGCCTTGTACAGGAACCTCTAGAAAAGCTTCTGCCTAAGGAGCTAACAAGTGCCAAGAAACTCCGGTTGCTGGTAACAGCTAGAGAAACAAATGTCTGCCGGAACAATTGAAGACTGCGGGATTGACCCTTGTGAATTTTATTCCATGGAATCTCTTTCTGATGAGGCAGCTCTTGAAGTCTTATGCAGGAAAATAGATAGAAAGAGGGACACAAGCTCTATAGTTAATGAAAGACCTCTGGCGAAGGAGATAGCTGAAAAATGCAGTTGCAGTCCTCTCTTTCTGGAAGTGGTCGGAGGGTTTATTCATCAACGGAAGAACGAAAAAAGCTTACGAACGTGTAATTAATTTTTACAAACTGGTGAGCATTTTAGTGGCAGCAAGACATACAGTTTTGATGAATCCAGGGTTCTCTTTTCCTACGATGGGCTAAACCGAAATGCTCAGGAGGCATTTCTAGACATTTGCTCATTCTTTTATTATTGGAAATGGGAGCAAGTTGCATGGATCGTGGGGGAAGAAGAATTTGAATGTTTACAGGAGGGAGCTCTTCTCAAAATAAAAGATGGGAGGATAAGTATTCACGATCTTATTCTTTCAGCCGGGCGTAATAAATGTAAAGGCAGCCGATTCACAAATGCAGCTGAACTGTGTAAGGCCTTGAAGAAGGAGGAGGTATGTGGACATCAAGTATTATGAAATTTATTATTTTATACAAAATTACCATTTCAAAATCATTTTATTAAATTAGTTTGACCAGTGTTTGAATGCCAACAGCTTGTTTCTCAAATAAAAGGAGTTTGGTTGGAAGGAATCGCAGTCCGTTTCATATCTCAGCAGAGGAGTTGGATGTGATGAGCACGTCTCTACGAGTATTTGCTATGGGAAACTTGACAATTGTGGAAGGAAAATGCAAAAAGCAATTTGAGGAGCTAAGGTATTTTCAAGTGGGCACAGTACCGAATCTACCGATGGATATATCAAATCTAAAGAATTTGAGTTACATTGATTATGCATTTGGGAAGGATATGATTCTGAGTTCGTCCAAGGCAAGTAGTTTGTTTCTTTCCTCTGAGTGCTGATATTTTCCTTTTCCATATAATTAACATCAGTAATTATGGTTGCAGAGTCTCTCAAATCTAAAAGTGCTCATATTTCAGAAGTGCAATGATAGCCGCATAATTGGATTTGAATCTCCACATCTTCATAACTTAAAGCAACTGGTTTTGTATGGATGCAATGGTGCAGAAATCCCCCAAACTTTTTACAAGTTGTCTGATCTGCAAAAATTGAAACTTTTCCAGTGTCTAGATGTAGAAGAATTGCCAGAGTCGCTTTGCAAGCTCAGTTCTTTAAAGGAGTTGGATTTGAATTGGTGTCGGAAGTTGAAGCGTCTACCAGCAGGGTTTGGGGAGTTGGGGCGCAGTCTTACTACCCTTGATTTGTCATATTGCAAGACATTGCAAGAGCTTCCATGTGATTTGGAAAAGCTTTCCTCATTAAAGTCATTGAAGTTAAGAAAATGTTCCAGTCTGCTTCAGCTCCCTGAGAGGCTGGGAAGCTTAACATCTTTGACTTCTTTAGACATAGAAGAATGCAAGAGTCTGAAGTTGTCTTCCACGCAGCATTGGAGACCTGACGTCTTTCTCACCATCTAGTATAAATTTTAGTGGATGTTCAAGTTTAAGGGAGCTGCCAGAAGAAATTTGCAAATATACAATGTTGAAAAGTATTTCATTATGGGGCTGTTCTAGTTTAAAGATACTTCCCAGCAGGTTCTCGGAACTAACTTGTCTACAAACATTAGACTTAGAGAGATGTGAAAGCTTACAAGAGCTGTGTAATGACTTTCATTGCTTGGTAGAATTAAAAGAGTTATATATGGAGGGTTGCACGAGCTTGTCAAGCTTACCTCTAGGTTTTGGTCAACTAAGCTCTCTTGAAACTTTAAATTTGACAGGGTGTGCTAAACTAGAACAATTGTGCAGAGACTTCCATTGCCTTGGAGCACTAAAATATTTAACACTGTCGAAATGCCTTGGTTTGTCCAATCTTCCTGATTGTTTTGGTCAGCTTGGTTGCTTGGAAACATTAAATCTACGTGGATGTTCCAATTTAGAGAAGCTCTCTGAAGATTTCCGTTGTCTCCGATCATTGACTAAACTAGACCTTTCGCAATGTGAGTGTTTGGGTGGGGAATGGATGGACAGCGTGGTGGCGATCCCCAACCTGTGGCGTGTAGACATTGCAGGAAGTGAAAGAATGATCCAGCGCTGGACTGGATTGAGAAGTGAAAAAGAAAAATGGCATTTTGTGGTGGTAAAAGATTTCTCGGCCGAGGTATACCTTTTCGCATATATGTTTAAGTTGTAGCAATTTAGAATTTTTATTTGAATGAGAAATTTATAATTTCATTTCATTAATCGCTGTTATCCGATGTTATGTACGCACTTTGCAGTATACAGAGGAAAGATGCAGGGCTTTGTTGTTAGAAGGGGCGATATCAAAGGTATTTGATGAGGAAGCTGGGATTTTGTTTGACAATCATCAACGCCCTTTCCCTTCATCCTCCCTCCAACCACACACTCCACTAATCTTGATCATTGATCCGTACTATGATCTCTCCTCCTCCTTGAGGGAAATATTAGAAAAGAGAGTAGAGCAGGTGGAATGCAACTCAAAAATGTTTCAAATCATATACATTGGGCCCCTGAACTTCGATGCATTACCATCCGAGTTGGCGGCGAGAATCCTGGCTTGTACACCACCATCTTTCTTTCATAAATTATGTGCCCATTTTCCTAGATTTCATGTATCGATCTGTGTCTTTCGTAGCACTGTCGGTTTGGAAGCAAACAGTATGAAATGTTCGTCAGGTTGGGAAGACATATCGTGGATAGAAGATGAAATGGAATTCCTGAGTAGAACTCCGAGAGAGAGCAATATTGAATTGCTGACAACATTGCTGGTGACTGAAAAAACAGATTATATCCTCTTCAATAAAAACCAACAGGTATTGTTTTTCCAATAATTTTGGTTTATAAAGTTATTCTGAATTTTGAATTGCTAAGCGAGTAATAATGATAATAGCAGGTAAAAGTTGCTGATCTACAAGGAAAAGTTATATTACTTCTCATCGCACCCCTCGGAACATCCGAAATGTGGACCTCAGCCTTGAAAGATGTGTATTTCCAGATGCAAAAGACCCACAAGTCTCTTGTCGAAGTTGTTTGGACTCCAATAATTGACTATTGGAATTCCACATGGGAGGAGTATGAGAGAGCGGCTGCGAATGCTCCGTGGCCAATGGTACCAGATCCATGGTCGATGAACAAGCAATTAAAGGAGGTGGTGGATCCTATTCGTTTCAAGCGGACACCAGAAGTTTTGGTGGTGGACGAGAAGGGAAGGTTAGGTAGGGAAGACGCACTTCCGATGATAGAAAGGTTCGGGGTGGAGGCGTATCCATTTTCTCAAAGTCGTGAGGAACAACTCATCAACGCAGAATGGGAGGGATTCAAATTCAATTCTCAATCCACTTTAGAATTCATCTTTCAAAATACAGAGCTCCTTCCAACCAAGGTGAGTCTTAGCTTGTCTGGATTTAAAATATCATTATTTAATGGCAAGCTAAGAGAAATTGAGTTGTGATGACAGGCAGAGGAGGCGACGAGTCGTGGAGAAATATTGTTGTTGTGCGTGGGTTCAACCGATCAGATGATGGAATTCGTCGCACCCTTGATTACTGCTTTGTCAATGTTGGAATGTGACGCCCGTGTCTTGTATGTTGCTCACAGTCGTGGCCTCCAATACTTCAATTCTACTAGAATAGAAAATGAGCATGAGCTAAATAGAAAGGAGATATGCAGCACCATTCGAAGCCTCTCCTTCTCTGATGTATTCAAATTCTGGCGGTGTGTTCAATATCTCCAACAGGATTTAAAACAAATGGGAACAGATGAGAAGATAGCGAAGGTGAGAAGAATGGTATTGGGTCTTGCTAGTGCAGACTGCAATTACAGTGAAAAAATGAAATAGTAGAATAGTTGTGGTCGATGAAAATGGTGAGATGACAAGTGGGAGAGGAATGGACTTGGTACACCTACTCTGCCACGGTGATGATAATAACAAAGAAAAATTGTTGATGGACATAAAAAGTGCAGGATTTGAGAAAGCTATGGAAAGGAGATGGAGAGACGGGAAGACACATCCCAAACATTATACCGAACATCCATTGCTGGAATTGATAGTTCGTATTCATAAGAAAGCTGTGCACAGGAGGTGCAGTTTATGCTCGAGAATATTGGTGAGTAAATATCAATGCAATGTATGCCAAAATTATGTCGTGTGTGAAGGGTGTTATAAAAAACAATAAATTATACTAAATGGTAACGTAGTGCATATACAGTATCTGTTCAACAGAGGAACAATGGTGACATGTTTTGATCACATGGTCTTCGTGGCAGAGCCGAGTCCTTCCTGATAGGTCATATAATTTTATGTATATAATGTTCAAGTTGATTTGTTTCAGTTCAAAGGGCAGAAGATTCGAAATAACGCAAGAAATGATTTGTTGATTGGTCACTTCTCCTTATGATAAACATCTAGTGTTATTTTGTCTCTGAACTATTATGATGTGGTATTAGTAATATGTTTTTGACATATTAAATTATGGTGTGCAAGAATTATCATCTTGTTTATATAATATTTTTCCAACTCTATTTTTTTAAAATTGTGTTATGCAATGTTGTCTCTTGTGTTTCTAGTTGTATTTGTGCTTTTTTAGCCCATACCGTATTATCGAGACTTTCCTATTCTTCTCTTTTTATAAAGTTTGATATTTATTCTGCGGTTTTGGGTAGTTTAGATTTTTATATAAGGCACTTGTCCAACCAGTTATAATTTTTGTTGCAAATGACAACGAGGATGACGTCTAAAATTGAAACATGTAAGAAAATTTGTTCTCAAAGTCAACAATGAGGTAAATATTTTGATTTCGTCCTTAATGGTGCTTAATGTTGAAGTTGTTGAACCAATTATTAGATGGTATCAAATAATTGTCTCATTGCTTATTTTGTTGGTTGTATCCCCTCTAAAAGTTTTCTCTAGACCTAGATTAAAGATTTTTGTGAATCTAATTGTGTGTTTCACTCGGGTAATAGGAACCTCACTAAAAGATTTTTCTTTTATTCTTCAAAGAGCCTTCACATGTTCAAGCATTACTCGCTAAGCCGAGTTTATGGTTCATGTACACTTCTTGTGTTTTCTCCTTAGTCTCAAGAATTTAAAGTACTCTTGGACCATGTCTATCTCAAAATATCTATTTGGGTCAAGCTCCCAGACCTTCTAGTTCATCTCTGGTTTTGTGTAATAAAGATAGTCAAACTTATTGGATGGTTTATTTTCTAGAAGTGAACCACTTCTTGTCAACTCAAAAAAAAAAAGGATTTGTGTTGAGATTGACATTAGAACTTGGATATGAAATAATAAGTTGATATCGAAGTTGGGGCATACCATTTTTTCCATAAACCACATCCTTTAACCTAATAAACATGTGTTTTAGATGTCAATCCCTCAACCAACTCATATGTGGTTTTGCCCTTTTGGCTCGTTCCAAGCCATTAAGGGTTTGCCACCATCTTAAAAGCCAAAAACACATCTAATGGTGATGGTTGGACCATGGTTAACAAAATACCTTCCATTGGAAATAAAAAAACATCATGGATAACTTTGTGTCTAATGTTCAACCCCAATCTATGGCACATATTCATGATACATTTCCAAGTGTATCCATGTCAAGACCCCTAGGTCCAATCCCATTCCAAGTAGACAACTTCCTACTAGAGAGGTTGGGACTTCGGTGATGACTTCTCAACCCTCACAATGTTATCATAGTCCACCTTGAGATGGATGTGAATTTTTAGGGGTGATGAATGGAGATGAGCGCCACTCTATTACCGCAGAAGATTTTTAGTCAATGCAACGCCCTCTTTTATCTAATAATTTTTCTTTACTACAATGAAGCATTTTTTTAGGATGGACATGGGACACTTAATATGGATGAGTTTCTTGCATGAATTTTCATTTCATAGAATGTTAGAGGTGTCATAGATTCCTCACAAAATTCTCTATGCATTCTACTTGTCGGATGGTAGGATACAATTGTGAGTTTTTGCTTCAAACTACTTTAAATTATGTTGCTTCATATTTCATGCATTTTCATACTTTGCACCATCATAAGAGAGGTGGCTCAAAAATATCATGTCCCCTATATTTGCTTCTTCAATTACTACCGCATGAGGAATATCCTTCTCACCTTTGGGTCATGTCGGTAACACCGTATATCAATGGCTTTTCTATTGGTTTGATTAATTTATACACCTCTAATGATGGTCTTGAAAGAACAAAGTTATGATGGTGGTTGGAAAATAATTTACCACTGGCCTTCTAGTTAATTATTGGTGACTCTAATATGATTTAACATCTCAAGGACAAAGAAGGGACGCTACCAATGTAATGGTGTGTTGGTGAGCATGAAGCTAGGATTTATTTTGAAAACCATTGGGGCTTGTTAAACCACTCATTTCGGTGGAAAGAATTTATTTTTACCTTTGGTTTACTTTTTCTAATTTGTGGGGTAATGTTAACAGGTTTTTTTAAATAATTGATTGTGTGATACTCTTTTATCAAAATGTGTTCACCTTTAAAAATTTTAATCAATCTTTGTATACCATTTGTTAGGATATTGTGCTTTTAGACAACATCCCCTTTACTCTTGAGGTGATGCCCAATTTAAATTGTCACATAAATAGTTATATCTCAACATCACTCTTCGACATAGAAAGGGATTATCCAACTCATTGTCATGGTGTGGAATTTAGCTCCATGTCTTTACAATACTAGCTAGATCGAGCAATGGAATGATGTCATCAATCGCACCACTACCTTCTTTTGCCACTTTGAAAAACATGTGGGGTGGGTTCAAAAATCGGAAGAATGTACTTGAAAAAATAATTCTAGAGATTTTATGTGCTATAATAATCATACCCGTTTAATTTTCAATTGCAATCTACGGAAGTCAAGCTCAAACATAAGCTCAAATTCAATGAAAAATATGCCATGAGAGGGCTCAATTAATGCGTAGCTCCATTGGCTTAAAATGGTGGATAGAGCTTTCATATAGTTTTTAAATCCCTTCAAACCAAGCAATCTCATGAGTAGGTTAAAGCTATATAGGAGGCTCATGATTGGCTCGCCGATTTACCTAAAATTTCATTAGCTTTTGGGAGCACCATAAACTATTTTCCAGTCCTATGAGGATTATGATGAAAGGGAAGTTGTTTGACAACAATTCCTTGATGTAGTTTCTGCAAAATTTCTCCCACCTATAGGATATAGTGTTTTTTGTCTTACAATTGATGAGCTTCATATGACCTAATAATGTATGGCTAATGTCAAGCCCCTAAAATTGATGGATTTCCTTGTGAATTTTATAAGGAAGTATATCGTTTTTCAAGCATTATCTTCTACAAAGTATATAGAGAAGTTTTGGTAAATAATTCATTAGGATCTATTATAAACAAAGGAAACATTAAATTCATACCTAAAGTTGGTAACACACAGCTCATCTCCAGTTGGCACCTAATCACCTTATTGATGTTTCATACAAGATCACCATTAAAGCACTTGTGGTCCACATCTGTCACATTCCTTTGACCATTGTTGGACTAGAGAGATTGGCTTTATGAAAGGCCACTATATTAAGGAAAATATCATTACTATTTAGGAAATCATGGAATAGGCTTGGGCATTTCAAAAAAAATTATCTCTCTCAAATTAGACTTTTAAAAGCATATGATCCCATTTAATGGCCTTTCACTCTTTCAATGTTGAAAGCTACGGGTTTTGTATATTATTTCATCCATGATATTCAAAATGTCTTCTATGATGTGTTGAATTTCCATACTATTAAATGCCACAAACATAACTCGTTTATCTTTTTAGTTCTATTTGATAAGGATGCCTTCTAACTCCTTTGTTTGTGCTTATAGTTAAATCTTTTCATTATTTTCTTTCTCACATAGTTGGACATAGGTGCATTCGTGGAATTTATCTATCGACCTAGTCTTCCCAAGTTATTAATGAACATTATGCGAGATGATTATTTTATCAACATTGCGAGAAAAGGATAATATTGTTAATGAAACCATGCTCTACATTGACATTTTTTACAAAGCTTTAGGTTTCAACCTTCATTGACCTAAAATCTTGAGTTATGTTGATGTATATAAAGTATGTGGTCCATGTCTAAGTAGTTTAAAAATTTTGCTTGAATGTGGATTTTATAAGATATCAATTCAAATTTCTAGGGATCATGTTTTCCTTTGATAGCAATCTTTCCAAATAATGGTAATATGTGTTAGACAGGGTTGAGAAAAGATCCTTGTTTGGATCTCTAACCCTATATCCCTGGCTGGCAAATATTAGGCTTGTACCAAGAATTTTGCTACCATGCATGTTTATTACTCACCATGTTGGTGTCCTTCCAAGGTTTGTTATGATAAATTGGCTAAGTTGAGCTAAGATATTTAATTTGGGCCAATGTTGAGAAATGCGAAGCTTTAAAAAAGTTACTTGGGATGTTTTTTTCCTTCATTGCGAAAAAGGTGGTATGGGCATTAATGATGCTTATACAAAAGCATATGTTTATGAACTAAATGGGTGGTTAAAGTTAATGAGTGTAATGGAACTTGGAATGTTTTGTTAAGGTACTATAGCTCTTGTGGTATACCTTATGGAAAGGGGCAATGGAAAAATATTGGTTTGCATAACTTGCTAATAAATTTGGCTTTGGTTAAAATTGAAGGCTCATTTGTTGTTAAAAGAATTTAAAAATACTCTCAATTACCCAAGCCTTTTGTTACATGGATTGGTGAGTGACCTAGATCGGGGTTTTCTAATTATCACAATATCTAGAGTTCACCTAATTTAATGGGAAATAGTATACCCCTTACTGAAACACCAAGTATCATAGCTCTTATATTTTTCAAAAAGAAATATATAAAATTTGAGATTTAGGATCTTTAAAAATTAGATCCTGTGGTCGAATTCTATCTTACCAATTGTGACCTTCCTTATGTGCTCAAAATTTAGGGCTCATGCTGGCATTATGTTTCAAAAATTAGGCCTTCAACTACTAATGACGTAGTGGCATGAATTGAGATGGAATATTAGCATTACATTCAAATAGTATAATTTGGTTACTATTTAGTAGCTAATGAGCCCATTCTCCCCAACCCTTGGTAGGATTAACTCTTGATTGGTCATGAATTCCTCTCCTAGAATGCGGATTTTTATCTTGATCGTGTTATAAGTCTAAACTTGAGCCTAATATACACCAATTCTTAAGGTGTTTTATTTACCAAGGCCTTCCTTTAGGTAGAGACTTAAACACAATGGTGTGTCTATACCCATGTGTCATGTATGTTCCCATTGTAGAGTCATTAAAAATTAGTTATGGCCATTGTTGAGCATAGAAAAGGGACTAAGTCCCAAGAACAAGGTCAGGCACCTTTGGAAAGGTGCATAAGTAAATGCGTGTGCCCATAGAGCAAGGTTTGCGCGCTCAAGACAGACGGAAGAATTACATGCACAAGAAGATTTGATACTTAGCTAGTTTTGGAATGAAGAGCTAAAGATAGACATGGAGTGTGGAGCACGTCTTCTAGAAGACTTGAAGAACACACAAAGGATATTTTGGGAAAACAAGAAGATCAAATGACATGCATAGTCCAGAGCTAATAATAATATCTAAACTGAGAGATAACTATAAGTAGATCTATTGTTAGAGAGCTTGCATGCTTTTTTATACTTAGCTTAGGGCGGTGCATGGTTATTATTGGCATGTAGCCTATTTTGAAGGTCCATGGGTAGTGAAGGGAAAGTCCCCACCCTTATAAATATTTATTGATTTGTACAGCTTTAGGGTATAACTTTTGTATTAAAGTTGTGTTGCTTGTTTATATGCACATATGACTAATGGTGACATTATGGAGGTATGAAGCTTTTGTGTTTTGTATTATTGAATATAATGGATCTTATTGGCTGGATAATGGTGTTTAATGTAATCGGCATGGATCTTGTAAGATAAATCTAGTTATAGTACTTGTTTAGTTATTCCTTTATATGTTAAGATCTAGATCTGGTTTATGCATTGTGGTTTAATTAATTATTTGTTATGGATCTGAAATATACATTCAATCATGCTAACATCTTGAACAAGCTTCTCTAAAGAGGAACTTGGTACCCTTGTGTGCTTCGGTGAGCACTTAGTTCAGGCTGACTGATGTGTTAGGTCGCCTTGAGCTATTGGTGGTAAAATCTAGGCTACATTTTAGTTCCATTATAGGGACCTCTTTTTCAGTTATCTGGCGAGGATATTGCATGATGAAGATGTACTGGTTGACCTTGGTCGGTATTGAAGAGTGGTTAGACAATCTAGATTAAAAATATGCTCATAAATTTAGCACTGGACCTGAGTTTAATGCACATGTGTGGGTTGAACAGAATTTGTATGATGTGTTGTACAAGACTTTCTTTGTTATCTTTCCTATAGAGCTATACGAGTGGTTGGTTGCTTATACATCTAAGATGAATTGGAGGTTTCGTACGCTCATTTGGATGCAGGAAGAATTTCAAGCCTTATATGATGTTGATTTGATTTGGACCGTTTATGGATATTTGGTTCCGTGGTGTTCTAAATAGTTATATTTTTGAGTGCGCAATTTGTACTTATTTTTGTCTAGAGGTTGTTGAGTTCCAGTATAGAGTTAGAAATATGGGAATAGGGCCACTTAAGGGTATTAGAGAGTTAGAAATATATTATGATCCTTATTGTTATAGATAAATGATTTTATAAATGGCTTTTGACTTTAAGGATTAATTAATTGATTTTATACATGGGCAACTAGATAATGCTATAAAAGAATTAAAATTATTTGAACTTAATTATATGGTTAGATAACTAAATAATGGAATAGGGGTGCTAAGTTGTTAGAGAAAATAAAATTAAATCAACTTAGGAGATGATTGAACCATGAACTTAAAAAGGAATTTTGAATGGGTAAACAATGGGATTAATGTGTCATTATTTCAAACAAGAAAATAAAAAGGAACCTTCTTAACGGGAATTAATCTAAATGTATTTGGTATTTATAACCCTTGCAACCTTTTTAAAACAAAAATAAATTCCACAAATTTTTCCCAAATAAATTGATAAACTGGTGTGGTTTTGAACATCGAAAATGTGGGCATTACACTTGGTATCGAGTGAGGTTCAACACTTGGACCATGGGCCAACACGAAACACAAACAGATAACCTAACACAACCTACACCTAGAACACATAACATTACATGATATTTTAAAACGTAGAAAACCTAGAAAACTTAAACAAAACCTAGATGATGATAAACTAACTCCCATCTTAGTTTGTGTAGGATGCATGAACCTAGACGAGGGGATATTTTGCATGGAGTTAGATATACCACCCCTAGAGTAGGTAGTTTCCACTATATTATCATAATCCTACATACATTACAAGATGGAAATGCAGCTATATGAGGTGGATCGGTAGGGGGAAACCTGATCCTAGTCCAACAGACAAAGAGCCATCAGTGGAGGCTCATGCACCTTCACGATACGGTGATGAGTATAGGGCGAAGATCTCCCATGTGGAGTTAGCTAGACGGGATTCACCACAGAGAGAGAGCACAGAGATAGTTCTAGGAGCCCTAGGGAGCCTCGAGGGATGATCATGTGGAGAGACCTAGGGTACGATAGTCAATAGCGGAAGATCATATCAGAGAGATACTAAAGTTACACCCACCCCATTTTTGGAGACACAAGAGAGTTTTAGGCAGAGGCATGGTTGGTTAGCTTGAGCAGATGCTTCAAGCTATGTCCATGTACCAAAGAACATGAAATCTTGTTTTTCCATCCACCTTCGAGAGATACGGAGCCAAGTTTTGGTAGAGGACTGAGGAGAAGAATCTCCATGTGGATTCAAATACTATTACTTGGAGCTCTTCGAGGAGCGGTTCAGGAGTAGATACATATCCAGGAGGTTCATCCAACAATGGATCGATGATTTTCATGATCTGCGATAGGCATCCATGACAATAGATGAGTATGAGATTCAGTTTCTAGAATTTCTTCAATATGTAGACTACATGCAAGATGAGTAAGTTAGGATTTATAGTTCATCACGGGCCGAACTTAGATTTGGTAGGGGAGTGCATTCATTCATTATCCATAGACTTTAGCTGAGGCCGTGGAGAAGGCTTACATTACAGAGGATAATAGGGGAAGACACAACAAGATAGAGATAGAGTGAGGATCCGTATTCAGCAGATGCGGGATAGTAGGTCGAGGGGTCAACTCCTCCTCCTTGTGGAAGACATGGTTTAGCACAATCCTCTTTTAGGCTGCCATACCAAGTACAACAAAACAACATACTAAACCACCTTTTAGACCTCTATAATGACATATGCACAGAGAGGATGTAGCATGGGGTTCCCACCTAGATGACCCATCAGGACACAAGCTCCACCCATGGCTCAGTTAGTAGGAGCATGTCCACAGTACCCACAACACTCCATGGCAGGTTCATCGGGGTCTACAACATGAACCCCGAGTAATTGAAGGGGTTTCATTCATTAAAGAGGACATGGTAGTTGTAATGGATGTGGTGTACTTGGGCACCATTGGAGGAGTGTCCACATAACCCTATTAATTAGGGTAAGGCACCTATTTCAGAGCCTACATTCGGTGATATGGGATGTAGCCATCAAATTTATGCATGATTGAGAACCACTAGGTAGAGCATCAAGGTACAATGATTGAGACTACATGTAGCATTGGTGGTATCCCTACCTCTATATTGTTTTATTCTGGCTCTTCTAATTCATTTATTGCACCATCATTAGTAGAGTGATGTAGGTTGGTGACACATAGGTAGGTTTGTAGTTGGGACGTTGAGATGGCTTCTGGAGCCAAGCTCACAATGGACTCCTTAGTTAAGGAGTGTGTAGTGGACCTAGGACCCTTCACCATGATCTTGGATCTTCGTATCCTTCCGCTTGGTTCATATGGATTTATCTTGGGCATGGATTGGTTATCTACACATAAGCTAGAGTTGATTGTTATAGCAAGGTGATATCTTATGCAGACGATTTGGGAGTTGATTCGGTGATAGTTGGAGTTAGGAGACCCATATCCATTCACACCATATCCATTATGCAGATGAAGCGGTGTGCATAATGAGGATGTCATTTTATGTCATCACAGTTAGTGACCAATTAGAGAATGAGACTCATGGACCATCACTAGATGATCACCCCATTTTGCATGATTTTTCAAATGTTTTTCCGGTGAGTTGTCGTGGTTCCTACCCCATGTGAGATAGAATTTCATATTGATTTGGTTCTGAGTAGAGCCTATCTCACATGTACCATATAAGGATGACCACCCTAAGCTATGTGAGCTCAAGTTGTAGTTGGAGGGCCTTCTTGAGAAATGCCTAATTTTCCTAGTGTATCCCCTTGGGGTATGCCATTAATTTTTGTGAAGAAGAAGGATGGATCATTGTGCTTGTGTGTTGACTACAGAAAGTTGAACAAAGTAACGATCAAGAATCATTACCCCCTCCATGCATATATAATTTGTTTGATCAGATGAAGGGGGATACCATGTTTTCCAAGATAGACCTTAAGTCTAGTTATCACCAACTAAGGATTAGCGAAGACATATATCCACAAGACATCTTTCCACACTAGATATGGTCACTACAAGTTTACAGTTGTGCATTTTCATTTGAAAAACAATTCCCCCACAATTATTCATGAGTTTGATGAATGGGGTATTTAGTAATTTTCTAGACCATTTTGTGCTCATGTTCCTAGATGACATATTGATATACTCATGTACACATGAGGAGCATGAGGAGCACCTTCGATAGGTTCTACGTAGTGTATTTGAGAGCAGCAACTATATGGGAACCTAGAGAAGTGTGTATTTTCCAGAAAAGGTTCAATATTTAGGTCACATTATTTCTGGGGAAGGTATCACACGTCGATCATTCCAAGATTATAGCTATCATGGATTGGCAAGTGCCAACCAATGTGACCAAGGTGCATAGTTTCATGGGGCGGAGGTTATTACAGGAGGTTTATTCAAGATTTCTCTCATATTGCGCATCCCATCACTTCCCTTTAGAAGAAAGAGAAGAAATTTGTTTGGTCAAATAGATGTGAGCAGGCCTTCAAGACACTGAAGGAATTCCTTATAACAACACCTATTCTAGTAGTTTCAGATCCATAGAGAGATTTCTTCATATGCACAGATGCTTCACTTTCAAAGATAGGATGGGTGTTGATGCAGGATGGATGTGTAGTGGATTTTGAGTCTCACAAACTCAAGGATTATGATCTCAATTATCCAACTCATGATCTTGAGCTTGTAGTAGTTGTGCATGCCTTGGTTTGATGGAGGCATTTCCTTTTAGGCAGGAGGTTCATTCTCATGAAAGAGCATTTGAGCCTTCGACACCTCTTCACATAGCTCAATCTTAACACTTATCAATGGCGTTGGATGGAGCTTCTATGTGAGTATGACATAGATATTGAGCACATGAAGGGAAAGGAGAATGTGGTTGTGGATGCCTTGAGTCAATGGAAGCACCTTGTTATGGCGACATAATAAGTGGGCAAAACTTGAGGACCGGGATCTTGCAAGAGTTTCCACATGACATCTTCTACCTTTCAGCTAGAGCAAGAAATCAAGTCTCAGAGACCCCTTGAGGGGAAGTTTAATGGATTCACATTAGATTCAAATGGACTTCTTCAACACAAAGGTCAGATTTATGTACCTAGAGATCAAGGATTGAGACAAGACATCCTTATGAGGCACATCATGCACCCTATTCATCCCATCCAGGGGTGAAGAAGATGCATGCCACTTTGAGACAGTTGTATCATTGGAGAGGATTTCGTAGTGATGTAACTAGTTTTGTGTCTTGATGTTTAGAGTGTCAGAGGGTGAAGGCCGAGCATCAGCATTCATCTAGTGGTCTTCTTTACCCACATGTTATACTAGAGTGGAAATGGGACACCATTTCCATGGATTTCATAGTAGGGCTACCGATGTCAAGATATCACCACAATGCCATTATGGTCATGGTTGATAAATTAACAAAATTGGCTCATTTTTCTTCGGTGAAGACCACCTATACAGCTAGTGTAGTGGCGTGAGTGTACTTGGATGATATTTTCAAACGGTATAAGATTCTCGCAAAATTATTATTTGTGACCGCGATCCATTATAAACCTCTCATTTTTAGACTACCATGTAGCATGCCCTTGGGATGAATATCAATTTCAGTACCACATATCATCCTGAGACAAATGGACAGATGGGGAGGGTGAATCAATTTTAGAGGACATGCTTCGAATGTACGTCATTGATCATCAGTTGAGATGGGAGGAGTATTTTTACTTGGTTGAGTTTTCTTATAACAAAAATTTTCAGAGTTCCATTGGCATGGCACCATTTCCAGGATTTATATGGAAAGGAATGCGGACTCCACTGAGTTGGGACAAGTTGGAGGATAGAGTATCTCTTGGGCCAGCTTTGTTGTAGGACATGGAGGAACAGGTTATCTTGATTAGATAGAGGTTATAGGAGACATAGGATAGATAGAATAATTATGTAGTTCAGAGGAGAGTTGATTGATTTTTGAGGTTGGTACAAGATGTTTCTTTGTGTTAGACCTCATAAGATCCCTATCCATTACAAAAAAGGCTCTAAGCTAGCTCCTATATTTGTGGGTCCATTTGAGATCTTGGAGCAAAGTAGTCCCTTAGCCTACCATCTAGCCTTTCCACCCAACTTGTCTCGCATCCATGATGTGTTCCATGTTTTTGTCTTAGGAGATACATTCAAGATCCTTCTCATGTATTGGATTGGACCACATTGCAGGTGCGAGGAAGGGCAGGTGACTGTGGAGCCCATGCATATCATAGAGCTTAGGAACTTGGGCCTTTGAGGCCATGAGATTGATCGGTGTGAGTCTAGTGGGATAGGTATGATGAGACTTCAACTACTTGGGAAGACACTACTTTGTTACGGCCCAATTTCCACACCTATTTTAGTGACTTCCAGAGGAAGTTGAGTCTAAGGGGAGGGGGATGTAGTGCCCACTCCTCTTCGACACTTATTATATTATGATTTTGATTTATCATGGACTATATAGATATGGACCTTATTATGTTATTTTGGATTAGCATGATGTTAGATGGTAGAGATATTCTGACTATTGATATGTTGTGATTCATATTATGGTTTGTATGGATTCTTAGAGGCATGGATGACATTTTTATTGATGATGATAATGTGGTGTTAGTTATATATTATATATATATATATTATATATATATATATATATATATCTATATTCGAATTCTCATCATTGACCATGTTTTGGTGTTCAAACTAATCTTGTGATCTCACTGATATTGATGAAATGGTATAATTGAAATGTTACAAAATTTTAAATGAATGATAGCATTACTTAGCTTTGATGATGATTTCGTGTTATGATGATGTTCTTCATGGATGCATGTATTTTAATGTGGATGTATTTAATGCGGCCATAAGGTTAAAGGAGGTATTGTTTTATTTTGCAGTGATTGTATCACAACAAACAAAAGGGGGTAGAGACCAACCATAGTGAAATATCTTATGGTTGCAATAACGGTCACCATGGAAACTTTATGTTATGTTATTGTTGTATGTGGTTAGGATGTTAGGAGGTTCCATGGGGAATGACCTCAAATTGTGACCATGGGATATGTGTTTTTCTTTTCATTTTATTTTGATTAATTTGTGAGTATGTATTTTATTATTGCATTGTATTTCACTTTTATATTGTTGATTAAATGTACCCTTGTTTAGTAATTAAGTATGTTAATTAAGTTTATTTTGAGATGTGACCAAAAGGGGGCATTTATTTGGGTAGATAGTCCTTTTGATCTTGTGATTTGAAGTTGGATTTAATTAATTTACTTGGTGTGTACTCAACCCATCTCTCTAAATTCGAAATTTGACTTTCAAGCCAATTTTGGAGGCTTGTGGGACAAGTTAAGCTTGTCCCACACCTCTTAAATTCATCCACCAACTATACATATGATGTGGGGGGTTGATTTTAGGCCTCATTATGTGTTTTGGGGGAGAAAAGAGGCAATTAATTGCACTCTCTTACAAAAAAAATTAATTGTGTCCTTTAGAGGTATGTGGTGAGGAATTGTGTATGTAATAGGCTTGTCATATCCTCACCCACCAATTTTATGAGCTTTTAATTTGGTGTTTGACCATGTGATGCGTATTTGAGGAGAAGTGATGTGGCATCCTACATGGAGCCACCTCACCCTCCTCTCCTCTTCTTTGTTTCTATTTATTCAAGTTTATTTGATGTTTTGGGGTTAGATGTTTTATTTTCACTCTTGCATTTTGGAGTTTTCTTTTTGGGAGTTCTTGTTGAAGATTGGGAGATTTTGTGCTTGTGTTTTGGAAAATTGGATACTTGTTGAAGATTGAAGCTTATGATGGCAAGGTAGGGACTTCATCATTTGTTTTTATTTCTATTTGTTATGCAAATGGTTGTAAATGAATGATTGTTATGTGTTTTGGTTTTGGGTAGATTGTTGACCTTAAGAAATGGTGTGGGAGATGGAAAATGGGACCATTTTGGAGGGAAAAGGAATTGTGATGCATGGTGGAGGGAGTATGAGTAGGGAGTTCCACCTATGGGAGAGAAAAGGGTTAAAATTGCTATACTTTGTGTATTTGCATTGGGAGGGAAAAGGATATGTTGAGATGATTTGTTTGTGCACTTGGAGGTATTTTGGGTGGAACCCCTATCTCATTTGGGAGTTAAAAGGAGATGGTTCCCATTATTCTATTCTCCCTTGGCTTGATTTATAAGCCTATGTGTTGAAATTTATATTTTGTGTTATTGCATTTTGGTGTTGAATGTATTGCTTGTATTGTTGGCATGTGTGTTGTAATGTGGAAGCAAATTTTAAAAGTTTTCATTGGTTGCAAACATTGTTTATTTTACTATGGTTGGGGCTCGGGGGCCAATGAGGAGAATGAATTCTTCTCCTCATTGGAATAAAGGTTGGGAGGTGAGTGTTGCCTACACCCCCTCCCTTGTTTTGTGATTTGAAGAAAAGGAAAAGCTATGGAGTTGAAGATTGGAGGAGTTATTCTTTGTTGGAGCCAAAAAGATCACCTTTGTAATGTTACCCTTTGTTGTAAAGTGAAAATTGCAATCTTGTATTTTAAGGGAAGCATTCTTGTAAACTTATTCTTTCAAATTGTTGGAAAGAGGAACTACTATATTGTAAGAGAATGAACTAAGATTCTTGAGAAAAGAGTGTATTGTTATCTAGTTGTAATTTGTAATATTGTAATGGTGTGAGTTATTGTAAGAAAAGAGAAGAGGCATTTCCTCATTCTCATTGTAAGAATTAGCACATTTGAATTATTAGAACTATTTAAAAAGTTGTATAGTGGACTTGTATTTTAATTTGAGTGATGCTCTTGTATGTAAAGTGTATGTTGATTTCTTGTTTACTCGTATTGTTGGAAAATCCTAGAGATTTGTTCATTTTATTTATTTACATAAAATTGAATAAATACATGTTAGTTCAACTAGCTCTCTAATATGAAGGTATTTAATTTTATACAAATTACACATGCCCTATAAATTTGTATGCTTATAAACTTAGATTAATAGATTATTTAAGATAAAACATTAAAAAAATTATACAAGTTCAAATGTATATAATTATATCAATTCATATATGAACTTGGCTACTTATTCAAACCATTAAACTAAGCATTTTTAGTAATATATATATATATATATATATATATATATATATATATATATACCTATATATATAATATTAATGTTTATATTATAATATGAACTTTGAAGTCAACCGTATTGTTTTAATAAAACAAAGACTTATTATAAAAAATGAAACATCGGTTCTAGGAGTACCGACGCCGGTTCTTGTATCTGTTTCTTTTGAACCCAATCATGTCTGTCGATGCCAGTTAGCCTGACCAACATTAGTTCATGTAGGACTGACATCGGTGTCTGTGGATGTCTTCTTTAGGTCTAAAATTGATTTTCCTTTAAAATCTCCTCAACCTGTTCATGTTTAGGCACTAAAACCTGATCCATGTACATTATTTTTTCATTTCAATCAACGTCACGAGTTCTAACAATCTTAGAATCTTCTAAATCCCAAAATCAATATCTAAAATCACCAGAGCCATAACCAATAAAGTACATCTCTTAGATTTATCATCCAACTCCTTCCTATTTTCCCTATCAACATGCACAAAAGCTTCTGAGCCAAAAACTCTAAGAAAAAAAAATCTACCTCTTTTCCAGACCAATCTTCTTCTGGTATTCCACCATCCAGTGTTGTTGAAGGCCCACGGTTGATCAAGTACACTTTGTTGTATCCATTTCTTCTATCCAAAACTTCAAAGGCAAATCGACATGTATCATCATGGTTCTAGCACATTCCATGATTGTTCTGTTCATTCTTTCCGCAACTCCATTCTCTTGTGGAGTTATAGGGACCATTTTTTCTCTTAGTATTCCATTCAATGAACAATAATCATTGAAATCCTTGCTGCAATACTCACCACCATTGTTAGATAGAAGGCACTTTAATTTAAAGTATGTTTCATTTTCAACAAGGGATTTCCACCTTTTAAAAGTATCACAAACATCAGATTTATGCTTAATACAATAAATCCATGCCTTTCTTGTGGCATCATCAATGAAAGTCACATAATATTGGGATCCTCCAATAGGCGTTACAGGTTGGTCCCCACACATATGAGTGTACAAGATCCAATTTACTGCATCCAATTCCTTCTTTGTTGACCCAACCTTGAGAAATCTCACTCTCCTATGCTTTCTAAATATGCAATGCTCACAAAATTCAATATATAATTATTTCAAATATGATAACTTACCCTTATCTTTTAAGATCTACATTCCTTTTTCACTCATATGGCCTAGCCAATTATGCCACATGGTTACATTTGAATCAGTAGTAGATAGCACAGAAAAGGAATCGATGTAACACGGGTAGATAGATATAAAGTTCCTACCTTCTTACCTTTTGACACAATAAGATATCTCTTAGTAACCTTCCAAAAAATGGTTGTGAATGTTACCACACATTCAGATTCACCTAGTTGCCCTACAGATATTAGATTTCTCTTGAGGCTTGGAACATGCCTCACATCTTTCAAAACCCATGGATTTCCATTCTGAAACTTTAGATAAACATCACCTTTACCGGTAATATTGCATGGCTCATCATCACCTAAATAAACTTGTCCAAAATCAACTTTAATTTCTAAAATAACCCTTATTAGGGGTAGCATGGAAAGAATCTCCGAATCTAAAATCCAAGATTCTAATTTACTATCCAAGGAGAGAATAAGGGCATTTTACTTTACCTCACTTGCAATGTTTGCCTCTTTATCTCTATCGATGTATTCTCTTTGTTTTCCTTGGACCGACACTCCTTCTTTACTTTTCCTCTCTTTCCACAATTCCAGTAGAAAGTAAATCTTTGTACACGGATTGATTTACCATGTCTTGACTTTGATATCTCGTTATTCTTTCTCTTTGATGATCTCTCCTTAGATCTTCCCCTGCTTTATATAGTTAAAGTGTTTCCAGATGATGCTTCTCCTGAGATTTTCCTTTATATTTCCTCATTAAGGATTACACTAACCACATCATCAAATTTCAAACCTTTAGAAGAATTCGTTGTATTACTAACATCCATTACCAAGTTATCCAAACTATCTGGCAAAGAGCATAAAAATAAAAGTTCTTTCACTTCATCATCAAACGAAATTTCTACTGATTTTAATTGATTTACAATAGACCGGAAATCATTCAAATGATTAGATACAGATACACCTTCTTGCATCTTGAATTAAATAATTTTTCATCAAATAACCTTATTCAAAGCACTAGGAGTTTCATACAAATTTGTTAAAGATTTCATCAACTCTATTGTGGTTTTTGCATCTGTAAAATTTGAAGCCACTGATGATGTCAAGCTCAATCTTATAGATCCCAGAGCATTTCTATCAAGAACCTTCCATTCATCATCAATCATCATGCTTGGTTTTCCATGCTCATCCAATGGTAAGTATATATTTTTCTGATATAAATAATCCTCTACCTACATCTTCTACAGTTGATAATTACGACCGTAAAATTTCTCTACTCGGTATTTATTATCTTCTGCCATTGCTCTGCTCTCACTCAATCAGAAAACCCTCTATGAGTAAATCATTTCAACACAAAAAATCTCCAAATGAAGCTCTGATACAAGTTGTTGGGGTTAAACCATATAACAATGTTACACAAATCTATAATCAGATAAATCATACAAACAATGAATGCAGAAATAACCAGAAGATAAAATAAACAAGAGAAAGATAACACCAGATTTAACATGGCTCACCCAGTGTGGGCTACGTCCTCCAAGAAATGGCCAATATTATTATTCAGTGCTTTATAGAGGAAATACAAAGAATATATGTTGTCTTTCAACACCTCACAAGATGTTCAATGTTTTTCCCTCACTCGGCTACTCTTTCTTTCTCACCAAGAAAACTAACATGCAAACAATTCCTATTTTCTTCTCTCATTACCCACATACAATGCATACATGCATAAATATCTATTCTGGGAATCTAACTAAGATTTTAGAATCAATAAATCATCTTTAAAACAAGTGATTTATTCTAATTCTTGTTAAAGAACAAAAGTACCATCGCACAGGTAACCGATGTCGGTTCTGCTACGTTACTGATGTCGGTCATGTCCTAACCGATGTCGGTTATCCCATGACCAATATTGGTTTCCTCGACCAATGTCGATCATTATCAGAACCAGTAACATATAAAAGTAAGTTTCTTCAAGCAATTAAGCTCCACGCTCAACAATCTCCCACTTAGAGATCAATTAATGCACTGTGTTGTACATAAACATCCTTCATTCCTTTTCTTTGGCTCATTTCTTCCTCTTCAAGTATCAAACTTGAAGACCAACATAAGTGAAGTGAAGCTCCAACTTCTCCTTTCCAATAGCTTCATTAGCATATCCATGAGGGTTCTAATCCATATGGATTTTCTCTAACTTCAGCTTTCTCATCCTCCAACACCTTCCGTATGAAGTGATACCTTAACTGAACATGTTTTGTTATTGAATGAAATGTTGAGTATTTTTCCAGATGGATCGCACTCGACTATCACTGTATAATTTTAAATCCTCTCTCTCCTTACCCAACTCTTTCATGAACCTTCTCATCCATATCATCTCCTCGCTAGATTCTGTAGCTATGCAACATACTCTTCCTTTGTAGTAGACAAAGCCACAACCTTCTGGAATCTCAAAATATAGCTAACTTTCATTCTACCTACAATGAAAACATATCCAGTGGTTCTCCTCCTGCCATCCAAATATCCAACCATATCTAAATCAACATAGCCACGTAAAGAAGTATCTGTCCCTCCATAGCATAAATCCATGTTGGATATCCCTCTCAAATACCTGAGAATCCATTGGATTGTCTTCCAATGTTCTTTACCTGGATTAGCCATAAACCTACTCACAACTCCCACTGTTTATGCAATGTCTGGTCTAGTAAAAACCATGACATACATAAGACTTCCTACTGCTGAAGCATAAGGAAAACATGCCATGTACTCAACCTCCATGTGTGATGAAGGACATTGATATTTTCTCAATTTGAAGTGTTTATCCATAGGTGTACTAACAGGTTTTGAATCTTGCATGTTAAACCTTTCCAACACCTTATTGATATAAGCTTCTTGAGATAAATATAACTTCTTGTTTTTCTTGTCTCTATGAATTTTCATGCCAAGGATTTTCTTTGCAGCTCCCAAATCCTTCATTACAAATGCGTGAGCTAACCTTTCTTTAAATTTATTTATGTCCTGCATACTAGATTATGTAATCAACATATCATCCACATATAGTAACAAAATAATATAGCTCCCATTTTCAAAATTCTTAAAATAAACACAATGGTCAGATTCACATCTCATATAACCATGCTCATGCATAAAACGGTCAAATCTCAAATAACATTACCGGAGCTTGTTTGAACCCATATAGTTTTTTTTTCAATCTGCACACAAGTTTCTCCTTACCCTTGACTTCATAACCAAGTGGATGCTGAATATAAATCTCTTCCTCCAAATCACCATGAAGAAAGGTTGTCTTAACATCAAGTTTTCTAAATGCAAAACTTCTATTGCAACCAAAATTAGAACAGTGTGAATAGAAGTCATCTTAAATATAGGAGAAAAAATCTCATTAAATTCAATACCTACTTTCTGTGCAAATCACTTTACCACAAGCCTCGCCTTGTACCTTTTCAGACCACCCTATTCTTCCTTGATCATGTAAACCCATTTATTCTACAGTGTTTTCTTACTTGCTTTGGCAACTTGACCAAATCCCATGTCTGATTTTGTTCCAAGGAGTCCATCTCCTCATCCATGTTATGCTCCCGTTGCTCATGGGTATTGTTGACCAAAATAAGCTCACACTTATTTTGGGTCAACGACACCATTTCCCCATTTTGTGCTTCAATCTAAATTTTTACATATTTTAATCACTTAAGGTCCCCTGAAAGCATTTCCATTAGATAGGAAATTTCTTCCCCTTTCCAGAGATATAAATAAGTCCTTCTAACTCTTCATATTTTTCAAGTTATGGGCGGTGTGGGCCTAGGAAGGATTTTTTGCCAAAAACGGCCGACGGGCCTAGGGGAAGATTTTTTGCCAATGGAAATTGCAGACCGGTGGGAGACATTTTGTCATTTTTACACTTTTCACAAAAGGCACAAGTATAATTGTGGGGCCCACAGGCCCGAGAAGGATTACTTTTTGCAAAGTGGAAAAAGCGGGCCGGTGGGTCCGAAGATGTCTTTTTGCCCAAGTGGAAAATGTGGGCCGACTGGACCAGGGATGAAGAAAAGTTGTCTTAACATCACAGAGGAAATTTTTCCCAAGTATAAATGTGGTCTGGCGGGTCTATAGGGGACTTTGAAACTTTTTACACCTTTCACAAAATGACGTAATTTTCAAGTGCGGGCCCGTGAGCCCGCGGGTCTCATCAATCGTTGATAAGTCATAGAGCCACGAAGGCTACCATGTGCCTCATCGATGCAACTCCAAGGATAGGATCCAAAGAAGAGACCCTAAACAAGCACCAGGATACCATGTGTCCCAGGTCAAAAAGGGGATAGAGTCGATAGTTGAAAATTCAAAATGGGGCAGAGCTAGCGGAGGGTGCCATGTGTCGACTCGGCGTAATTTCAAAGATCGACTCCAAGGGAAGATCCTCAAACAAGCACGGGCTCGCCACGTGGTCAGAGTCAACAAAGGGGATAGAGTGGGCCTAAATTGACTAAGTTTAAGAAGATTGACGGAATGAGCCACTCGTCAACTCGGTGCAACTTCAAAGCTAAAATGAGAGTGGGTTTCCAAATGAGCATGAGGCTTCCACGTGTCCCAGGTCCGAAAGGGGATAGAGCTAGCCATTTAAAAATGACTAAGTATAAGGGTGTCGATGGAAGCCTCCATGTGTCTCTTCGGTGCATCTTCAAAGGTCAATCCAAGAGCGGGTTCCCAAATGTGCGCAGACTCTCCATGTGTTTTGGGTCCAACATAATTCAAATGGATCGAGGCCCGAATTGGTTAAGTATAGAGAGCCAATAGACGATGCCACGTGTCATATCAGCGTAAATGCAAAGGCACGACCCAAAGCGAAGACTCAAACAAGCGCTAGCCCTCCACGTGTCCGAGCTTGAAAAGGCGAAGTGATCATTGAAAATTCTAATCGGGCGAGGCCGATGGCGGAAGGATCATTGACAATTTTTGCACTTGTGAAAAAATGGGCAACTCGAAACTGTGTTACAATGGATAGCATTGGTGAAGTATACCTAACCTAGGGAAGATCATATTAGATTATGTCATTACTGCTGATTTCTTTAAAAGATTACATGAAATCTGCAACTATGTGTGTTGTTACAAAATGTAACAAATCACATAGTCTACAATTTCATGACCATCCTCAGTAAAAGAACACAAGCCCCAAAGGACAGTTGTGTTGTCTTGATGAGGACATCCAATTGTAGAATAGGTGAAGTGTAAAGTTTTGGAACAACAAACATAAGTGTAGATCACAGAAAAATTAGAGTTCGTTACTGAATGTTATAAGTTCTATTCAATGTTCTTTCCTTTATGATTAAGACATTCAATTGTGTTACTAAGTTGTTTAGTTCATTATATAATCCATACAGAAAGCAGAAATGTAGAAAGAGATATACAACTCATTTATAGAATTCAATGTTATATTCATAAGGAGTTTTGAAATGTTTCCCACACAAGCCGTGGGATGTAACTGAAAAGTAAAATATAGCTACTGAAAAGAAAGATACACATGCATGAAAGAGAAAGCAAAGGAGTATGAGTGAACCCATCATTTCCTTGGGGTTTCTATTCTTCATTTGAAGCATCTTCATCTCCATCTTTTGTTTCTCTTTCATCTTCATTATAGAAGCCATTGTACCTGAAAAGAAGAAAAGTTAACCATCAATTATGAGCTCAGGGATCAAATCATATTCCTACACTATCCTACTTCGTGCATATGAATCTTCCCCTAACAGGAGATGTATTCTACTTGAGGAACAAACTGTATGCATGATTTATTCACTCGAGAAAAAGAAAGAGAAAATAAAGAAGAAAACATAGACATAAGAGAGGCCAAAAAGCCTAATTATTTTCTAACTGTTTTCCTAAGTGTACAGTGCAGTTGCAGCCTAAACAATAGAAAATTAGACAAGTCATAAGTGCATGCAATAAAAGGAAGAATGTAACTAAAAGTTCCAACAACTATTCTAAAATGGAAGAGGTTACAGTACAAAAGAGAGAGTGGAAGATAGAAACACTTGTTTTAGTTGTAGCAGAAGAGGGAGAATCAGATTTCAAGAAGTTGAAGCTAAATGGAAAGAAGGGATTACAACTGAAACAGGATGAGAGAGAATATTTTGGGAAAATTTTGACAGGATTTGCCATGTAAAATAGACATTTACAACTTTTCATCATGTTGTTTTCAATTACTACGTGCTTTAAAGGAACTATGAAAATCAAATAAGTGATACAAGAAGCAGAAAAGCATCACATGATCAAGATAAATAGCTAACATATTTTTAGTTCTCAAATTGCTATATTAGTTCAGCAAGAAAAGTGTTACTTTCCATATTCTGGATCAGAAAATACAACTACTATTTCTAGAAAAGGCATTATAGAAATGATTCTGGAAAATTTTTGCTAGGGCTTCACCATAAAAATCAACATTTCAAATTTTCTAGCAAGCATCTAAGTAAGAAACAATTACAGAAAGGAAATAAAGCATCTGAATCAAGGTATATGCCCTAAAAATAATATCTGAAACAGTTAAAATATTGCTTCTATTTTTCAGAAAAGCACTTATAGATTACAAGTTCACAGAATAGAAATAATGCAACCACTATTATACTTTCACAATCAAGTTTTTAGAAATGAAGCAAATATGAGAGCACATAAATACTATAATGTCAATGAAGTACATTCATTCAAGAAAAGTAGTACTCATCTATGACATGATCAGAAGCCATTACAGGTAAATAAAGGAGCTATCTCATAATGCCATTAGAAGTGAAAAGTAATTCAAGTAAAATCTACAGTTATAAAGGGCTTCAGAAAGAGATAATAACCCAAATTTAAGGTATAAATATCTTTTCAGAACAGATATATCAATTCAAGATCAGAGTAAAGGATGAAGATCTCTAAAAAGATAAACAGTGAATCCAAGTTTTATTGTTCCACTCAGTTAAACAGTCAATAGTTACTCATACAGAGAGGAGGTAGAGGTAGATAAGAAGAGAAGCAACACCAAAATCATGGTGGCCTAAGCCACCCTTCCATTCTTTAAGCCTCTAGGGAAGATAATTTGCAGCTACAAAGATAAAAGAGTTCTGAATGTACAATAATGGTCACTCAGGATAATACACCATCCAGACACAAGGTTTGAAATGTATTGACTTAGCTTCATCCTCCAGAAAATACTCAAATCATGGCTATATGATAGAGCTCGATAATCATAGAAAATAGTAATTTGAGAAAATCAGAACTCACATATGGGCAATCTATCAAATTTGAGCTCGAAAGTAAATAGATAGAGATGCAGAAATCCAATGAGCAAGTAGTCGTAGTGGCCTTTCTCAGTACAATTCAGTTAACTTGCAGTCTTATTACGAGGTGAAGATTTCGGAGCAGCAGAATCAAAATACAGAGCAAAAGATGATACACATAGATCTACAATTACCCAGATTAAGCCAAAGTGAAACTTATGCAAAGTCTCGAAAATGCATACAATGGAAGGGAAAATACAGGTGGCTATAGCTTCAGATAGATACCCTAGATCTACTCTGAGAGAGGCACAAAATCTACCATATAGATCTACAAGTCATCAATGGTGGCCATTGTTCTAAGTAAAAAAATGACAAACTCTATACTCAGAAAATAGAGATTTACAAGATTCAGATAACAAAATCAAGCTCAAAGACTCAACATTCATGACTAAATCTTGGAGGTTCACCACAAAGGAACAATACGAAATCATAGCTCGAACAAAGAGAAATACCCAGATAAAATGGGTCTTCAAACTCTAAATATTTCACTTACCGAAAGAAATCGAGACCCGCAAAGTCCTCACAGAGTTCCACATAAATGCAGAGATTTATCTCGAAGCAAAACCGAGTCTCAGATCGACCACAGGGAGCTATAGATCCTCATAGAGCTCGGGAAGGCTGAAGTATACAAAGTGTCAAGCTCCAAAACATCAATAGCGGCCAACAACTCACAGGGACCTGAAAACAAAGAGAAACCAAGCTTCATAACGACCATGAAGGCCATGCAAAGAGTATCACAGGCCGAGCTCCAAAAGAACAACAATGGCATAAAAAAATTTGCCAGGGCTTCGCCCGCATACCGAAATCCAAATGAAATGATGTTTAGACCCAAGCTTCCTTTTACCGCCCAAGCCCAAGTATGGGTTAAGTTCGAACTCAACCATGGTTTGAGAATCGACAATCACAAATCAAGGACAAAGATCAAATGGCTAAGGATCATGCTCAAAACTTGAGACAAATAACCACGGTTAGTTCCCCACCGACCACAATTAATACGCAGTCAAAAACCCTAACCGTGAGTCCAAGGATCGACGACATCAAGATAGAGGTACAGAGATTGATGGCCCAGGAGCATCACCAACTTTCCAAGTAAACCGCCAGGGTTGTAATCAAACTCAACTCAAGTTACAAATGCCACCGAAAAAATGCATAGAGGGGTGAGTCACCGTGGGGAAGGGGCCAACCCACGTCATCAATTAAAAACAAAATCATTGCATTGAATTCCAAAGTCTAAAACCATAGTCCGACTCCCCAATGATGCAAATACGACCAAATCATTTTACAATAATAACCGAAAAGGGTAAAATCCAAACCTAGTAACCATGGTATATGATTTCAAATGCAAAGGCCGAAAGATATACATGCATGTATTTATCAAAAGGGGTAGAACTATAGTATGACATGTAATGTAAAATGGTCACCTTTTTATATATACTTGCTAATTCCACAAAGGTGGCCAAACCTGGTAATGTGAAGGTGGTCCCCACACCAAGGAGTTGAAGTGGAGTTGCAAGTGTTATCCATGTGATCACTAGAAAACAGAATGAGTGTCAACATCAGAGACAAAGGTGGTCCAAGTCAGATTGATATTTGGATGAATTATTTTGCAAAGTATTGCAATTAATGTAATTATTTTTCTCATAGAAGAGAATTGATTTTTGCATGCTTCACAAGAAGACAAAATAGAGAAGAGACAAGTTGCATGCCATGGAGAGAGACTTGCCTAGCAAGCAATCTATTTTTGGCAAAATTATTCACCCAACTTTATTAAAAATAGAACTAATCAACTTCAGTTGACTAAGATGTAATCAAAGGCTATTAATGCCTCTTGTACTAGTTTGTATTATTTTATCCTTTTATTTATTATTAAATAAAGGATAAAATTAGGATGCATGGGCAAGAGAAATACAACACCTTAGGATATTTTTAGGAAGGGCGGGAAAAAAATTTGTTATATATTGTGTGCCTTTACAAAGCACAAGGGATGATTCTGGAGGACTTTTGGATATATGAGTACTGAAGCAAATTTTGTCATTTTTTCCCTCTAAGTGTGAAGTATTTTCTACCTTTCCAAGTTATTTTGCAGTCTTGTGTATGTTCCTATTAGTCTTGTGAATGCAAATTCCGTGATCAATCACCTTACCTGCTGCAAATTCAGTCTTTTCTACTTAATTTTAATGTGCATGTTAACTTATTAGATCTTGTTGTGATTCTCCTCGGTCAATCAAGTGTTTTTCCCTTAAATATTCTGCGAAAAACTATTGGTTCGTGCATCAAGAATCCTTCCCAAATCAGTTGTGCATATACTCAGTCAAAGCCCTCATACAAATTTGGTGTATCACCTTAAGTTTTAATTATTTTTCAGTTATCTTTTACTCTCAAACTCCCAGAACTCAGTTTAGGATACACCAATAAGGAACTAGCCTTGATACTGCAGACTCACCTCAAATAGGTATACCCATAGACCAGAGGTGTTTCCATTGTATCTAGGAAAGAGAGAGATCAATTGTGCAAGCTCAGAAAACCTACAACCATCTCTCTACAGGGTGCACGTTTGAGAGATAACAGGAGCCACATATCTCTTCGGTGTAATTTCAAAAGTAAAACTCAGAGCTGGTTCTCAAATGCGTGCTGAGCCTCCACGCATCTAGGGTCGGACATAAAGCCTCTTCCAAATAAAGGGGACTTAGCCAAAATACAAAGAAATAGGGTAGATCCATGGATAGAGCCACATGTCTCTTTGGAAAAATTTCAAGACGCGACCCAAAAGGTAGTTCCCAAATGAGCGCTAACCCGCCACGCTTCCGAGCATCCGAAGAGGTAAAGTCAGCCGTTGAAAAGTCCAAAAGCCTATAGAGACCTCCACATATCTCAACTATGCAACTTCAAAGGTAAAAACTGGGGGCAGTTTCCAAACAAGCATGAAGCCTCCACATGTCTTGGGTCAGGAATAATGTCTCCGCCAACAAGAGGGACTCAGGTAAAACACAAAGAAACACAAAGGAGCCCACAGAAGCCACCACATGTCAGTCCGGCAGAATTTCAAGAGTGAAAGGAAGGGGCTGAATCTCCAAGATGCGTGAAATTGCCACGTGGACCCTGTATAGACAAACTCTTTTAAATATTGTGCGTCTGTGACCCTGATCTTCAGACAACCATATCTTTCAACTGGAAACTTGAATTTGGGTGGGAGAGGAATTTTTGGAAATATCTCGACATCGGCTTCTCACCTTCCTCCATTAATGTTTTTGGCCTACCTTTTTTGAGGATTTCAAGTCTCCCACCTGCTGCCATGATGAAGAATGGGCATCTTTCTTGCCTAGTAAGGGAAAACGATGGGGTATGGGTGTTACAGTAAGACTCTTCATTATGGTAGGTGGATTTCAATGCTTTCTGGAGTGGTTGGAGTAGGCGGAATTCAATGCATTACAGGGGTGGTTGGAACAGAGTTTGTTTTTCCTCTCTCTTTCTCTCTCATTCTTCTATATATTGTAAAGGAGGGGCATTTTCAAACGGTTGGTCATTGTTTCTCTCCTACCCCCCTCTCTCTTTCTTCCTTAGGGTAGAATACAGAGTCTAAGCCTCTTCTCATGGATTTGTAATGGAATTTCCTTGCCCCTTTCCCACTGATGATGTACCGTGTAACTTTTGGAGCAATAAAATATGTTTCATGATGCATCTATCCATCCTTTCTTATTTTTTCTCTTCTTACCTCTCATCATTGCAGGGTATATTGTGCATACTTTGATGTTAATGGGTTTTGAAGTGGTGTTCCATGTGAACTTCATCTCTAGTTTGTGGTGCATCTTGTCCACCCCTCCTTTGCTCACCTCTCTCCACTTCAGCGGTCGATTTGTGATCAGCCACTTCCTTTTCTAGTGTATCACTGCTTAGTGTAGGCTCTCTTTCACTCTCTCTCTCTCTCTCTCTCTCTCTCTCTCTCTCTCTCTCTCTCTCTCTCTCTCTCTCTCTCTCTGTCTCCTTGGAATGGTTAGATTAGGATTAAATAGGTTCTACCTACACTAGAGTAGCTTGTGGAAGGTAGATTAGGAAGAAAGAACCAACCTTATTTGGAGGTCCATCTCAAGTCCGCAAGTCCCACAACTTGAGAGATGGTCCAATGTTGTACAATCACACCGAATGCCCCAATTTAGAATCAGGCCATTTCAGGGTGTTTTGATTATGCACTAACAATTTTGGCACACCCAATAGGACACTGAGGTTAGAGTTTTCTCATATTTCCAAGGTGTCTCATTATCAACAACAAATCTTAAGCCACCGTGCAACCTAACAATTTTGGCACGCCCGGTGGGCCCAAGAGGTCTTCACTTCATTTCATCAAATTTATTCTTGGTGAGATTTAGCCTTTAAAGGCACATTCAAAGCACATCTGGTGAATCCATCTAGTCAACAACCCATCTCTAAATTTTCATACCTTCTCCCATCCATTTCCACCCACTTTTATTTCCATATCTCCCATTTTCTCCCATTCCATGAAGTTGTGCGATCATGACTTCACTCCCCTCATGGAACTCACACTTGTAGAAACCATGGTGCAGTCCACCTCCAATGTATTTCATGAATCCTCTAGATAAACATTATGATCAGATCCAGGACCATTATGCCTACCCATATGAATAGGCTCAAAGCCAGTTTGGTAATGAAGCTTATCAAGAACAAGGGGATGCATACAATGGTAACAACTACACGAAGGATGTTGATTTATAAGAGGAGATTCAAAAATTGGAGGCATGCATGGTGCATTCAAGGGCTACAACATAGATGAAAGCATTTAGGATTGGCTACAGGGCACCTTGTCCATGGGCTAGCCCTATGCCAAGACATTACAGCCCTAAGGAGAAGATCGACTTCATGGTTGAAATGTTGCCTCACCTTGCACAGTGGATTGAGGATATTGAGGCATATGAGAAAAGTGTGAGACAACCTTATCAATGGGTAAGTCAGTCACCAGCTTCTTTTCCTTCATTTTCTCTTTCTCAAACTCTATCATCGTAGCAGTTTCATGAGTCTAGCTTCCCATCTGCTACCCCTAGCGCTGAATTCCCTTCTCCATCCCCTAGCCTTCCATCTCACCTCAATTCTTCTCCCCTTTTCCCTTTTGGATTCAAGTCCCCTCTGCCTATTTTTACCATAAAAGAACATCCCCTACCAACACCCCTTCCCCAACCAACGTCATCATGTTTGACAATTGCAGGATAGTTGAAGAATGGCGTGACTCATGCGACTGATTGGGAAGAGGAAATCATACGGTGCCTTTCCATAGAAAAATTAGCTAGCTCCAAAGGGTGAATTTATAGAGACTCGAGTTGTTGCTTGTAGAGGCAAAACCATGCGTGCCATAGCTTTACATGCCCCAACCTACAAGCACTCCCCTTCAGAAGGAGAACCATATAGTTCTAGAGGCTCCAAGTGCAGAGCGGGTCACAGAAGAACCTTCAATTCTTCCTCCTACTTTGTCCCCTTCAAGCTCTAATGTTGAAGAATAGTTTGATCTTTCAAAATTCATGTTTGAGGATGAAGGGAACCATGGTGAGCAAGTTGCAGATCAGGAGGACATCATGGAGGAGGTCAAGCACATGCAGCAGGACAATAAGGAGGAAGATTGTCTGTCGGACTTGGAAGATTTCTTTGATGGAGGTGAGCTTGAGGAGATAACATCATTTGCTCCTCCATCATCCACCTTCCAAGCACATGAGCTTACTACCATGAAGGAGAGAATTCAAGTACAACAACCTACACTTCATAACAGCCCTCTAGAACCAAGGTTAGAAGATATGAATCTTCCATGTTCTTCACAAGAGAAGGAAGGGAAAGAGCAAGAGGATGTCATCATCTCTCTCACACCATCCACCCAGAAGGTCAGTAAGGAAGACTCCATTCTTGGAGTTGAAATTTAGAGAAATGGGCACATCCATCGGATCAGACCATGCCCAATCAGGTACTTGGCTTCATTGGAGCCAAGGGAGAAGCCAAAACTAGTCATGCTTACTCCTGAGCATGAGGATGAGCTTCAAAGTACCAAGGATCAGCTACAATGCCTCTTCAATCCAAATACAGAGAAACTAAAAGAGGTATTTGTCTTGTTTCCATTTGACACCTTGATGATTTGGGTGGAGGATTGGCTTATAGTCAATTTTTCACTCATACAAGTATCCATATTTAGTGTTAAATCATTTACATGGTTTCCCCTCTTGAGGAAGGGAAACTAGTTCTCCCTGTCGATTGCATGATTTGTTTAAGTCCCCTTTTTCTAGTTAGCGTAGAGTAGGTGTAGTTTTGTTTTCAGCAGAAGAAGTGCTTGTGCACACTCTGCATATCCCACTTGGGGTGTGTATGATTTCCAGTTTTGTACATAGTGTGTTGTGGTGTTTTTTTTCTCGTACGAAGACATTGGAAGTGGCATTTAGAGAGATTAGCTCCAAGTTCTAGCAGTTTCCAAGTGGCTCAAGGATCAAATTTTCAGAGTTCGAGATCAGATTTTTGTTTCCTAGGCGGACTCTATAAAAATGGATGCTTCAAGGCAATTGATCATTTCACCTAGCAGGAAGGTGATCCCCATGAGTCACCAAATTGTTGACCAAAATAAGCTCACACTTATTTTGGGTCAACGACACCATTTTCCCCCTTTTGTGCTTCAATTTGAATTTTTAAATATTTTAAGCACTTAAGACCCATTGAAAGCATTTCCATCAGATAGGAAATTTCTTCCCCTTTCTAGAGATATAAATAAGTCCCTCTAACTCTTCGTATTTTTCAAGTTACGGTTGATCGCGAGCACAGGAAGGATTTTTGCCAAAAGCGGGTGTGAGTGCCTAGGGAAGATTTTTTGTCAATGGAAATTGCGGATCGGCGGGGTCGGGAGAAATTTTATCATTTTTACACTTTTCATAAAAGGAACAAGTATAATTACGGGGCCCACGGGCCTAAGAAGGATTACTTTTTGAAAAGTGGAAAAAGCAGGCTGGTGGGTCTCAAGATGTCTTTTTCCCAAGTGAAAATGCGGGCCGTGGGACCATGGACGAATTTTCACCATGTGGGTCTCGGGGCCATGGAGGAAATTTTTCCCAAGTATAAATGTAGGCCGTGGGTGCATGGGGACTTTGAAACTTTTTGCACCTTTCGCAAAATGGCATAAATTTCAAGTGCGGGCCCATGAGCCCGTAGGGTCTCATCGGCAGTTGAAAAGTCACGAGCCATGCAGAGGCCCACGTGCCTCATTGGCGTAACTCTAAGGATAAGATCCAAAGCGGATACCCCAAACAAGCACCAGGCTGCCATGCATCCTAGGTTAAAAAGGGGACAAATTCAATAGTTGAAAAGTCAAAATGGGAAAAAGCCATAAAAGGGTACCACATGTCGACTTAGCACAATTTAAAAGATCAAATCCAAGGGTGGATCCTCAAATAAGCACAAAGCTTACCACATGGTTAGAGTCAACAAAGGGGACAGAGTAGGCCTAAATTGACTAAGTTTAAAAAGACCGGTGGAAGGAGCCACACATCACTACGGCTATTTCGGCAAAATCGGTCCACGTGTCCCTACTATCCCGCATACACATTCTTCCGCATCACCTGATTTGGGCTTCCTTGTCTTTACGCGTCTACCATTGGTTGGGCCGTGAGGTCCGTTGACCTCCACATTCTCTCGTAACTTATGGTTCCTTTTATGGACTTTTCACCTTTGTGCGTCCCCGCACGTACTGCGTCCCAACTTTCCCGCGACCACCCGACAAAAATGTCCGATTTTTTGATTTTCACTACTTCATGCCATTTCGATTTGCACGAACCTACGTCCCAACTGTCCCGTGGACCACCTGGGACAAAAATGTCTGATTTTTCTCGCAAAACACCAAAATGAGCCCACCTTTGATTTTTTCCAATTTTCAAAGAGGAAAAACGGAAGAGCCCGTGGACTTTGAAGAAATTGGGGCAAAAGCGTAGGGCACTCGGAGACAAAATGGCTACTTACCACATGGTTAGAGTCAACAAAGGGGACAGAGCAGGCCTAAATCGACTAAGTTTAAAAAGACCGGCGGAAGGAGCCACACATCACTACGGCTATTTCGAAAAATCAAGTCCACGTGTCCTGCTATCCTGCACACATTCTTCCGCATCACCCAATTTGGGCTTCCTTTTCATTACGCGTCTACCATTGACCGGGCCGTGAGGGCCATTTACCTCCACATTCTCTGTAACATATGGTTCCTTTTATGGACTTTTCACCTTTGTGCATCCCGCACATACCGCTGGCCCCAACTTTCCCGTGGACCACCCGGGACAAAAATGTCTCGATTTTTTTGATTTTCACTACTTGCACCATTTCAAATTTGCACGCACCTACGTCCCAACTTTCCCACGGACCACCTAGGACAAAAATGTCTCGATTTTTCTGATTTTCACTACTTGCAGCCATTTCGGCTTTGCGCACCACCTACGCCCCAACTGTCCCCGCTGACCGCCTGGGAAAAAAAAATGTATGATTTTTCTGCAAAACACCAAAATGAGCCCACCTTTCAGATTTTTTCCAATTTTCAAATAGGAAAAACGGAAGAGCCCGCGGACTTTGAAGAAATTGGGAAAAAGCGAGGCGGACTCTGAGACTTCTTCAGGAGGGATATGACAATGGATTTTACAAACAACTCAAAGCATCCCAAATGGAAATAAAGCTTTCAGAAAACCCACATCGAGAGGCAAAAAATTTTACAATACCCGGATCGGAGAAACTAATGGCAAATGGGGTGAGACAAATCGAGCACCAACACAACTCATGGCAACAAGGCTTCCACAAACACACAAGCAACATTTTCACAATAAAAACACAATCCAAAAAAGAATGTAGTTTACAACTACATTAAATCATGACAAACATTATTGAGGCTTCATCAAGCAAGTTAAAGGAGTAAGAAACTATGGGGAATGCATCTTATGCCTCCTAAAAGAGGAAATGGGTATCACCACCTAAATTACAAACCGCCAAAATATAGAATATCAAAACCCTAACATCCCTTATGCCTTCCCCAAGTACCCCTTATTCCTCACATTTCCTTATGCCTCTCCAACCTCTTATGGCACCCCATAATGAGTAAATAAATGCGAGCTATTTCTTTGTAAGGTGGAACCCAAATCCCAACTCCCTCCACCCTTATACCTCCCTAAAACACACTTGTGCCTCCCACAAAATAAACCCCATAGTCTTTTCCTACACCATTCCTAGGCCATCTACCCAATATCCCACAAACATGCCAAAACATTCACACATTAACATTTACATTCATAAAAGAAGAGCATTTCAAGAGCCAAGCTCTTACCTCTCCATGATGGAGTTTCCCAAGTTCCAAACAACAGTTGTTTCCAAGCAAACAATCTAAAAATCCACCAACCAACAAACATGCAACAATCTTCAAGCTTCTCCAAAAGAAAGAGCTCCCAAAACAACAAGGAATTCGCCCAAGAATGAAGTCTCCAAAGTTGAGCAACCCAAAACAAGGCAAGGAATTCAAATTTTATAGAAGAGGGAAGAGAAGAGGATGAGGTGGATCCATGTAGGATGCCATATCACACATCCTCAACCCCTACCCATAAGTCAAATTCATTCTCCAATGCATAATAAATAGGTGGGTGAATAATATGACAATTTATTTACACACTCAAATCCAACCCACACCCGAAAGGACTGAAATTAAATCATGTATGAAAAGTGCAATTACAACCTACAATTTGCCTTCTCAAAAGCATTATAAAAGTCTAATTTCAACTCGCCAACCGTAGGTATGGTTTGTAATTAAATTTAAGAGGTATGGGACAAGTTTAACTTGTCCCACAAGCCTCTATAAACAACCTCCAAGGAAAAATTTGAATTTCTAAGAAGGTGGAGCATTTCACACTCAAAAGTCAACTTACACATCACTTACATATCACTTACACATCACTTAGAAATTACTTACACATCACTTAGACATTACTTACACATCACATACACATTACTTATAACACCTTAAGTCATGGCCAACAACTTCTCATTAATTACTCACAATATTACACACCATTTAATGAATAATGAAAGGGTCAATTCACCACACAAAAACATTGCCAACATAAAAAAGGGAACCAATAAATAAATACACATAACCCCTTAGTCACATTTAAAGGTGATCCCCCATGGGAATCCCTAACACACACAAACACGCACAAACAAATACTAGTTGCCATGGTGACCTTGTTGAATTCATCTAGAATTCCAATGTGGTTGGTCTCCAATCCCCGATGTTTGTTGTGATATTTTAACCTTGCAAAACACAAATACCTCCTTTGGCCTTGTGGCCATATCAGAACATCCAAAATAATATAAATATAATTCCCAAAATCATTTAGATATATGAATCACAACAACATCAAAGCAATCTAACAATATCATTTATAGTTTTATCAACAACTATATCATCATCCAATAATTTTCATTTCTAGGTCTACTCACAATATCCAAATATCACAAGTCCGAACAACATCCATAATATAACCATGTCAAACAATATATCATCATCAACATATAAAATGTCTCTAATAATCATCATGCATCATAACTGAATCAAGTCAACAATAATCCATGATCTAACATCTATCATCATACTATAATAAGGTCCATAATCATGTCCATAATATAATCAGTAGTATCATGATTAGTATCAAAAGGGTGTCAAAGGGAAGTGGGCACTACACTTATTGAGAATGATAAAATTAATGTGTTATAATTTCAACCACCTCCTCGGGATTCGGTGATATGGGATAGATTTTTTTACTATAGTCTATGACCTTCGTTTTGTAGGCCAAGTGATATTTGTTTTGAATTGTAGCCTAACCATGGAGATAACCTCAATCACCTTCTCTATTACTTCCTCCAAATGACTCATCTTTAAACATCTAATTTCCTACGTGTTATCCTACAAGATGTTTCATAAATATTTTTTCCATATGGGTAACATTCCTCTAAGGTGAGTTGTTGACCCTATAACTATATTCTCCACTACTCCTTTCTCAATGAGGAATGATGCTATCTATTTCCATTAGGCCAGACAACTTTGATTGTGTTAAAGGGGTCCTTTGCATTCACCACTTGGGAAGTGATAGCTTTTCACTAGGGGTTCATTAGCTAGGTAATATTCTAGCACATGCATTCATATTGAGGTAATTAAAATTGATAAAATCAAAGTCAATATATCAGTATATGTTAGCGGGTGAAAGCTTTTATCTACTAATATTTTGAATTAGGTGTTGAGGGTAGGTTAGAGAGGTGGGCCAAAGAAGAGATAAGATTGATTTTAATATTAAACTAAAATATTTGACCCCTAGTTTTTAAAAATAAATACCTTAAAATTGTAAAAGAATTTGTTTTCATGACGTTAAATTATAATCTCTTTTTGAATAAGGAAATAGCAATTAGGAGATTCTTAGCCAAGAAAAATTAGTATTATAGAAAACTAGGATTGAGTATGATTTTCAATTAACTATTTGAATAACTATTGATAAATGATTAAAGTTTAACATTAACGTAATTGATAATATGTCTTGAATGGATTCAAATATCTTTCTAGAGAAAAGACATATTAAGAAAATAATAATTGAGTGGAAAACATGATATATTTTCTATTTGATATATTATGGTAGAAATAAAAATATTATCTATTTGATATATTAGGGTAGAAATAAAAGGGGTAAATAAAATTGTAATGGAAAAATAGGTAAGTAAGGTACATGGAAAAAATAGGGGTATTTTCATTCTAATAATATAATAGGAGGGGTATTATAAATTGAATAATTGGAGGTAAAAACTAACATTAAGGGTATTCTTTAATACCCTTCGAACGAACGTGTTATACCATACTTTTACTAAGTGAACCCCCGTAGCTATTCCAATGGATGTAGAAATTACTTGCAAGGATATACCTCCTATTTGTGGTGTTTTTCATGGCATTCTCATCCCTCTTATTTATACTACTATCCTAGCCTCCTTGATGGGTTTTAATTTTTCTTATGTTTCCTTTGCTTCTTCTTCTTTTTTTTTAGCCACTTCTTGAGAAAGATTTTGCTACTCCACCTTCTCTCGTCATAAGTTTCCCCTTCACCTCCTTTTCCTTTTCCTTCTTTGTTTCTTTTTCTAGTTTGAGCTTAGCCTCGATGGCTAGAATTTTTTTATTTTCCTGTTCTTCTTGCTTCTCATCTTTCTTCTATATTTTTTCTTATTTCCTTTTTCTTGTTTTCTCCCCATTTCTTATCTTTCTCTAGTATTAGTTTACTCTATGCGAATATCCATTTCCTTTCATTTTATCATTTATTTTGTGTTTTTTCTCAACTTCTTGTGCCCGCAACGTTGCTATTCAATATCCACCTAGGTTTATTTTTATTTCTCTTTTAAATATCTTTTCAAACTATCACTTTTCCTCATAGTTTCCTCTTTTGCATTCTTATTTTTCTCTAATGCTTCTTGTTTGGATCTAACTATTTTCTAAATTTTCCATTACATGTTTTAGTCCAAAACTCTTCAATATGTATCCATTTCATGTTTTTTGCCTCCATAGATGATAGATTTCTTCTCCTATTTCTTCTTTATCTTTTTTTGTTTCTTTTTTCCGTTTTTCTTCTTATTTCTTATCTTCCTCTTGTATTAGTTTACTCTCTGTGAATCTATGTTTCCTTTCTTATTTATCCTTTATTTGGTGTTCCTTCTCAAATTCTTGTGCCTGACAATGTTGACTAATCAATATCCACCTAGGTTTTTTTCTATTTCTCTCGCCAAATATTTTTTTCCGAAATATCACTTTTCCTCATGGTTTCATCCTCTCGCATTCTTAAGTTTTTCTAAGGCCTCTTGTTTACATCTAACTATTTTATAAAAGTTTCAATACTTATTTTAGTCTGCAACTCATCATTTTGTACCTATTTCATGTTTTAGACCTCCATGGATGATATATTTGTTTAAGCAAATAGTTTTCCCAAATTTAGGTATTTCATCAATCGAGTCTCTCTCACAGCCTTCCTCTTTATCATAATCACTTTGTTTTGCACTAAGGATGGTAGAACCTTAAGAATGTCTTTAAAACTCTAGGGTTCCTATTTGATCTAGTCCATGATGGCTTAAATAATTTGAATTATCTCCATTTTTTGAGCTTGATCATACCTATTTGTAGCTTCTATTAGGTCACCTTTCTATCTTTATTTATCCAATAGGGTGTTTAAAAATACAATAGTAAGAAAACTCAACAAGTACTTGCTAAATCTACACAAAGGTGAACATTTTCAAATTTAACTTGCTACTCGAGCTCAACGAGTATTAATGATTATTCACCACAAATATTGGGCAATACTTAGTGAGTATGAGCCAAATACTCACCCCACACTAAGAAATTGTGAAATACGTAAAAATGTGGAAAAAACATTGGAATTGATCTTTTCAAGGCAACTCACTCTCTCACCTCTAATCACATGACCATTGAGCATCCTTAACATGAGTTGAAGAGATTCCGAAGGAAAAGAGTAATATATTCTCTTCATACGTATTCCCTTTTCAATTTTCCAAACAGAGATTTCATACTGTATTTCAAACACAAATTCCCAATGAAAACAATATCATTTTTGGTAAATAAAGTAATTCCATTGACTTGGATGATTCTTTTACAACTTCCTTTTTCATTTCATTCCAAAAGACAGAATACAAATATTTCTTTTATTTCCACAGAATAAAATTACAGAGTATGTCTCTTTCTCATTTAAACATAAAATTTCATTTCCAAAACAAAATAACTATCCAATACAAATAATATTACGAGTCCTCCACTTGAAGTGGGAAAAAGGTTCACAAAAAGAAGTCTCACAAAGGACTATCAAAACCGTCTTCTTTCTCAACTCCAAAACAACAGTATGAGTTTCCATCATTCTCCAATTTGATCACAACAGAATAGGGGGAAAGGTAACGCTCTCCACCCAGCCAAGACATCCAATAAAAAGGAGAAGCCTCCCTCTTCATTGGCTCTCGAGCCCCAACCACATTGCAATAAGGAATGTGACTCAACACATGGCAACAATAGGCTTCCAAAAACACAAAGGCAATCTTTCACATGCAAAAATCATTTTTAAAACACACTCCAAAATAAAATAGAAATTTTAACAACCACAAGACAAACACACAACAATACTCATGCTTCATCAAGCAAGCCAAAGGAGAAAGAAACTATGGGGATGCTGATTATGCCTCCCTAGGGGAAATGGGTATCACCACCTAAGAACAAACCACCAAAATATATATCATTTCAAATCTCTGACATGCCCTTATGTCTCCCCCAAGTACCCCTTATTCCTCACAATTTCTTATACCTTCCCAACCTCTTATGGCACCTCATAACGAGTAAAGAAATGTAAGCTATTTCTTTTTACAAGGTGGAACCCAAATCCCCACTCCCTCCACACTTATACCTCCCCAAGGCACTTATGCCTCTCGCAAGAATACCCCATAGTCTTCTCCTACACCATCCCTAAGCCATCTACCCAACCAGCCAACAAATAAAACAACACATTCAAACATTCAACCATTCACATATGCATAAAATAAAAGAAGAGCATTTCAAGATCCAAGCTCCTACCTCTCCATGATGGAGTTTGTTCCAAGGCTCCAAAACAACAAGCTTTCTAATGCAAACAGTCCATATCAACAATCCACAAGCATTCAATAATCTCCAACTTTCTCCAAATTTTCAAGAGCTCAAACACCCCAAGAGAAGTCACCCAAAATGAAGTGATAAAAGGGAAGCAACCAAGCACAAGTATTCAAAAATAATCCCCATGTCTTCCAAAAGCAAGGGCTCAAAACAGCAAAAGAAGTCACCCCAAAATGATGCATCCACAAGTGAAGCAACCCAAAACAAGGTAAGGAATTTGAATTTTATAGAAGAGGGAAGAGAAGAGGATGAGGTGGATCCATGTAGGATGCCACATCACACATCCTCAACCCCAACACAAAATTCAACTTCATTCTCCAATGCATATTAAATAGGTGGGTGAATAATATGACAATTTTACTTACACACTCAAATCAAACCCACACCCAAAAGGACTGAAATTAAAACATGAAAGAAAAGTGCAATTAAAACATTCAACTTGACTTTCAAAAATGCATAATGAAGGTCTAAATTTAACCCTCCAACCATAGGTATGGTTGGTAAATAAATTTAAGAGGTGTGGGACAAGTTTAACTTGTCCCACAAGCCTCCAAGGACAAATTCGAATTTCAAAAGAAGGTGGAGTGTTTCATACTCCAAAAATAACTTACATATCTCTTACACATTACTAAAACATTTAAAACAAGAGCCAACAACCCTAATAATTACTTTCTTATGTCCCAATTGATTTATTAATATTTTAACAATATGTTTTCTCACATACTTTACCATAATTTATTTGATTAAATAGAAAGGGGAAACACATCACTTTTAAAACACATACTAACTTAAACAAAGGAACCAAATAAAAGAAAATACACAAAGTCCCTTGGTCACATTTAAAGGTGATCCCCCATGGGAATCCCTAACACAATCAAACACACAAACAATTACAAGTTGCCATGGTGACCTTGTTGAATTCATCTAGAATTCCAAAGTGGTTGGTCTCCAATCCCCGATGTTTGTTGTGATATTTTTAACCTACAAAATAAAAATACCTCCCTCAGCCTCATGGCCATATCAGAACATCAAAATGAATATAAATATAATTTTAAGGTCATCGATATATATGTGAATCATAATAATCATCAAGACAATCAACAATATCACTCATAGTTTCATCAACAACTATATCATCATCAATTTTAATTCAATTTTCTCGGTCTACTCAATCTATCCAAATATCACATGTGCTAATCACATCCATAAATATATATAACCATGTCCAATAACATGTTAACATATATATAAAAATGTCTATAACAATCATCATGCATCATATGTGAATCCGAGTCGATAATAGTCCATGCTCTAACATATAATCATCATATTGAATCAAAAGTCACAATAATGTCCATAATATAGTCCACAGGGTCAAAATCCATAATAAAAGGTGTCAAAGGGAAGTGGGCACTACATCCCCCTCCCCTTAGACTTGACTTCCTCCTTGAAGTCACTGGAACAGATGTGGAAATTGAACTCGTAACAATGTAGCATCCTCCCAAGTAGCTATAGTCTCATCATATTTATCCCACTACACTCGCACCTTGATCAATCTCTCTGCCTCGAAGGCCCAAGGTCCTATGATCTATAATGCGAATGGGCTCCACCATCACCTACCCCTAATCCTACACCTGCAATGAAGTCCAATCCAGCACATGAGAAGGATTAGCAATGTATCTCCTAAGCACTGAAACATGAAACACATCATGTATGCGAGACAAGCTAGGCGGCAATGCTAGATGGTAGGCCAAAGGGCCGATACGATCCAAGATCTCAAAATGACCAATGAATATAGGAGCTAACTTAGAACCTTTTCCATAATGGATAAGGCTCTTATGTGTCTTGACACAAAGGAACACCTTCATGCCCACATCAAAACTACGGTCAGTCCTATATTGATCTAGCATACTTCTTCTGCCTATCTTGTGCCTCATGCAGTCTTTGTCTGATCAAAACCACATGATGCTCCATGTCCTGTAACAAAGCTAGTCCAAGAGAAACCCTTTCCTCTAACTTGTCCTAGCTAAGAGGTGTCCTGCACTCTCTACCACATAGATCCATGCCTATAGAACTCAAAACTATTATTATAGGTAAAATCCACCAAGTACAGTACTCCTCCCATCTCAACCGATGATCCATAAAATACATCCCGAGCATATCCTCTAAAATATGATTCACTCGCTCGGTCTGTACATCTTTTTAGGGGTGATATGTTGTGCAAAATTTGATCCTCATCCTAAGGGCATGCTGCAAGGTAGTCCAAAATGGGAAGTATACAAAGGATCACAGATCACAAATAATCTTCCGCAAAATCCCGTGCGAGTCTCACAATCTCATCCAGATAAACCCGTGCCACCATTAAATGTATAAGTGGTCTTCACAGAGAGAAAAGTGAGCCACTTTTGTCAATTTATCCACCGTGACCATGATGGCATCGTGGTGATATCTTGACATTGGTATCCCAACAACGAAGTCCATAGAAATGGTGTCCCACTTCCACTCTGGTATAGTATGAGGAAAGAGAAGGCCACTGGATGCGATGTTTCGGCCTTCAATTTCTCGGCACTCTAAATAGCGTGACAAAAACTTAGCCATGTCTCTATGAAGTCCTCTCTATTGATATAAATATCTCAAGGTGGCGTGCATCTTCTTCACCCCATGATGATGGGCTGAATAGGGTGCACGATGTGCCTCTCGTCGAATATCCTGCCTCAATCCTCCATCTCTGGGGACATAAATATGGCCTCTGGTGCTTGAGAAGGCCATTTTCCTCTAATGAAAAACCCTTGAACTTCCCTTCAAGGGGTCTTTGCGACTCGATCTCTACTCTCGTTGTAATGTAGAAACTATCAAGAGGAAGTTGTTGAAGGATCCTGCTTCGTAAATTTGTGCCCACTAAAGTGGCCATAGCCACATGTCTCCTTCTGCTAAGAGTGTCTATAACCACATTCTCCTTCCCCTTCACATGATTTATCTCCATATCATACTCACAAATCAACTCCATCCAACGCCGTTGACAAGCGTTGAGATTGGGTTACATGAAGAGGTGGTGAAGACTCAAGTGATCCATCCTGAGTGTGAATCTTTGACCAAGAAGAAAGTGTCTCCATCAAACCAAGGCATGAACCACTGCCACAATCTCAAGATCATGAGTTAGATAATTGAGCTCATAATCTCGAGTTTGTAAGACTCAAAGGCCACTACTCGCCCTCCCCGCATCAATACGCCTCCAAGTCCTCGCCAAAGAAGCATTCATGCGGACAAAAACTCACCCTATGGATCCAATCTTTGTAAGAATGGGTGTTGTCGTGAGGCACTCCTTCAGTGTCTTGAAGGCCTGCCCGCATCTATCTGACCAATCAAACTTCTTCCCTTTCCACTAAAGGGAAGTGATGGGATGCGTAACCCGATAGAAGTCTTGAAAAAATATCCTGTAATAACCTGATAATCCCATGAAGTTGCACACCTCTGTCATTCAGTAGTGGGTGTTGGCCAATCCATAATGGATCTAATCTTAGAAGGATTGATTTCGATACCTTTCCTAGAAATGATGTGACCCAAATACTATACCTCTATCTGAAAGAATACACACTTCTCCAAGTTCCCGTAAAGTTGTTTCTCACGAAGGCATTGAAGAACCTGGCAAAGGTGCCCTCATGCTCTTCACGCATACGTGAGTAAATCAAAATGTCATCTAGGAAGATGAGCACGAAGCGATCTAAGAAAGTCCTGAATACCCCATTCATCAAACTCATAAATATTGTGGGGCATTCATCAAACCAAAAGGCACTATTGTGAACTCATAGTGCCCATATCTCGTACGAAAAGTGGTCTTATGAATATCTCGCCTATGCAATCCTCAGCTGATGGTAGCCTGAATTAAGATTAATCTTAGAGAAATTGTTGCTCCCTTCATCTGATCAAACAAATCATCTATGCGCAGAAGGGGATAACGATTCTTGATTGTTACCTTGTTCAGCTGGCAATAATCAATACACAACCGCAAGGATCTGTCCTTGTTCTTCACAAAAATCACTGGTGCACCCTTAGGGGATACAATAAGATGGATTAGGCCTTTCTCTAAAAGTCCCTCAAGCTGCAACTTAAGCTCACAGAGCTCTGGTGTGGTCATCCGATAAGGTACTTGTGAGATAGGCTCTTCTCCCGGAACCAAATCTATATGGAATTCAATCTCACATGAGGGTGGTAACCCCGGTAACTCCCCTATAAAAACATCTGCAAATTCTCTCAAGAGGGGATGATCATCTAGCGATGGTCCACTAGTTCCATCCTCTCGATATGTCACTGACTAAAATAGTATACATATGACAACCCCACACACACACACACTTAAGCTACAAAAAAAGATGATGCAAATGGAAATAGGCCTCCTAACCCCAAAAATCACTGACTCAACTCCTAGATCATCTGCACAAGATATAGTCTTATGGTAACAATCCATCCTGGCCATATGTACAGACAACCACTCCATACCTAAGATGACTCCATACGAGCCCAAAGGAAGGATACAAAAATCCGAGGTAGTTGTGAAAGGTCCCAAATCCACAACACACTCCTTAACTAAGGAGTCTATAGAGATCTTGGCTCCAAAAGCCATCTCAATGTCCCAACTAAGACCCTGCCTAACTACCACCAGCTTGCATCACTCTACTGAATATGGTGCAATAAAAGAATTAGAAGAACCAAAATAAAACAAAATGGAGGTAGGAATACTACCAACGCTACCTGTGGTATTAATAACGATACTCTAATGCTCACTTTGGTGGTTCTCGACCGCCACATATATCCGATGATTGCGCACCATGTCACCAATGGTAGGCTCTGAGATCTAGTGTCTTACCCTTGTTAATAGGGTTCTGAGGGCAATCTCTCCAAAAATGTCCATCAATGCCACAACCAAAACAACTGCATGATCCTCTCCCATGTGTAGCAGGTCCGACCGGTACTCTGAGGTCTGTGGTGTGGATCCTGATGATCCAGCTGTGGTCTACTATGGTCTCTATTGGTAAGCTCCTGCTGACTGAGCTCTAGGTGCTCCATGTGTCCTAATGGGACCCCTAGGAGGAGGCCCCATACTCCGACCCCTCTAGTGCATCGAATCTTTGTGGAGGTCTATAAGGTGGGTGGGATTGCTGCTACTTCTTGTGGTCTAAAAGATGACTGTGTTGAACCCTATCCACCATGAGGAGGAGGTACTAACCCCTCGATCTACTGTCTTACATCTACTAGATGCGGCTTTGGACTTGGTCTCTAGCCTACTAGGTCTTTCCCTAGTCTCCTTTGCTATATAGGCCTTCTCAACGGCCTCAGCTAATGTCGGTGGACAATGGATCCGAACTACACCTCCAATGTCAAGATTCAAGCCCCGGATGAACCTGTGGATCTGCACTGTTCGTCCTACATGTAATCAACATACTTGGAGTAGATCTAGAAATCTACTCTCATACTCAGCTACTATAAGAGATGCCTGTCGAAGGTCATGAAACTCATCTATCCTCTCGTTGTATGAACCTCTGTGACAAATATCTACTCCTGAAACATTCCTCAAATAGGTCCCAGGTAAATGTCTCAGAATCCACGTGGAGCTTCTGCTCCTCTTTCCTCCACCAAACACCTACTCTGTCTCTCAGTAGATGGATCACAACATGAGCTTTTGTGTTGCTAGAACAAGAGCAGATCTTGAAGCATCCGCTCAAGCTCACCAACCAGGCCTCTACCTAAAATCCACCTATGTCACCAGAATAATGTGATGGCCATAGCTTCAGGATCTCCCTGACGTGGTCTGAATTTGTGGTCTGAAGCTATAGTTTTAACTCTTTTTGTTTGAAAGGGAAAAAAGGTTCAAAAACCCTCGCACCTCCGCCGACGCCCAAGGATGCCATGTGTCTTGCCCAAAATTTCAAGCAAGGGAGCGAACTGTTGGAGAACTTAGAAATGTTGGATTTTGTGTTAAAAACCACAAAGGTTAAAAACTAATTGTGCCTTTGCTGACACCAAGTGAAGCCACGTGTCAGTCCAACAGTGACCTACGGGAAGGCGAGCCGGTGGGGAAACCTAGGAATTTTTTCTAATCTTTTCCCAAAAGAGGTAAGGTCTAAAACAGTCTGTGCCTCCTCCAATGCCTAAAGAATCCAAATGTCAGACCCACAGTGATAGACGGGGAAGTGGACCAACAGGAGACTTAATATTTTTTTCCCTTTTTCAAAAGCTAAATTTTGAAGGTGCGGGCCCGCGAACAGTGGAAGCGTTTCCCCAAAATGAATTAGCGGGGCCACGGAGGAATTTGTGAATTTTGATTTTTTTCAAAAGTGCCCTAAGTAATTTTCGGTCCGTGGGTCCGATTTACAAAAATTCCTCTCTTTTTTAAAAAACTAAGCGAAGTAAAAACTTCAGAAGGCCATAACTTTCGACTGGAAGCTCGGATTTGGGAAAATGAGTACTTTTTGGAAAGGGATCAAACTCCTCTTTACATAGGAAACATAAAAATTCTTTTTACAAAATTAAGTGGGTGAATTTGACAAAAACATATTTCCTGCCATTAAAATGTGAATTAAACCTTTTCAACAACTAGACTTGATTCGATCCGCCATTCTTTCTTCTTCAACTTGCCAAACAGACATGGAGAGTTGCACTTGAAGGATTTCAAATGGATTGCAAGGATAAAATATTAATGGTTGAGTATTCAAAAATAAATTTCCTTTCTTTTCTATGAAATTGCATTATTTTTCCTCTTGCCCGATTAAAGATGAACTGTGTAAATTGCAAGGGCAATACAAACTATTTTGGAATGTGTTTTGATCATCCTTAGTTTGTTTTAATATTTTATCTTGTCTTTCATTGTTACAGGGTACTTTGTATGTTTTTCTGATATTGGTTTGCAGGTTTGAAACAATCTAACAGAGATCTACGTATTTCATATTGGAAATTTATCTATTTCATTTGCCATACTTTAAACATTTAAGCTCATTCCATTCCAATTTTAAAATGTTTATCTTTCCTTTAATTAATGCGCGAGAGAAAGAATGTAATTCTATTCTCAAAACGTGCAATCAAATCATATAGAGGAATGCAATAATTTTAACACAGGCATTTCCAGCCTTCAACAGAGATTTTTACAATATACTTACAACAAGAAGTTTTAAACAAGAGTAACACCATTTGATGAAAGGTGAATCAACATTCAATTAAATGAAACAATTCCTTTTACACTTCTTTTCTGTTTGCCAAAATATGCCAAATAAATCTTTCTCATTCCTTTGTAACTTTCACATCCAAAAACATAGCAACTTTTCACCACAAATAATATTACAATGTCATCCACTTAAAGTGGGAAATTTTTACAATAAGGAACCCAAAGAGGACTGAAAATTTGTCTTCATACACAGCTCCAAGAACAGAAACAAGAGATCTACCATGTTTCATTTGGTCACAACAAATAGAGGGAGAGGCAACGCTCTCCACCCAACCAAGAATTCTAATGAAGAGGAGAAGCCATCCTCCTCATTGGCCCCCGAGCCCCAACCACATTACAATAGGAAATGGATTCAACTCATGGAAACAAGACAAGATTCCACAACACAAAACAGATTTCACAATCATATCACAATCCAAAATAAAATGCAGTTATAGTCACAAGAAGGGCAAGTAACAAAATATACAAGGCCTCATCACACAAAGGCCAAAAGAGAAAGATCTATGGGGGAAGCTGCTTATACCTCCCAATGGGGAATGGGTGACCACCTTAAAACCCGCCAAAATATTCATCTCAAACCCCTACATACTCTTATGCCTCCCCATTCTCTTATGCCTCCCCCAAAGTAAGAAATGCAAGCTATTTCTTGTCCAAGGTGGAACACCCAACCCAAAATCCCTCCACAAATAACTCTTATGCCTCCCCAAAAGGGATCCCCATAGTCTTCTCCTACACCACACCTAGGCAATCTACCCAACCAACCAACAAGCATACCAAACATTCAAAACATTCACATATGCATAAAGTAAAAAGAACACATTTTAAAAGAGTCAAGATCCTACCTCTCCATGATAGAGCTTGATCCAAAAGATCAACAATAAGCTTCTTCAAATCCAAACAGTCCCAAAGCACCAAAAATATATAAGCATCCAAAATCCTCTAACTCTCTCCAATTGCAAGAGCCCAAGCCAACATGAAGTAACTCCTGAAGTAACCCCCAAAACAAGTAAAATAATTCGAATAAATAGAAAAGGGAGAGAGGAGGATGAGGTGGCTCCATGTAGGATGCCACATCACTCATCCTCAACTCCACCTCACAAGTCAACTTCAAACTCCAAAGCACAATTAAAAGGTGGGTGAATAAATGACATTTTACTTACACACACAATCCAAGTCCACACCCCAAGGACCAAAATTAATTTCATGCAAGAAGGTGCAATAAAAACTTACAACTTGCCTTCCCAAAATACATAATAAGGCCTAATTTTGACTCCCCAACCCATAGGTAGGGTTGGTGTGACAATTTAAGAGGTGTGGGACAAGTTTAACTTGTCCTACAAGCCTCCAAAATCAGCCCCTAAGGACAGATCCGAATTTCAAAAGGAAGGTGAAGTGTTTCACACTCCAAGTTACTTACACATTACTTTCAACACATAATCCAAGAGCCAAAAACTCTAATAAATGCATTATTTTGACCCATTTAATTAATTTAACAACATGATTACTCACTAATCTAGACACAAATAAAATAAATAATAAAGGGGAAAATACATCACTAAAATCCACATACTAAATTTAAACAAAGGAAACTAAATAAAAGAATACACATAACCCCTTGGTCACATTCAAAGGTGATCCCCCCCATGGGAACCCCTACAAAAATACAATCATACACAAACAACAAATACACGTTGTCATGGTGACCCTTGTTGAATTCATCTAGAATTCCAATGTGGTTGGTCTCCAATCCCCGATGTTTGTTGTGACATGTTTACCTGCAAAACACAAATACCTCCTTCGGCCTTGTGGCTGCATCAAATCATCCAAAATAAATATAAAATATAACTTCCAAAATCATCTATATATGAATCACAACATCATCTAGACAAGTAACAATATTATTTACAATTTCATCAATAACCATATGATCACAAGATTAGTTTAATTTTCTAGGTTTACTCGATATGACAAAATATCACATGTAAGAAAAACATATATATATCTAACCATGCCAAACAATGGTATCAAAATCAATATAAAAATGTCTCTAATAATCCACATGCATCATATATGAATCAAAATCAACCACAGTCCATGATCTCTAATGTCTAACATCATACCAACTCAAAGGCTACAGTAATGTCCATAAGTATAGTCGACAATATCATAATCAACAACAAAAAGGTGTCGGAGGGAAGTGGGCACTACATATTTACCTATATCTCCAACCCAACATGGTGATCCCTAATTACCTTCTTACTCATTGTGATGGTCCTCTATAACAACCTATGAATTCCAAACACTAAGCTTAAGGGATAAGGGTCCGAAGTGGGTTAGATGTATGTCAATGGTTCTTAATCTTTCATCATACTCACTTTCATTTGATGTTAAGGGGGTCCTTCTACTTTTTGTTCCAATATCCGAGGGACATGGTTCTACGATCACTTTCCTTCTACTTGATTATCATCACTTCCTCCTAGCTCCATTCCTCTCATTCTTAGAACCTCTTCAAATTCCCTCTCTTGTGCATCATTATATTTGTGAATTCTCTCTTCACTGTCTTTATCTTCCACTTGGACTAGCATCATCCTTCCCAAGCCACTTTCCTAAACCTACACGTGGTGAGGTTTTATCCCCATACGGATATTTTCTAATTTGGTCTCAATCATGAAAATCTTGATGGGCAACAAGAGCATGCATAAATAAGATCCTTTGGGTTCATGTAGGAACTGAAATTATGCATCCTCTAGACATGAATACATTGAAATCACGTGCTCCAATGTGTAATCCCTCAAAACGTCTACGCCACCGATGATATTTTTCACATGTCCAAGGTTCATCCAAATCAACGAGTGTTTTTACTTATCCTAACTCCACATGAACCTTCTTCCTAATCGATCACTTTGTCTTGAGGAATAACCATTCTTACAATTTAATTGGAAATAAAATGAAGAAATTCCCACACAAATCATCATACAAGTTTTCCTCTACCCATTTGTGTGAATTCAAACCACTTTCGGTGGTGTATCTATAAGCAAACTCATCATGTTTGTCATGTACCCAACGCTTAATATTCTCTAATGAAGGTCAAAACACCATGTGAAAGCCACATAGTAATGATCAAAATGAAAAGGGGTCCCAAAATGGAACCAAAATGTAGTCTTATAAGTTAACACCACTTATTTGATGCATTAGCACATCACTTAGACTGATGTCCAAGAACTCACCCAAAGCACGCACAATCTACCAAGTCCCTCTTTTTTGAGATAATACAAGATATATAATCAGCATAACACATTGTGCAACATAGAATAGAAGAAAATATACTAGAAGCCGTTATAAAGATAATAACCTTACGGAGTTGTGATCATTCATTCCACAACATATATAATTAATATCAAGATCTAAATGCCAATGACACCTCATTCATCTCTCCTAACCTTGGCAATCCATATCAAATCATCTGTTGCATGACAAGATCTCACAAAACATTACAAACATAGCATAACCCTCATACCATATCTCACACACACTATGTCTCTATGTCATACTACATACCATTGTGTCTCTCTTTTTCACGCACCCATTTTTATATAGACATGGAGACTATATATAGTTGGTGGGAACTTGTCCTTCACCGCTTTATAATGCTTTAATATATTAATAGACTCTTTTATACTTAGCCTATATGTACCTTTGTTCTATGCTTCTCTTCAACTGGTTATTCTATCTCTATGCATGATATTTATATATTTCTTGAACTTCACACCATTCTATATTTGGTTGCATCTACCCATGCATATTCTATCTTTATCCGGCACCCTACATGTGTTTTATCCTCCTTTAGTGTTACTTTATCCATCTTTTTATCAAATTATAGCTCTTCCTTGTTTATCACACCAACCCGTGTTTTGCCTATTTTTAGTTTTTCTTTACTTTTTGGCTATCTACTATTCGACCACTCCCGAGTGTAACCCTTCACACTTCCTCTTCTTATTTCTTCTCTCGTGAACCCTCGCACCTTTGTCTTGTACTTGTAATATTTCTCCATTTTGCTATCACACGCACCTTTGTGTGTGGCTTATACCTAGCCACATTTCTTATTTAAACATATATATAAGTCGGTCTTTAATTTTCTCGCTATCTGTTATTCTCATTGTTCCTACGTGTAACCCTTCACACATCCTATTATTATTTCTTCTATGTGAACCCTTTCGCACTGTCTTGTATTTGTAATATTTCTCCCTTTTGTTGTCACATGCACCTCTGTGCATGTCTTATGTTGGTGCCCATTTTGATCCTCTATTATATTGCCATATTTCCCCTTTATTTTGTATTCTCTAAGACATTTTTCTTCAAAATTGGTGGTCTGAACTTTTCCTTCGAGATTGAATGCCTTGAAATGCTCACAAAGTCATTGTTTTACCTCAATTTAAAATAAAAATACATGTATGCCTGTTTTGTGCCCGAGTTTTCCAAATCCGCGGCCTCTATCATTTTTTCCATCTTTCCCACCTTTGAGCTTGTGGTTTCTCATTTCATGCATATTTTCCCTAAAAATCCTTTTCCATGGTCGATAATTGATTTAAAACACCTTCCATTTTCCTTTTTATCGAAAAATCCTTCACCCACGAAGAAAAATAAAATTCGGGAACCCTGTCAAATCCTATGTTTTTTTACAGTTATAGTTTAGTGGCATTTGCAATCTCACATTCAAAAGAGATTTCATTTGATAAAGAGATAAACAAATTTAAAATCACTTTACCTTCCTTGAATTCAGAGATTGCTTGTAAACTTTTGGGTGCACCTTAAGTCATGATAAAATAGAGGTTTTTGGATGCTTTGTTGGTTCATCTGCTTCAAGATTTTGTGGTAGGTTATCAAAGATTGTGTGGAAGAGTGCAGATCTAGGCCTCCATTTGGTGCACATATCCTAGTTGAAGGAGTACCTTAACCCCTTTGAATCATTTTGTTGTTTAGGTCTTACAAATTTCTTGCAAAGACCCTCAAAGAATTTGGCAGATTTTGGTTAGTCTTGTCTAAGATCTCCTACCAAAAATTCATTCGAATAACTAATCCTACCCCATACTACCCCTATATTTCATTGTGCGTCAACAAAAGAATACGATCCATTTACAAAAGTGCACAAAGCACATCGTAATCATGCAATGTCTTCAAGATAACCCTTGCCTTGCTTTGAAAGTATCTCCATAATCTGGGAGTGACAACTTGTGAAAGTCAGATTTGGAGTGTTGATCATATTTTCCCAAGGCCCTTTCCATACTATTTGCACAAATTGAGGGACATCTTCATCTTCTTCACCATTTTAGGGTTACAAAATAGGTCCTCTTACCTTGGTTGAAAGGCACGACCTAAAACAGTTAGGACAAGATCAAGTCCTATCCATCTCTCCACAAATTTGAGTGCCAGTTAGATCACATCCTCGGCTACAAAATGACATACATCATGATCTATCTGTCTTCAAAATTCATGCCATATCTTTGATGTTGCTAAGACTGAAAAGGAGAACAAATTTGGGTACCAACACTTTTTGGTGCCATTTCTAGGGACTTGTTTTGAATTCCTGGGAAATAATTTACATTGTTGAGATTGATTTGCTGATTCATTGCCAGTCCATATCTATTTAGCCCATCACCACCACTTTCTCGCACTCATTGCCGGGAATTATTGAAAATATTTGAGGTATTTGGATACATGTCAAACCCTGTAATGTCTTTTGCAAGTTTTGACTACAAATATAATGTTAAAGCATTATTCTATACTTAGATTTGTAAGGTGTATGCAAAGGTTTCAAGTTTTGCCTATAATTTTATTAGTTTCAGCAGTATTTTCACTTCATTCACATTTTTGGTTAATAGATTTAAGAAAAGGAAGGTCTAATATACAAAAATTTGCAAGATTTTCAAGTGTTGTTATGTATTTGATAGAGTATTTTAGTGCATTTGCACAAATATGGTGAAAATCCTTAGTGGTAACTCCATGCTGATTTGATATTAATAAATACCAAAGTGCCTTATCTTTTTGTCATTTATTTTAGTGTTGCTAATCTATGCAAAACTCAAGGAAGAAGATCTCTCTTCATTCGAGACTCTGCTAAGAAGTTGTTTTCAGATTCAAGGAACTCAAAGTTAGAAGGGAGAAGAGTTTGGAAGGTTGTTAAAGGTCAGACATCAAGCAAAGGTATATCCATTGGTGAGAGAGATCAGCCTTTGGTAGAGGATTATCACTCTTCTTCCAATGATTCTGATTCAAGCAATCCTCTCATAAACTTTTTTACTTCAACTAGTGAAGGTCCTTCTGCTGTACCTAGAGAGTTCCTTCTTCAATCTGCACCTCTGTGTTTCAATTCAAGTAAAAGTTTCCAAGAAAATAAGCATTTATAGAATACCAATCTTTTGAACCAAATTCTTGAGCCCCAAAGACCTTTCACTCCTCATCATCTTGTTTCACCTCCAAGATCACCTCCACAAAAAAATATGGCTTAGCCTAGACCTTCATTTGTTGTTAACACCTTTAGTCCCATAGACTTTATAGGAATGGATGGTTACCCAAATTTTGTCCCACAAGATGTTAGAAATAGGTTTCCAAAATTCCAAGGTAACAATGTTATGACTGGTGATCAAAGCATCTCAAAATTTTTGTTAACATGATGGAAGATTTTGAAATAGAGTTTGAAGATGTGTATGTCAAATTGTTTATTCATATATTAAGAGGATGTTAGGGATTGGTACAAGGCTCGCCTTATAATTCAATTGATTCTTGGACTGAAATGAAGAATGCATTTAGGTTGTAATATGGTGACAAGACTGATCCTAGATTTCTCTTGTTTGAATTCAAGAATATCAAGAAGAACCCTAATGAATCATTTCATGACTTGAACACAAGGTTTAACAAAACTTTGAGAAGGCTTCCCGTTAACTGAGGCCTTGTGATGAATCTGGTCTAATCAAATACGTAGATGCATTTGATAAGAAGGCGACTATTATTTAAGAGACAAGAACCCTACCAATCTAAGGAAAACTTTCACCATGGCACTTCAAATAGAAAAAATATCAAAGTAATTGGAAAACCTCTCAAGAGGGATGGTGTAAAGTTGATAAACCCTAAAAAACCTCAAGCTAGAAAGGTGTTGATTTGGAGGAGGTGGTGAAAACTTTGGCAGGGGCTGTCAAAGAAATCTCATACAAATTGGCAAGAGCTGAGAAAGGAATTGGGAAAACTTCACAAGGTCAGCAAAGAGCACAAAACCATGATAGATTTTCCAATCATCCTAGGGGTGATCAAATATCTGATGATAGAGGGAAAGAACCCATGGGGTCTTCAAATAGACATCCTCAAGCACATGAAGGAAGACTGTTTCCTGATCCCCTAACTACTAGGGTTGCTGCTATTGAGGAGGTTATTGATATTGATTGGTATGATAGGTGTTTTCTGCGCCATCCTCCATGTGAAGTGGACCAACAAGATGGTGAAGATAATAATGAGGATGGTACTAATGATGATATTTGCATGGTGGGCTATTCTTCAAGCTTACAAAGAGGAGCAACATCTACTGAAGTGATAAGTGCAAGGACATCTGCAACATCTTGGGATTACATCAAACAAGTACAAGTCTTTCTTCCCCATCATACTCTTGAAGTTGATGTAGTTCAAGCTTTTGAAATTCCTAACAATGACTTTGAATACTTAATATCTTTGATGATTAATACGTATGATGGTTGTATCCCTTCAGAGGACGATAGACAATTGTTGATGAATGTTGTTATAGCTGAAGAGAAAGACTATAACACTAGAAGTAAAGTTGTTAAGGAGCTGAGCCTCAAGCCAAACCTAAAACACCCTTGCTCACAAGCATTCCCAAAGAATCTTCTAGAAGAAAAAAACTCCGCCAAAACTTTGTTGTCCTAAGAAAAAAATTATAGTCCTCCTCATGACCAAGCTACCAAGAATCCCTTACCATCTTATGAATCTGATTGTCTCCTTCCAATGCTGCTTTGCCAAAGAGTGTTCCTATGACATAGCCCAAGTATTAAGCCAAATCAAATTCAAGTTCCAATCATTGAGTTGCTTAGGATTCCTGAGCATAAGAAGAGAGCATTTGAGTACTTGGGATTGAAGGAGGAGAAGACTACCCCAAGAATAAATGTAAATGTTATTGAAACTCCTCCTCAGATCATTGCAGACCTTGAAACACCACCAAAGATTAGAGGATCTTGGAGAAACACCTGAGGTATACTTGGGGACATCCTTGGTTGATTCCCAATTGAATGTTGATCCATTCTTCACAACTTTGATCATAAAGGATAGACTACTTCACAATTGTATGTTTGATTCTGTGCATCATGTAATGTCATGCCTCTAGAAGTCATGAATGAGTTGGATATCAAAGTGACAATAGCCTATGGAAAGTGTACTACCATGGAATCAAGAGAAGTGCCGATAGTTGGTTGTGTGAAGGGTTTGGTGGTGCAGCTTACATCTTATCCTAGGAGGAATTTAAAATTGGATGTTGTGATTGTTGATTGCCCTGCCAAATGGGGTATGTTATTGTCAAGAAAGTGGGCTACAAGTGTTGGAGGGAGTGTCCAAATGGATATGTCTTTTGCCACTATTCCCATTAAGGGAAGCCTTGTCAAGCTCTATGGAGAAAAGAAGATGTTGCATCTAATTGAGGATCCAAACAATTCTTCTTATGAAGTATTATTTGCTGATGTTGATGTTGATAATTTTATTGGGTTTTTTTATGGTAAAGAACACAAGATGGATCATTCAAAATTCCTTGAATAGGTAGGTTCTCCTTGGACCTTGCTATTTTATGGAGCTTGCTCCAAATTTGGAAATGGTGCCGGTATAATTCTTATTTCTCTTAGCTTGAAGAATTTGTTTTTTCCTTCAAGCTTAATTTTGAATGTACTAACAACATTGCTGAGTATGAAGCCTTTTTATTGGGCCTAAGAATTGCATGGAAGTATGGTGTCAAGGACATCATTGCAAAAGGAGATTCGAACTAGTTGTCAAACAAATAAGAAACTGTATGCTACAAAGAATCAAAGGATGAAACAAAGATAAACATGAAGTTTGGGATATAATCGAGATGTTTGATTCCTTCAATATTATGAACCATGACATAAGTTTCAATATTGTTGCTGACAAGTTGGTAGTGTTGGGGTCAAAATTTGGATACTGCACCATTTCACCTTAGTGTGAGTATAATGTTGAAGTGCTAACTAGGCCAGATGTCCCTGATAACATTAAGCATTGACAAGTGTTTAATGATGATGCTCAAGTGCAAAGGTTCTTAAAAAATCAAGGTGAGTTTGTAGATCAAAATATTGATTGGGAACCAATGGTATGTGTGACTAAAGGAAGAGAGACTTTATTTGGAAAGGATATCATCCAATTGAAAACTAACACCATTTATAGAGGTCTTGTTGCTCTTGAGTCAAATTTAGCAATGATGATTACATCATCAATAGAAACATATCTACCTCAAGGGATGTGGAAGAGCATAACTTGGGAACTAGTGATAAACCAAGAAAAGTTTGGTTGGGCAGTAGTTTAAGCAAGGAAGAAAAATAGTCCTACCTCTAATTGTTGAAACAATATCAAGACTGTCTTGCCTGGTCATATTCAGAGCTGAAAGCATATAGAGAAGACTTATTCCAACATGAGATCCCTCTTGAGAAAGGTTCCAAACCATTAAAACAGAAGCAAAGGCCAATCAATCCACTCCTCTCAATGAAGATGTAAGATGAATTGAAGAAACTAAAAGAGGGAGGGATCATTCAGCCCACAAGGTATTCATCTTGGGTTGCAAACCTTGTGCCAATCAGAAAGAAAAATGGAGATATCAGACTTTGTGTAGACTTCAGAAATCTGAATAGAGCTTCATTGAAAGAAAATTATCCTTTTCCAAACATGGAAAACATGCTACAGTTAGTGACTGGATCTGAATTGTTGTCCACCTTGGATGGTTTCTCTGCTACAATCAAGTTGTTGTCAAGGAGTCAGAAAGATTTAAAACTACCTTTACCACTCCTTGGGAACATATGTTTATGTAAGAATGCCTTTTTGTCTCATGAATGTTGGAGCTACCTTCCAAAGAGCAATGGATGTTGCTTTTTTGGTTACATAAATGACTTCATTATAGTTTATCAGGATGATGTGACTGTATTTTCAAGGAGCAGAAAAGATCACTTGCAACACTTGGAAAGAATGTTGATCAGATGTAGAGAATTTGGAATCTCTCTCAATCCAAAGAAGTGTCACTTTGGGGTGTAAAAGGCCAAGCTTCTTGGTCATATTGTTTCAAAGGCTGGTGTCATGATTGACCCTAAGAGAGTAGAAGCAATCAGCAAGGTTCCAATTCCAAGAACAAAGAAGGGCATCCAATCCTTCTTTGGGAAAATCAATTTCATTAGAAGGTTTGTGTCAAATTTTTCTGAATTGACTCTTCCTATTACATGCATGTTAAAGAAAGATCAAGTTATCAAGTGGGAGGAGGTTGCTATTCAGGCTTTTGAAGGAATCAAAGAAGCACTTAAACATGCACCTGTCTTGGCAGCTCCAAATTACAAGAAGCCTTTCCAAATCTTCTCCTTTGCTTCTGAAAATACCATTGCATCTGTTTTTTTTCTCCAAAAGGATGAAGATGGGGTTGAGAGGCCTATTTCCTTCTTTAGCAAGGCTTTACAAGCTGCTGAGTTAAAGTACACAATCATGGAAAAACAAGCATTTGCCTTGGTGAAAGCAACAAAGGTTTTCAAGCCTTATTCCCACACCATGGTAAAGTACATCTTATCAGAGATGGAGATATCAAGAAAAAGATGTAGATGGGTGAAAAAACTGTAGGAGTATGACATGGACATCCAAACCACAAAGTTGGTAAGAGGTTTGGGTCTTGCTAAGCTCATGGATGAGAGCAACTTGTAGATTGTGGAAGTGAATGAAGTAGAGGAAGAAAGGGCAGATGTTCTTGAGAAATTTGTAAGTTCCGAGTGGTATGATTTACCTCAGACACCTATGTTGTCCTGATCATTTAAATAAAAATAAAAAAGAGCCCTTAAGTTGGCTTCTCAAAAATACATCATCACTGACTTTGGGTTGGCTTGGAAGAACCCCGAAGGTGTCCTCTTGAAATGTATAACTGAAGATGAAGCTCCAAAAGTAATTGCTGATTTCCATGGGGGAGTTTGTGGAGGACACTTTGCTAGAAGGGTTACAACACACAAGGTTTTGAGAGTTGGTTATTGGTGGCCTACTCTCTTCAAATATGTAACCATGCTGATTAGAAAATGTGAAAACTATCAGCGTTTCTCTAGAAGAATGAAAGCTTCAGGCTCCCTTCCTTTGCAACATGTATCAATTGAAGCTCCTTTCAAACAATGGGGGATGGAATTCATTAGAGAAATTTCAGACCCTTCTAGTGTTGGACATAAGTGGATCCTTGTAGCCATAGATTACTTCACCAAATGGGTAGAAGCAATCCCCACCAACAAAGCAACACACCAAGTTGTTATGGATTTCTTGTTGAATCATATCATATGCAGATTTGGTGTGCCAGTCAAGATTGTGGCTGATAATGCCATGTGTTTCAGAGATAAACCTTTGATGGCAATGTGCAAGGAGTATGGAACCAATCTGACTTATGCTTCAAACTATAACCCCCAAGGGAATGGACAAGCTGAGTCCAACAATAAGAAATTATTGTAGATCATTAGGAGGACCTTGGAGTTGAACAAGAGAAAATGGGGTGAACAACTGAAATTTACAGTTTGGGCTAATAGAATTACTGCCAAAAGAGCTACTGGTAAGAGCCCATTTGAGTTGGTATATGGAACTCAAGCTCTGCTGCCCTTACATCTGCAATTATCTTCATTTCAGTTTGTTCAACAACTAGAGGATCAAGAGGTCAGTCCATATGAAGAAAGGATTAATAAGATTGTAGAGCTAGATGAAGAGAGAAGAGCATCACATTAGAGGCATGTCGACTTAGAGAGAAGTTGAAAAGGATGTTTGACAAGAAGGTCACTCCTAGGGCCTTCAATATTGGAGATCTAGTTTTGTTGTGGGATAACAAAAATAAAGATAAGGAAAAACATGGTAAATTTGATGCATTATGGATGGGCCCTTACTCCATTGATATTAGAATTTGTTAGAATACCTTTTTTCTCAAAGATTTAGGTGGGGAATTACTTGAACTACCTATTAATGGCAGGCATCTAAGCATTTCTTGGATTAATCCCCAAATTTGAGGTATGCACCAACTCATGCAGTGTATAGTGTTTGGTTTTTGCTCTGCTTTTCTAGTGTTTTGTCATTTTATGGTTTTCCTTGGTGTGTGGGAGCCATTTTTTTCAGTTTCTCACTGTTTTTTGGAAGGTTTTGGCTAATGACTTCATTTTCCCAATGGATTATTTTAGCACTTGGTCTACTTTTGTTCTTGTGGCACTCACTGGGAGTGCCCATCCCCGAGCAAGAGCCGATGTTGGTGCCCATTTTGATCCTCTATTATATTGCCATCTTTCCCCTTTGTTCTGTGTGCTCTAAGACATTTTTCTTCAATATTGGTGGTCTACAACTTTTCCTTCTAGATTGAATGCCTTGAAATGCTCACAAACTCATTGTTTTGTGCCCTAGTTTCCAAATCCACGGGCCTCTGTCATTTTTTCCATCTTTCCCAGCCTTTGGAGCTCATGGTTTCTCATTTCATGCATATTTTCCCTAAAAAATCCTTTGCCATGGTTAAAAATTGCTTGAAAACACCTTCCATTTGCCTTTTGATCAAAAAAATCCTTCACCCATGAAGAAAAAATCAAATTCGGGCATCCCTGTCAAATTCTGTGTTTTTTGACGGTTATACAGGTGTCATTTTCCCATCAAAATTAATCCCAAACATCTCCTCCTATGTGGCCATTTGTGGTTGGATGAGGTTTGGAAGGTGTGTTTGGAAAATCTTAGCATTTTTGTGTTTTGGCAAAAAATCAAACTTTCCCCGCAACCCCATAGGTCTCTGGAGGAGGGACACATGTCATGCTCTTATTCAAAGGCGGGATGGAAGGCTGGCGGGGGACTTAGACAATTTTTTTCCTTTTTTGGAAAAAGGGATGAAAGTTGCAAAAGGGGCCATGGGTCCGCAATGGAGCAAAGGGAGACACGTGGCGCCTTTAGGGTACAAAGGGGAGTGCGGGCCACCGGAGGAAAAAGGGAATTTTTTCCTTTCACCAAAATGACTTAGTGTGAAAATTTGAAGCACTAGCCCACGAATGAACCACAGGGGGACACATGGCGGGTGTAGAAAGAATCTGGGCAGTTGCGTTGGAGGAAAAAGGGAATTTTTCCCTTTTGACAAAATGACTTAATGAGAGAATTTGAGGCATGGCTCCATGAAGAATGAGAAGGAGACATGTTGTAAGGACAAAATCGGAAGTGCGAGGTCCACGGGGAAAAATGAGAAAAAATTCCTTTGGTGAAAAATGGGGTTAAAACGTGAAATGAGCCCGCAGATCCTCAATGATAGAGAATTGGACATGTGTCAGGGATAGAGACGGAGGTGCGAGCCCATGGGGAAAAAAGTGAAAATTTCCAAATTTCCAAAAAGGTGGAAATGTGCATAATTGAGCCACGATTTCAATGGGGCCCACCTTTTGCCACGTGTCAGCACCAAATTTCAAGGGCGGAGGGGTGGAGAAAAATGTCAAAATTTTACATTTTTTCAAAAATGTTAAAAAGTCAAAAAGTGATCCCAAATCCATTCCCAATCGCATTTTGACACATGGAGGGCTCAGATTGAAGGGATAAAGGAAAATCAACGGTAACTGTGCATTTTTCATTTTGGCCACCATTTTTTCCCAAGAAGCTTGGAGATGTGAATTTTGCATCAATTTTGATCAAATTTTTGGAAAATTCGTGTCGATTTGTTCCTGCAAGGACCAATGCAATTGGTTTTAAGGATCAATTTGCAGATTTGAGATGTTTTTGAAGTAAATTTTTTCCCTAGCCCGTGAAAAATGTGAAAGATCAAATCAAGAAGTTGCAGAATCAAATTTTGGAGGGATAAGGATGAAATGATGAAATGAAAGGGGTCTGCATGCTTTGAGGATGAAAAATGTGCCTCCACAATGGATAATGATGAAGGATTTGTAATGATTCACCTTTTTGAAACACTGCAACTTTTGTTGCAAATATGTTAAACATCCCTATCTCGCAAATCATGTTGGAATTCTCAGAATAAACTTGATGCTTGGCATATTATTTTCTTGGGAAAGAAGGATCAAATGTAATAGAATGTAATATAATGCATGTTTTTTTGGCATGCAAACGGTCGAGAGAAACTTAAAATTTCACAGAAAATCTGGGAAGAAGTTCATTCTCCGAGAAAGTTCCCCGAGAACCATTTCTAATTCCTTTTACATTATATTTGTATCATGTTGAGTTGGTTTCAGTTGTAAAGCCATCAACAAGCTCTAAGATTATTCTTATAACATTCCCCTGCTGATAAATTTGGTCATTCTAGATTATTTTGTGTTGTCTCTTGGAAAAATTTGCATACACTTATGTTTCATAATGTTTTCAATTTGTGTTTCTTGCTCCTGTTGCAGTCTTGTGTTTAAAATATCTCTTGATCATACATGGTCTCATTTCTTATTGATAGTTTAGTGGCATTTGCAATCTCACATTTAGAAGAGCTTTCATCTGATAAAGAGATAAACAAATTTAAAATCACTTTACCTTCCTTGAATTCAGAGATTGTTTGTAAAACTTTGGGTGCACCTTAGGTCATGATAAAATAGAGGTTTCTGGATGCTTTGTTGGTTCATCTACTTCAAGCTTTTGTGGCAGTTATCAAAGATTGGGGGAAGAATACAGATCTAGGCCTCCATTTGGTGCACATATCCTGGTTGAAGGAGTACCTTAACCCCTTTGAATCATTTTGTTGTTTAGGTCTTACAAATTTCTTGCAAAGGTCCTTAAAGAATTTGGCAAATTTTGGTTAGTCTTGTCTAAAATATCCTACCAAAAATCATTCGAATAACTAATCCTACCCCATACTACCCATGTATTTCATTGTGCGTCAAAAAAGAATACGATCCATTTACAAAAGTGCACAAAGCACATCGGATCATGCAATGTCTTTAGTAACCCTTGCCTTGCATTGAAACTATCTCCATAATCAGGGAGTGACAACTTGTGAAAGTCGATTTGGAGTGTTGATCATATTTTCCCAAGGCCCTTTCCATACTATTTGCACAAACCGAGGGACATCTTCATCTCCTTCACCATTTGAGGGTTACAAAACAGTCCTCTTACCTTGGTTGAAAGGCACAACCTAAAATAGTTAGGATTAGATCAAGTCCTATTTGAGTTCTATACATCTCTCCACAAACTGAGCGCAGCTTAGATCACATCCCCAACTACAAAATGACATACATCATGATCTATCTATCTTCAAGCTTCATGTCATATCTCCGATGCTAATCGTATCGAAAAGGAGAACAAATTTGGGTACCACCACTTTCGAAAGTGTTGGTATCTCGGAAGCGTATGAGATCCATCCACACATTCCACTCATCTTGATCATTAATAGCTAGAAATCTCTCTCCTCCTTGAGGGAAATATTAGAAAAGAGAGTAGAGCAGGTGGAATGCAACTCAAAATGATTTCAAATCATATACATTGGGCACCGTGACTTCGATGCATTACCATCCGAGTTGGGTGTGAGAATTCTCGCTCATACACCACCGTCTTTACTGTCACAAAAATTAGGTGCCCATTTTCCTATTCATGGGTAGATCTCTGTCTTTCGTAGCAATGTCGATTTGGAAGCAAACGGTATGAAATTTTCATCAACTTAGGAAGACATATCATGGGTAAAAGATGAAGTGGAATTCTTGAGTAGAACGAGAGAGAGCAATGTTGAATTGCTAACAACATTTCTCGTGACCGACAAAATAGATTATATCCTCTTCAATAAAAACCAACAAGTATTGTTTTTCCAATAATTTTGATTTATAAATTTATTCTGAATTTTGAATTGTTAAGTGAGTAATAATGATAATAGCCGGTAAAAGTTGGTGATCTATAAGGAAAAGTTATATTACTTCAAAGGGCACTCCTCGTAACATCTGAAATGTGGACCTTGGCCTTGAAAGATGTGCATCTCAAGATGCAACAGACCCACAAGTATCTTGTCGAAGTTGTTTGGATTCCAAAGGCGTATTCCACATGGGAGGAGTATGAGAGATTGGCTACGAATGCACCATGGCTGATGGTACTAGATCCATGGTCGATGAAATCACAATTAAAGGATCTCATACGCTTCCGAGATATGGAAGTTTTGGTGGTAGATGGGAAGGGAAGGGTTCGTAGGGGAAGATGCACTTTCGATGATAGAAAGGTTCGGGGTGGAGGCGTATCCATTTTCTCGAAAGTCGTGAGGAATAACTCATCAACGCAGAATGGGAGGGAATCAAATTCAATTCTCAATCCACTTTGGAATTCATCTTTCTAACCAAGGTGAGTCTTAGCTTGTCCGGATTTAGAATATCATTATTTAATGGAAAGCTAAGAGAAATTGAGTTGTGATGACAAGCAGAGGAGGTGACTAGTCGTGGAGAAATATTGTTGTTGTGTGTGGGTTCAACCCGTAAGATGATGGAATTCACTGCACCCTTGATTACTTTGCTTTGTCAATGTTGGAATGTGATGCCCATCTCTTCTATGTTGCTTTGATGACTAGCTTTTCTTCCGATTCTTTGATTCTCAAAAAGAAAATGAGTATGAGCTAAAAAGAAAGGAGATATGAAGCACCATTTGAAGCCTCTCCTTCTTTGATGTATTCAAATTATGGCGGAATGTTCTATCTCCAACATGATTTAAATCAAATGGGAACAAATGAGAAGATAGCCATGGTGAGAAGAATGGTATTGGGTCTTGCTAGTGCAGACTCGGAAAGTAAAGAGAATGAAATGGGAATATTAAGCATAGTGTTGGTCGATGAAAATAGTGAGATGAAAAGTGGGAGAGGAATGTAATTGATACAAAGAGAAATTGTTGATGGACATAAAAATTGCAAGATTTTAGAAAGTCAGTGGAAAGGAGATGGAGAGACGGGATGACACATCCCAAACATTATACCGAACATCCATTGCTGAAATTGATAGATGGTATTTATACGAGAGTCAGGAAAGGAGGTGCATTTTATGCTTTAGTATATTGTTTAGGAAATCAAGATATCAATGCAATGTATGCCAAAATTATGTCATGTGTGAAGGGTGTTATAAAAAAAAAAATTATACTAAATGGTAACGTAGTGCATATACAAAGATCTATTCAGCAGAGGAACAATGGTGACATGTTTTGATCACATGGTCTTTGTGGTGGAGTCACGTCCTTCCTCATAGTTCATATAATTTTATGTATATAATGTTCAAGTTGATTTGTTTCATTCAAAGGGCAGAAGGCTCAAATAACACAAGAAATGATTTGTTGATTGGTCACTTCTCCTTATGATAAACATCTAGTGTTATTTTTCTCTCAAGTATTATGATGTGGTATTAGTAATATGTTTTTGACATATTAAATTATGGTGTGCAAGAATTATCATCTTGTTTGTACAATATTTTTCCTAAATCTTTTTTAAAAAAATTGTGTTATGCAATGTTGTCTCTTGTGTTTCCGCTTGTATTTGTGCTTTTTTTTTAGCCCATACCGCATTAACGATACTTTCCACAATCTATTTTTATAAAGTTTGATATTTATTCTCATGGGTTTTGGGTATTCTATGCTTTTATATAAGGCACTTTTCCAACCAGTTATAATTTTTGTTACAAATGACAACGAGGATGACTCCCAAAATCGAAACATGTAAGAAAATTTGTTCTCAAAGTCAACAATGAGGTAAATATTTTGATTTCGTCCCTTAATGGTGCTTAATGTTGAAGTTGTTGAACCAATTATTAGATGGTATCAAATAATTGTCTTATTGCTTATTTTTTTGGTAGTATCCCCTCTAAAAGTGTTCTCCAAACCTAGATTAAAGATTTTTGTGAATCTAATTGTGTGTTTGACTCGGGTATTAGGAACCTCACTAAAGTATTTTTTTCTTTTATTCTTCAAAGATCCTTCACATGTTCAAGCATTACTCGCTAAGCCGAGTTTATGGTTCATGTACACTTCTTGTGTTTTATCCTTAGTCTCAAGAATTTAAAGTGCTCTTGGACCATGTCTATTTCAAAATAACTATTTGGGTCAAGCTCCCATACCTTCTAGTTCATCTCTTGTTATCGAATGCCACATCTTGCTATCGTAGTTGAAGGTTGTAGCTCTTGGACCTATTGTGTCCATAATCTGATAAAAACTTGGATTTTCTTATAACAGAAAATGGTTAGAACAAGGGGGAACGTTGTGAATAATGCTCCACCTGATGAAGGAGCAGCAACAGTCCAAAAACTTGATGAGATCCTTGCTGCCCTGTTGGACACAAGAGATCGTTTGGCTGTACTTGAACAACAAGTGATGGGAAATGAGGAGGAAGAAGAAGTTGGTAATAACAATTAGCCACCTCCTGAGGACAACCCCGATGTGGGTGTTGGTAATAACAATGGTAATGTACCTGTCCAACCAGAAAACAAAAAGGCAAGGTGGGTAGCGGAACTCACTAATGATATAAAAAGGATAAGTCCACCTAAATTCTATGGAACCACATTAGGAGATGGAGCTGAGAATTGGCTCAAGAAATGGAGAATTACTTTGCAATAAGAAACTTCTCAAAGAAAACCAAAGCTATTTGGGAGCATATTAGCTTTCCCATGAAGCATCTTCATGGTGGGACAGCCGTAAGGTGAGTTAAATATTCATGAAACTAACATCACTTGGGATCAATTTAATGGTTATTTTTGGCAACGTTGGCTACCACAACTTTATTATGATAAAAAAATGACAGAATTTCAGAACTTATCCCAAGGAAAGATAATCAGAATCGAGTATTGGGAGAAATTTACGAAACTCCTCGAGTATGTACCTCGAGATCAAACCGATGAGAAGTTCGAATACGAAAAATTTATCATGGGATTGAATCCTTGGGGGGAGAGGTTGATGTTCACAACCCAACCACTATGGAAGGGGTTGTTGAAAAATCCATAAGGCAGGAACAGAAATTAAAATCTATTTCTAATCATAAAGAGGAAGTGTGGAAGAAAATTCCAAACTCTTCTTTAGCTTCTTTTACACCTAAGAAGGGACCATGGAAAAAGTTTGGTAACAAAAATAAGTTTTTAGCTGATAATAATAAGAAAACAACAACGAACAAGTCTACTGGTAGTGCAAGGAATAATTTTGACAAGAATAATAATAATGGGTAGAAGTCCTATGGAGGTTAACATGATAATTTTAAGGCTGAAATAATTTCGATCCTAAAAAGGGACCCGTAGGAGGCTGTTATAATTATGGAAAATATCATTATGCAAATCAATGTCCTTTAAGAAGGATGTCCGCAATCAATCAAAGACACAAGATACATGTTGCATAGAGGTGACAAGCAAGCTAAAAAGTAAGCTACACCTATTGAAGTTCCTGGTAAGTTATTTGGCATACCTGTAACTATTCTTTTTGATACGGGAGCTCCTAAATGTTTTATTTCTAATAAACTTACTTCAAAACTTAAAAGAAAAGATGGAAAAATGGATAAATCATGGACTGTACATTATGGTAATAATTCTATTCATACAGTTAGTATGTGTCTTTTTGGGGTAGTCCTTGACTTACCTAGCTTTTCCACTGAAGTTGATCTCTATGTTGCACCTTTGGGATCTTATGACATTGTCATCGGTGTTAATTGGTTAGCTGAGCATAAAGCAAAAGTGGACTGCTTTGAAAAACATATAAGATGTTTGGATGATCTGTAGAAAACAACAGAGATTCAAGGTGTAAAACGAGAAATTTCAGTTAGGAAATTGTCAGCTATGCAACTTAAAAAGGCCAAAAATAAAGGTTGTACCTTGTATGCGGTAAAAATATTTGAATCTATAGAAGAAAACAATGATTTCATGGAACGTTACCCGTTGTTACAAAATTTCAGTGACGTATTTCCGGAAGAATTACCAGGTTTACCACCTAAAAGGGAGTTTGAATTCACCATTGAAATCAAACCGGGTACATAACCTATTTCTAAAGCACCTTATCGAATGACTACCACAGAATTAGTTGAGCTTAAGGCTCAGTTGCAAGAAATTTTTATAAAGGCTTGATTAGACCAAGTGTTTCACCTTGGGGAGCACCATGATATTTGTGAAAAGAAATATGGAACAATTAGATTGTGTATTGATTATAGGATGTTAAACAAAGCAACAAAAAAATAGATACCCACTTCCTAGAATTGATTATTTATTTGATCGATGCGTGGAGCATCGGTATATTCCAAGATAGATCTTCAACTGGATATCATGAATTAAGGATGAAGATATTCATAAAACAACTTTCAGGACAAGGTATGGGCATTATGAGTTCACGATTTTACCCTTTGGATTAACTAATGCACATGCAGCTTTTATGAACTTAATGAACAATATCTTTCAAGAATACTTGGACAAGTTTGCGCTTGTATTCTTGGATGACATTCTCATATATTCTAAAAGCGTTAAGGAGCATCAGGAGCACTTGAAAATAGTTTTGGAAATTCTGAGAAAGAGAAGGTTATATGGTAAGTTGTCCAAATGTTCTTTCTTTGATACCAAAGTTCATTATTTGGGTCATGTTATAAGTAAGAATGGGATTGTTGTAGATACATCTAAAATAGTGGCTATAACCGAGTGGCTCGCACTAAATAATGCACATGAAGTAAGAAGCTTCATGGGCCTTGCTAGTTATTATAGAAAATTTGTTAAATATTTTTCTAAGGTGGCTGTACTAATAACTTCATTGCAGAAAAAGGATAAGAAATTTGTTTGGAATGATAAATGTGAATTTTCTTTTATAAATCTGAAAATTCAGTTGACTTCAGCACCTATTTTGGCTGTACCTGATCCTAATGGAGACTTTACTATTGTGATGGATGCATCCGGGAAGGCCTTGGAGGTATTTTGTTACAAAATGATCATGTTATAGCTTATGAAAGTAGAAAACTTAAGTTACATGAGTTGAATTATGCTCCACATGATTTAGAGCTTGCTGCCATAGTTCATGCACTTCAAGTTTGGAGGCATTATTTACTTGGTAAACCTTTTGAGTTGAAAACTGATCATCTTGGGCTGAAGTACATTTTCACTCAACCAAATCTAAATGTAAGACAACGAAGGTGGTTAGAGTTTTTGTCTCAATATGATTTTGATATAAGTTACATCAAAGGAAAAGAGAATAGAGTATCTAGATGCTCTAAGTCGTAGGAAGCACATTTCTACTCTTATAACATTAAGAACTCACTTTAAAGTGAAGTAAAAATTGCAATGGAATCGATTCATACTTTCAAAGAAGTAAAAATAGCGCTTGCTGAGATCCAAAAGATGAAAGGTATAAAGGTTTTCATTTCGACAATTAAGGAATCTTACGTTATGAAAATAGAGTATACATACCTTTGCTTAATGATTTGAGAAAGAAATTGTTAGCTGAATTTCACAATTCACCCTTTTCAGGACACCCGTATTACTAGAATGCTTGTTGATATAAAACAAAATATTTCGGAAGGGGATGAAAAAATATGTTGTTAATTTTGAGACTCATTGCCTTGAATGTCATAGCATGTGAAAGTGGAACATATGCACCCAACTAGTTTGTTATATCCCCATAGCATACCACCACTATACAAATGGAAAGTAATAAGCATGGATTTCATACAAGGGTTTCTATGTCAAGAAATAAACATGATGTTATTTTAGTAGTTGTTGATAAACTAACGAAGGTAGCTCATTTTATTGTTGGAAATCAAGGATGATTCTCCTATTTTAGCTAATATATTTGTACACGAAATTTTCAGATTACATGGAGTACCTAAATTGATTATATCGAGATAGAGATCCTAGAATGACTTCAAGATTTTGGCAAATGCTTAATGCAGCTCTTACAACTAAACTGAACTTCAGTTCAGTATCATCCAAAACGGATGACAGATCAAAAGAGTAAATCAAGTGTTAGAGGATATGTTACAGATGTATTACATGGATCAGCAGTATAAGTGGGAAGAGTATCTCTCATTAGTTGAATTTGCATACAACAATACGTATCATGCTTCTCTTAAGAAATAAAGAGGCACTTTATGCACCAACATTGAGGATAGAGAAGTAATTGGACCTAAAATCCTTACGGAAATGGAACAACAAGTTAAAATGATTCGTGAATGCTTGAAAGAAGTAGTAGATAGACAAAAGAGTTATGCTGATTTAAAGTGGGTTGATCGAAAATTTGAACTTGGTGAAAAGGTTTTTCTTCGTGTCAAACCAAGAAAGAGTTCTATAACTTTTGGCAAGGCTGCCAAGTTATCACCACATTTTGTGGGACCTTTTGAAATAGTTGAAGTAATCAACCCTGTAGCTTATCGATTAGCATTACCACCTACTTTGTCACGAATGCATGATGTTTTCCATATTTCTTTGCTTAAGAAATACGTTTCAGATTTATCACATGTGTTAAATTGGAATTCCTTACAGGTCCAAGACCCAGGAATAATCGTGGTTAAACCCACTCGAGTGCTGGAAACTCACCAGTTGCATTTGAGAAATCGTGAAATAAGACAATGTAAGGTCTAGTGGGACCAATTTAATGAAGAAAGTGCAACTTGGGAAAATTTGGAAGATATGAAAACTGCTTTTCCTTTTCTTTTTGAACATAACTAAATCTGTTGACTGATAAAAAAAAGAGAGATTTTATCTTTTACATGACATTAAGTAAGCCGTTTTGGGCAAACACTTATTCAATTTGAGTAAACAGTAATATGATACTGATTTCTGGAACTATAAAGTTTGAAATAGTTGATTTTGATAAGTAAAAGAATTGACTAACCATAAGTAATTTAAAGGTTGTAATCATCGGGACGATGATTCTGTTAGAGAGGAAGCATGTAACACCCTAAACTGTTGTTATTTCCTCCTTTGCATTCAAGTGTTGATATGTTATTTTCCCTTATGAGGATATGTTCTTTCGATTATAGGAAGTCATGCTTGATTTGGTTATGTCTTTTCTACTCTTGAGATCTTTGATTGAACTGGAATATGCTTGGATTCATTTTCTTTCATTTCTCGCATGTGAGTGCAATCTGACTTCTAGAAGATTGTAAACTTATCTATCTCTATGACTCGTCCTTGGATCAATTACATTGATCCAAGGGATGTTTTAAATATATTTGGAATGAACAATTATGTATTGACATTTCATGAATTAATAAGTTTGGACTGAACTTAGAATATATAAGTTCTTTTTATTCTCCTTCATATGAAAATATTTCCGGTTGTGGAAAGTTTTGTTGGATTCTAGAAATTGACCCTGGCAGGTCATTGCAATCAAATTTTGGTTTAAGCCATTTATGGCTAAGGAGAGAACTTGGACTTAAGCCAGGTAAGTGATATTGTTGTTCTGATCTAAAGCTATCTTACTTGATGCAAAATCCAGAATCTAATATGGAATGTAATATTCTGTTGAAATTATGAAAGGTGATTTCAACCTAATCTAAGTTTGGCGTAAACATGAATCTGGAAAGGTTACTAGTTATTAATTTAAACTAGAACCTATAATTGCAAGGTTGGTCAATCTAACATAGTTCCTAAACTATGTATTTTGGATACTACCTAAGGATTTATCTAAACCTAATGCTAAGGCAATTGACTAATGTTATATCCTAAGGTGTTAAATTTTAATTTCCTATGATCTAACCTAAGTCATTAACCTATCCTAAACTATTGCTATGAATGGGAACCTAAGGGGTCACAAGTGTTGGGCAAAGTGGTTTCTATGGCATTTAAGATGGGGATAAGGTTGAGGGGACAAGGAGTACTACCAACTTTGGTGGAGGTTAATTTGGTTAGTGGGGTATACGTGGCAGACCTCTAAAAATGGAAACTCTTGTTTATTTTAATTCAGGGGCTTGCCAACTTTGGTGGGCGGTGGCAATGGAGAATAGGTGGGAGAAATGGAGTTAATGCAATTAATTTGCATTGGTTATTGAGCTTGGATTACTTTGGGAGGCATGCAAATGGAATTTTCTTGGTTGTTTCGTTTTCATGCATTCCATTTTTCGCTCTGCATGTACATGTACTCGGCTGTTTTTGAACCAGCATTTTTGCTTCGTTGCATGGCAATTTTGAAAGTTTCAAATCTATTTTTGGTTCGTGGGGAATATATAAGGCATGGAGGAAGCAAGATTTTGTTTTTTGATCTTTCGTGGAAAAGAAGGAAGAGGCGAGGCTCACCAAAGGTCTTCTTCGATTCTTTTAATGACACTATTAGGCATGATAGGCCCTAACTCATAAAACCTTGCTTTCCATTAAATGTTTTTATTGAACGAACTTTGTTATGATGATTTATGTGCATTTTTGCTTGCCTGGTAAAAATAATTTTTGTGGGTTTGTGTGAACTTGGATTTTTGGGTTAAATATGGAGTTTTACTTGAAGTCTGTGGGAACTTGTTTGCATTACATTCCATTCTGGTGGATTTGTGAACATTTGAGCAAATCTGAAACTTCACAGGGTTTTAAATGGTTGAAATTGGTTATTGATTTCGATTTCTTTAGAAGTATCTATCATAGAAATAGATCTACCTGTTCTCATTAAGTTTGGAGTTTGAATAGTTGTTCCTTTTAAATTTCTAGAATCATATGAGTGGGTTGAGTCTATTTGAATTGAAACTTGTTCGACAAATGGAACAGTGTTGTTTATGTATACTTACTTATTACATTCACGTTTTTACTTTATAGTTATTTGTCCGTGAATGAATTCGTGAATGGTTTCACGCTGGTATTACCCTGTGAAACTTGACTATTATAAGTTGCATGATTTAGAAACATTGTATTTGGTTTAAGTCCAGCACTCCTCATGCGAAGGGGTTTGAATGTTTTTAAGTTCGCAGGTACTGCGAGTAAGGCAGTATATGGTTTAGTTGCTTATTTTTGTGAATAACCATGAGTATTAGTAATACGGTTATGCACAGGAGGAAAAGTACTTGGATGAGTTGTGTTTTTCTGGAAAATTCTTGGTTGATCTTGGAAAAGCATTAATAGGAAATTATGTTTAATATTTTTGGATAGATAAGACTGTGTTTAATGTTTACCTTTGACATGATTGTGAAATCTAGTTCTTAAGGCCGTATTAAACGATGGTGGAAAACTCTTTTTGAATCCGACTTAAAAGTCGACAAGTTTTATCAATGTCCAGTTATTACATGCCCTTTTGAAGTTGGAATTAGGGTTGTAATGTTTTGAATGCAACTGAAAGATCTATTTTATTCTAGACTGATAATGCATAATTCATTACTATGATTTGAATAGTACATCTTTTGGGTATTGTTGAATCTGTATTTCGAATATGATTATTAATACTGTATATGCATTTTTTTTAGTGTCTTGTAATAAAATAGCAACTGAACAGTGTAACGGTTCAAATGATTCAGTCTTTGATTATTTGATAAATGAGGGTAATGTGAAGTTACCCTAACTTTATTTTAAACTCGAATGGTTCAAATCTTTGAAGAAATGTAGACTGTTTCATTTGGATCAAGATTATAGTCTGAGTTTTGATCGGTTTGTAACGTTTTATGTTAAAAGTTGTTATTGGCTTTTATTGGATGTATAGTTGTAGATCCTGTAGGGATCTATTGGCAAACCAATAAGATGGCTCTACCTGACCCGAGCTAATGGGTGAACTTAAGTGTTAGAACTACTCGTATTCTCCTTCCTTGTTGGAATAATGAATGTTTATTACTCCTTGGAAGTTTGATGTCGTTCTAAACTCGATTACAATAATGTTTTGATCTTATCTATTTTCCCTCTCTGAGCTGAAAAGGAAAATTGTGAAAGGGTTTTAAAAATAAGAAAGTTTTAATACTCTCTTTTTGAATGTTAGTGTGCTCTTCCTTAGAATTATGTAAGGAACTCAAACAAGAAGGATATGAGATGACTTGACTATTATATTAAGTTGAAAGAAATAGTAGGAGGTGGGATCCTAACCCGGAAGACTCCTTTCATTTTATAGTAGTGTTAAGATCTTGTTTTAGACTTCTTTGTTTGCTATTCTTTTTGCAAAAAGGGAATTCAGTAGTTAATGTCTTGCATACTTTTCATTGATTGAAAATCAAGTAGAATGAGATGGAGGATAGATTGGTAGGAGAAATTGCTTGGTGGCAGTTAATCCATCCCTTCTGTTTGAATTACTTTTGTATGAACTTGTTTGGATGAATACTTTAAATGGTTTAGTTTTTAAATAGAAGTTGATCAAATCATGATATACATTGTTTCAACTTTTTCGGATGGTTAGGTACTTAATAAATAGAATGTTCCTTCTTACTTTCTTGCATGAAATGAGATGATTCATCCGAAATAGATTAAGTTGAAATTATTTATGAAACTTAAGTTATGATATGAGCTGTATTATAAATGTAAGGAAAGAAAAACCAAGGTAGATTACATTATGAATTACTAGAATCAATTACACTTTTAATTTAGGGCAGGTAGTATAGAATATACATCCTATCCACTTTTGTTTTACAGTGTACTAAGACTTTTATTATTTTGACATTACTTAAAGCTTAGAGAGTATGAAGTAATTGTTGGCATTATAACAGGGTTGTTTAATTGAAACAATTAGTGGAATGCAATTATTTTAAGGATTAGTGCCTATCATGCTCAGTTCATTGAATTGACCAATCTAGTAATTTTTACGAGATGGACTTCGTAAGTGGTAAAGGAAGGCAAAATCTTATATGATGCATAGACTGCTCTAAGTTGATTCTTATGAAGAATTTTGATTTGATCTCTAAATTGTATTGTGAAAAGAAAAGTTATCTTTTTTTTTGTTTGTAGGATATTATCCTAAAGTATGCTTAAAATGCATAAGTTGTAATTGTATGGGTTTGGAAATGAATGGAAAAGTGAGAAATTACTTAAGTTAATTTTGTAAATTATCTTGTTTGGGATGATATTTTTATTATCTTTATGATTGAATGTGTATTCTTATTGATATTATACAATGGAACTTAGATGAATTTCCTAAGTAAGCCATAGCTAATTAAGTGGTTGAATACTACATTCTTGATTAAGTGAATCATTATAACTTATGATGTGATTTAAAACTGTAATACAAATCACTGTAATTACAAGGAACATTGAGGGTGGGTTAATCCCTAAAATGTATCTATGAAGAGGAAGAGGACCTTCCTCTCTTATAATGAAATAAATATAAAAGGAATATATGATAATAAATCCCTAAGACTTAATGGTACTAAGTCTGATATATATATCAGCCTAACAGGTTGTTACACTTCCTTCATTGGATAAGTTATTTAAAATAATTGAACATAAATAGTTGTTGTCCTGTTTTCGGATAATGGGTTGTTAGGTCCCAACTAACAACCTGGAAGCAACCTTAAGTTAATTAAGATATTTTTGAATAACCGAATCCTAATTCAAAAGGGAACTTAAAAGAATGTTGGACCCGGGGTTTGGGTGGGTTGTCATAATATGTAGTCTTTTAACCCAAACATAACTTAACATAAGTAAATTCTTGGAGGTATGTACATCTTTTCGAGGTTGTTCCGTAGGATGTTGAAACACGTCAACTGCAAGGTTGTACCTTCGAGAAGATTAGGATCTTCTCGAGGATACAACAATGCAGATGACATGTGGTAACACCCTTCTACATTGATCGTTGAGATTTACACACTTTGAACTTGATCAAGATTTCTCTCTAGGACTGGTTAGGACCATAATCAGGATATGAGGTATCCCTTTGAGATTCAGGGTACCTTGGCACACGGGGTTAACTCAAGTTGACCCAGTATGCCAATTTACCCTTAGTCTTTGAGAGCTTCTTCATATCATGACTTATGATGTTAATCCGAACTAGAGTGAGACCTTGGGTAAGGGGACTGATGGAATTAGTGTAAGACATTCTATATAACAATAGAGTGGGGTGAAGGACGTATTCTAGATTGACGAGTATGTCGTCAAGGAATAAGTAATATGAACAATATGTTCTAAATCTTTGGCCAAAGTATCACAAGCTACTGATTGCATTGTCCTATGTCACCTAGTCTAAGGATCATGATGCCGATGAGTATTGGTAACAATTATTCAGTTAGGTTCCTTGGATAGATCACTCAGAACCCAGAATAGGGTAAGAGAACCAAGAATATGAAGTATTCAGTAGAACACTTCAAACTCAATGTTACGCATGAATAGATCGGTAGTTCACCGAGTCATGAAATGAATAGATCGGTGGTAAAATGAGTCATTACAACTTCATATGGTAATCTGTTATAAGAATGATTGTTATGTGATGTGAGTTCTAAATTATGTATTTAGAATAGAGAACATTGATAAATAAAAATAATAAAAAATAAAAAATTTCCTTGTTTCTAAAGTCTTAAAATGGGAATGCCACATCGGAGCTTGTTAAACCACTCATTTTGGTTGAAAGAAATTATTTTCTACCTTTGGTTTACTTTTTATAATTTGTGGGGTATTGTTAACAAGTTTTTAAAGTAATTGATTATGTGATACTCTTTTATCAAATGTGTTCACCTTTAACAATATTAATCAATCTTTTGTATACCATTTGTCGGGATATTTTGATTTTAGACAACATCCTATTTACTCGTGAGGTGATGCCTAATTTAAATTGTCACATAAATAGTTATATCTCAACATCACTCTTTTGACATAGAAATGGATTATCCAACTCATTGTCATGGTGTGGAATTTAGCTCCATGTTTTACAATTCTAGCTAGATCAAGCAATGTAATGATGTCATCAATCGCACCACCGCCTTCTTTTGCCACTTTGGAAAACATGTGGGGTGGGTTCAAAAATCGGAAGAATATACTTGAAAAAATAATTCTAGAGATTTTATGTGCTACAATAATCATACCCATTTAATTTTTTGTTGCAATCTACGGTAGTCAAGCTCAGACATAAGCTCAAATTTAATGAAAAATATGCCATGAGAGGGGCTCAATTTATACATAGATCAATTGGCTCAAAGTGGTAGATAGAGCTTTCATATAGTTTTTTAAATCCCTTCAAACCAATCAATCTCATGAGAGTAGGTTAAAGCTATATAGGAGGCTCATGATTGGCTCACCGATTTACCTAAAATTTCATTAGCTTTTTTTTTGGAGCACCATAAACTTTTTTCAATCGTATGAGGATTATGATGAAAGGGAAGCTGTTTGATAACAATTCCTTGATGTAGTTTCATGCAAAAATTTTCCCACCTATAGGATATAGTGTTTTTTTCTTATTCTTGATGAGCTTCATATGACCCAATAATGTATGGCTAATTCCAAAGCCCCTAAAATTGATGGATTTCCTTGTGAATTTTATAAGGAAGTATGTCATTTTTTCAAGCATGATCTTCTACAAAGTATATAGAGAATTTTTGGTAAATAATTCATTAGGATCTATTATAAATAAAGGAAACATTAAATTCATACCTAAAGTTGGTAACCCACAACTCATCTCCAGTTGGCACTTAATCACCTTATTGATGTTTCATACAAGATCATCACCAAAGCACTTGTGGTCCACATCTCGTCACATTCCTTCGACCATTGTTGGACTAGAGAGATTGTCTTTATGAAAGGCCACTATACTAAGGAAAATATCATTACTGTTTAGGAAATCATGGAATAGGCTCGAGCATTTCAAAAACAAATTATCTTTCTCAAATTAGTCTTTTAAAAAGTGTATGATCACATTTAATGGCCTTTCATTCTTTCAATGTTGAGAGCTACAATTTTTGTATATTATTTCATCCATGATATTCAAAATGTCTTCTATGATGCGTTGAATTTGCATACTATTAAATGCCACAAACATAAGTCATTTATCTTTTTAGTTCTATTTGATAAGGACGCCTTCTAACTCCTTTTTTTGTGTTTATAGTTAAAGCTTTTCATTATCTTCTTTCTCACATAGTTGGACATGGGTGTATTCGTGGAATTCATGTATCGACCTAGTCTTCCCAAGTTATTAATGGACATTATGAAGATGATTATTTTATCAACCTTGCAAAAGGATAATATTGTTAATGAAACCACACTCTACATTGATATCTTTTGCAAAGATTTAGGTTTCAACCTTCATTGACCTAAAATATTGAGTTATGTTGATGTATATAAAGTATGTGGTCCATGTCTAAGTAGTTTAAAAATTTCCCTTTAATGTGGATTTTATAAGAGATCAATTCAAATTTCTAGGGATCATGTTTTCCTTTGATAGAAATCTTTCCAAATTATGGTAATTTGTGTCGGACATGGTCGAGAAAAGATCCTTGTTTGGATCTCTAACCATATCTCTCTGTCTAGAAAATTTTAGTCTTGTACCAAGAATTTTTCTACCATGCATGTTTATTACTCGTCATGTTGGTGTCCTTCCAAGGTTTGTTATGATAAATTGGCTAAGTTGAGATAAGATATTTATTTGGGCCAATGTTAAGAAATGCAGAGGGCTTTAAAAAAGTTACTTGGGATGTTTTTTTCCTTCATCGCGAAAAAGGTGGTATGGGCATTAATGATGTTTATACATAAGCATATTTTTATGAACTAAATGGGTGGTAAAAGTTAACTAGGGTAACGGAACTTGGAATGTTTTGTTAAGGTACTATATCTCTTGTGGTATACCTTATGGAAAGGGGCAATGGAAAAATATTGGTTTGCATACCTTGCTAATAAATTTGGATTTGGTTAAAATTGAAGGCTCATTTGTTGTTAAAAGAATTTAAAAATACTCTCAATTACCTGTGCCTTTGTTACATGGATTGGTGAGTGACCTAGATTGGGGTTTTTCAATTATCACAATATATAAAGTTCACCTAATTTAATGGGAAATAGCATACCCCTTACAAAACATCAAGTATCATAGCTCTTATATTTTTCAAAAAGAGATCTATATATTTTGAAATTTAGGATCTTCAAAAATTAGATCCCGTGGTCGAATTCTATCTTACCAATTGTGACCCTCATTATGTGCTCAAAATTCATGGGCCCATGCTAGGCATTATGTTTCAAAAATTAGGCCTTCAACTACTAATTATGTAGTGGCATGACTTGAGATGGAATATTAGCATTACATTCAAATAGTATAATTTGGTTACTATTTAGTAGCTGATGAGTCCATTCTCCCCAACCCTTGGTAGGATTAACTCTTGATTAGAAATGAATTCCTCTCCTAGAATATGGATTTTTTTATCTTGATCGTGTTTCTAAGTCTAAACTTGAGCCTAATATACACCAATTCTTATGGTGTTTTATTTACCAAGGCCTTCCTTTAAGGTAGAGACTTAAAAACAATGGTGTGTCTATACCGAGGTATCATGTGTGTTCCCATTGTAGAGTCATTAAAACATCAGTTATGGCCATTTCTAGCATAGAAAAGGGACTAAGTCTCAAGAACAAGGTTGGCACACTTTGGAGAAGGGTACATAAGTAAACGCATGCCCATAGAGCAAGGTTTACGCGCTCAAGACAGTGATGAAGAATTTCATGCGGAAGATTTGATACTTAGCTAGTTTTGGAATGAAGAGATAAAGATGGACATGGAGTGTGGAGCACATCTTCTAGAAGACTTGATGAAAAACAAAGGATATTTTGGGAAAACAAGAAGATCAAATGAAATGCATAGTCCGAGCTAATAATAATATCTAAACCGAGAGATAACTATAAGTAGATATATTGTTAGACAGCTTGCATGCTTTTTTGTACTTAGATTAGGGCAAAGCATGGTTATTATTGGAATGTAGCCTATTTTTGAAGGTGCATGGGTAGTGAAGGGTAAGTCCCCACCCTTATAAATATGTATTGATTTGTACAGTTTAGGGTATAAATTTTTTATTAGAGTTATGTTGCTTGTTTATATGCACATATGACTAATGGTGACATTATGGAGGTATGAAGCTTCGTGTTTTGTAGTATTGAATATAATGTATCTTATCTGCTTGGATAATGGTGTTGGATGTAATCGAGCATGGATCTTGTACAATAAATCTAGTTATAGTACTCGTTTAGTTATTCCTTCATATGTTAACATCTAGATCTGGTTTATGCATTGTGATTTAATTAATTATCTGTTATGGGTTTGAAATATGCATTCAATCATGCTAACATCTTGAAAAATATTATCTAAAGAGGAACTTGGTACCCTTGTGTGATTCGGGTGAGCACTTAGTTCATGTTGATTGATGTGTTAGGTCACCTTGGGCTGTTGGTGGTAAAATCTAGGCTACATTTTAGTTCCGTTGTCGAGACCTCTTTTTTAGTTGTCTGGCAGGATATTGCATGATGAAGATGTACTGGTTGACCTTGGTCAGTATTGAAGAGTGGTTAGACGATCTGAAATAAAAATATTCTCATAAATTTAGCACTGGACTTGAGTTTAATGCATGTGTGTGGGTTGAACAGAATTTGTATGATGTGTTGTACAAGAATTTCTTTGTTATCTTTCCTATAGAGCTATACGAGTGGTTGGTTGCTTATACGTCTAAGATAAATGGGAGGTTTCGTATGCTTGTTTGGATGCAAGAATAATTTCAAGCCTTATATGATGTTGATTTGATTCAGACACGTGCTATGGATATTTGGTTCCGTGGTGTTCTAAATAGTTATATTTTGGAGTGCGTAATTTCTACTTATTTTTGTCTAGAGGTTGTTGAGTTTCAGTAGAGAGAGTTAGAAATATGGGAATAGGACCACTTAAGGGTATGAGAGAGTTAGAAATATATTTTGATCCTTATTATTATAGATAAATGATTTTATAAATGGATTTTGACTTTAAGGATTAATTAAATTGATTTTATACATGGTCAACTAGATAATTGTATAAAATAATTAAAATTATTTGAAATTAATTATATGGTTGGATAACTAAATAATGGAATAGGGGTGCTAAGTTGTTAGAGAAAATAAAATTAAATCAAGTTAGGAGATGATTGAACCATGAACTTAAAACGGAATTTTGAATGAATAAACAATGGGATTAATGTGTCATTATTTCAAACAAGAAAATAAAAAGGAACCTTCTTAA
>CM031241.1:226872425-226904925 GCA_018340775.1 Taxus wallichiana var. yunnanensis
CACCATTTTCCTCATTGTGATGTACTTCAAAAATTTTAAACCATGGAAACATAATGTATTGAATGTACTCCAAGCATGGATTTCCTTCAACAATCTGAGGAGCACAAAATGCTTTCTTTATCTTCACATTCCCTTACAGCAGTTCCTTTGAAAATAATCATGTTATAAATCCATTAGAAACTATATAGTAATACTAATTCATTTTTATTAATATCGAGGAAAAGTTGGAATCTATCTCTCCACAACAAGAATTTTCCAAAATAGAATGTAGGGGTTTACAACACCTCTTCTTCCTCCATGAAGATTACAAAAATGGGATCACTCTTTGATATCTTCTCTTGTCCTTATTGTAGCATGTTTACTTGTTACCACCATTTTCCTCACTATGATGTACTTAAAACTTCTTAAACCATGGAAACATAATGTATTGAATGTACTCCAAGCATGGATTTCCTTCAACAATATGAGGAGCACAAAATGATTTCTTTATCTTCACATTCACTTCTGGAACTTCCTGTGAAAATAATCTGTGTTATAAATCCATCAAAAATTGTATAGTAATACTAATTCGCTTTTATTAATGTTGAGGAAAAGTTGGAATCTATCTCTCCATAGTAAGAATTTTCCAAAAAATAATGTAGGGGTTTACACCATCTCTTCTTCCTCTATGAATATTGCGAGAAGTGGGACCACTCTTTGACATATTTTCTTGTCTTTATTGTAGCATGCTTACTTGTTACCACCATTTTCCTCACTATGCTTTGTACTTCAAAAATTTTAAACCATAGAAACATAATGTATTGAATGTACTCCAAGCATTTCCTTCAACAATCGAGGAGAAATTTTTTTCTTTATCTTCACATTCAATTCTGAATTTCTTGTGAAAATAATCGTGTTATAAATCTATAAGAAACTCTATAGTAATACTAATTCACTTTTATTAATGTTGAGGCAAAGTTGGAATCTATCTCTCCACAACAAGAATTTTCCAAAGAATGAATGTAGGGATTTACACCACCTCTTCTTCCTCCATGAAGATTGTAGAAGTAAGATCACTCCTCGACATCTTTTCTTTTCCTTGTCGTAGTCTAAAAACATGTCTATAATATTTAATATAAAGGAAAAACATCAACATCCGGGGATATTTTTAATTCCTGCATCCTTCAAGTTTCTTGAACTCATTCTCTAATTAGGAACATGACAATATACACAGAATACCCTTATCATGATTGTATCATATATGAAACATCAAATCAAATCATTTAATATTATCTCAAGAATAATAATACTTTAGATGGATTTGACACATTGACATTTCATTGTCAAGCCAAATAACCATGTATACATTCTCAACCTTAAATTCACAATCTCATACCACAATGAGTCATATATGGAAGACCATATATTCTGTCTCTCACTCCTTTGAAATGATGAACACTCCCGGTAATTGGATTATGACAGGACCTCATACATCCGATGAATCAATAATTTCTTCATGAGAAGATTCAAACCTTATTTGGCTTGATGACAATAGGACAAACCTCTATACATTATGATAGAGCTCGGTCATCAAGACTCCTTCACTAATAAACTAAAGACAGATCATACCTTGGATGAATCAATGAACTTAGAGTCCTTCATGAGTAGATACATACAATTATTTGATTTCAAACCGAGCATAAACCTTGAGATATCCTATTTCATGTTTGATTAACTACAACAGAGACTTATTATCACTTGAGTGTCTTATTATTAGTGTCTTTGGTTGGTCAAAAATCATTTAAATTGTGTGTTCTCTTCTCAAACCTCGATACATCTTTAGTTTTCTTGACATATGCTCTAATTATTATTATACTAATGTAACACTCTTGAGAAAAGTAGTACATGTAAAGTGACACAATATTATTTTTCTTTATACATATTTCTTGTAGTGCCCACTTCCCTTCGACACCTTTTATTATTGATTATGACACTATTGACTATGTTTATGGATATTATTGTAGTTTTGATTTAGCATGATGTTATATGTTAGAGCATGGACTATTGTTGTTTTTGGTTCATAAGTGATGCATGTAGATTATTAGAGACACTTTATATTGATGTTGATACACTGTTTGGCATGGTTATATATATATGTGTGTTTTTCATACATGTGATATTTTCTCATATTGGGTAAACCTAGAAAATTGAACTAATCTTGTGATCATATGGTGATAGATGAAATTGTAAATGATATTGTTACTTGCCTAGATAATGTTGTGATTCATATATAGATGATTTTAGAAGTTATATTTTATATTTTTTGATTAGAGAAAACACTTAGTAGAACTCACACATAGAGTCTGCATGGGAAAAACAGGATAGGATCGAGGCATGAAGGAATAGGAAGGCGTCGCGTGCGGAGGTGCAAAGTCAGACTTTTGGGACTTAGCCTATTTTGTGGATCAAGTATATTTTTAAAGGTTGGTGTGCGGAGTACACAAAGCAATGCCAAGACTTGCGCGCCACTCTTCGTCTATATTTCGAAGAGCATGTCAAAGCACTTTTGCATGGGGATAATCCAAGAATAGATTCATTACTGTAGTTGACTATCAGCGATCTATAGATAGCATACTTGCATGCATGGCTATAATTGTAGAAGGTGCGTGGCTATTATTAGCGTGCGACCTATTTTTGGTATAGTTAGGCGGTGAATGGTAAGTTTCCCACCCTATAAATATGTAATAAATCACTTAGTGATATATACCATGTTGAAGGGTTAGAGATTCATGAGTGCATGAGACTGGATAATTGTAGCAGATCCATGCGCACATGACTAGTATTGTATCAAGCTTCTATATTGTTGTTATGTTAAATATATGGAAGAATATTGGCTGAACCAAAGTGTCTTATATGTTTTGTCATTGCATACTAATTTCTTAATGATTTATACTTAAGCACTTGCCTTTATAGATCTGGTCTGTATGACTGTGTAAAGATGGATTAGATTCTAAATATATGCTTTTTGTATAACTTCATCATGTTACTATTCTACTACAAAGAACCCTAAAGAGGGACCTAGTACCTCGGCACGCTTCAGTGAGTGCTCGGCCTATCTGAGTGATGTGCCATCATGACTAGGTGTTATCTAAGAATTCTAGGCTGCATCAATATTTATTTTAGATTTTTCCGATGCGGCCATGAGGCCGAATGGGGTATTTGTATTTTACAGTAAACATGTCACAACAAACATTGGGGGATTGGAGACCAACCACATTGGAATTCTAGATGAATTCAATAAGGGTCACCATGGCAACATGTATTTGTTTTGTGTATGTTTTTATTGTTGTTAGGGGTTCCCATGGGGGATCACCTTCGAATGTGACCAAGGGGTTATGTGTATTCTTTTATTTGGTTCCTTTGTTTAATTTTTAGTATGTGTTTATTTAGTGATGTATTTCCCCTTTTTATTTAATTAATTCTGTTTAGAATTGTGAGTAATCATGTTGTTAAATAAATTAATTAAAATGGGTCAAAATAATGTATTTATTAGAGTTGATGGCTCTTGGATTAAGTGTTGTAAGTGATGTGTAAGTAACTTTGAGTGTGAAACACTCCACCTTCCTTTTGAAATTCGGATCGATTATTAGGGGCTGATTTTGGAGGCTTATGGGACACGTTAAACTTGTCCCACACCTCTTAAATTATTACACCAACCTTACCTATGGGTTGGGGAGTCAAAATTAGGATTCATGATGTATTTTTGGAAGAAAATTTGTAAATTTTTATTGCACTTTCTTACATGTATTTAATTTTGGTCCTTAAGGGGTGTGGGCTTGGATTGTGTGTGTAAGTAAAATTGTCATTTATCCACCCACTTATTTATTGTGCTTTGGAGTTTGAAGTTGACTTGTGAGGTGGAGTTGAGGATGTGTGATGTGGCATCCTACATGGAGACACCTCATCCTCCTCTCTTCCTTTTCTATTTATTTGTATTCTTTTTCTTTTTGGGGTTACTTCATTGGGTTACTTCATTTTGATTTTGTGCTCTTGCAATTGGAGAGAGCTGGAGATTTTTGAATGCTTGTGGATTGTTGGAGTTTTGGATTGTTTGGATTGGAAAAGCTTGTTGTTGAAATTTTGAACCAAGCTCTATCATGGAGAGGTAGGAGCTTGACTCTTGTAAAAAGATTCTTTTCTATATTATGCATATGTGAATGTTTTTGAATGTATTGGTATGTTTGTTGGTTGGTTGGGTAGATTGCCTAGGTGTGGTATAAGAGAAGACTATGGGGATCTTTGTGGGGAGGCATAAGAGTTATCTTGTGGAGGGAGTTTGGGATCGGGTTCCACCTTGGAAAAGAGATAGCTTGCATTTCTTACTCGTTATGGGGTGCCATAACAATTTTGGGAGGCATAAGATAATGGGAGGTATAAGAGGTACTTTGGGGAGGCATAAGAGTTTGTAGGGGTTTTGAGATGAATATATTGGCAGGTTTTTAAGGTGGACACCCATATCCCATTGGGAGGTATAAGCAAGCTTCCCCCATAGATCTTGCTCCTTTGGCTTGTGCATGATGAAGCTTGCGTATTTTGTTGTTATTATTTCTTCTTGGTTGTAAACTACATAGTATTTTTGGATGTGTTTTGATTGTGAAATCTAGTTTTGTGATTGTGGAAGCTCTGTTTTGTTTCCATGAGTTGAATCCATCTTTCATTGTAATGTGGTTGGGGCTCGGGGCCAATGAGGAGGATGAATTCTCCTCTTCATTGGAATTCTTGGTTGGGTGGAGAGCGTTGCCTCTCCCCCTTTTTTGTTGTGATCAAATTGGAAGCAAGGTGGATCTCTCTTGGTTGTTTTTTTTGAGTTGTGTTGAAGACAAAGTTCGAAGTTCTCTGTAGTTCTTCCTTATTGTAAAACTTCCCACTTTAAGTGGATGACATTGTAATATTATTTGTGGTGAAAATTGTTCTATTTTGGAAATGAAATCTATTGTGCATTTGAATGAGAAAGATATATTTTGTAATTGTGTTTTTTTGTGAATTTGAAAAAAGTTGTAAAATAAATTATTTCAATTTAATAGAAGATGTATTATTTTCCACAATGGTGTTGTTCTTATTTGAAATCTGTGTTTGAAATATATTGTGAAATCTCTGTTGAAAATTGAAAAATATGTATGAAGAAATATTACATCCCTCTGTGTTATTCGAAATGCATGTTTTGGAAAAATAGAACCACATTCTTATTTTCATGTATTGATTGAAGGAAAGGCTAAAAATTGTAAATTAGATTGGAATGAACTTAAATAATTAGAGGATGATAAATGAAAATGATCAATTCGAGTTTAAGTATGTAGATTTTAATTTTTATTACATAAAAATGAAATAAATAATAGAGAAATGCAAATATAACTCGAGTACCTTGCACAATGGGAAACAAATTAGAAACATTAAATTGACCTAAGGATGATCAAAACACATCCCATAATAAATTACATTGCTTAAGAAAAATTTTATACAGAACTAAATTAATTAGGCTACTTTAGAAAAAACATGTTTTTATAGAAAAGAAAATTAAATTTGATTTGAAATCTTAACCAAACTTTAATCAATCATTCAAATCCATTCTAAATTCTTCCAAGTGCCACTCTCCATGCCTATTTGGTGTGTTGAAGAAGAAATGGCGGATTTAGTTAATTTTGGTAGTTAAAAAGTTCATTCACATTTTAATGGAAGAAAATATGTTTTCTTAAAATTCACCCATATAAGTTGGTCAAAAATAAAATTTTAAGCTTTTGTGGAAAGAGGAGGTTGAGACCTTTCCAAAATTTCTCATTTTCTCAAATCCAAGCTTCCAATCAAAAGTTATGGCCATATGAAGTTTTACTTTGTTTTGGTTTTAAAAAAACTAAAAAAATTTTTACTTTTCCACGCAAATTTTTTTAGCCTCCCAAAAAATAGCCTGCCCAAACTTCACTTTTGGCAAAAAAAAAAAAATTTTTGGCCCATGGCCCACTGGCCCCTTTCTTCATTTGGGCACTTCGTAAGGTCCGCACCTTCCTTAACCTTTTAAATTATTCACTTTTGGAAAAATTGGCAAAAATTCCAAATTCTCCTGACGGCCCACCTTTCTAAAAAATAACAAAATTTGTTGGTCCCCACACATGGCTTCTTTAGGTGGCATCGGCCGCAGGCGGGGTTTTTTTAACCCTTAACGCTTTCTTTTCAAAAAATTCAAAATTTCTAAGTTTCCCTCGACGGCCCGCTTCCCGCTTGAACCTTTGGGCTTGACACGTGGCTTTTTTGGGCATTGGCAGAGGCGGGCAATTAAGCCACCTTTCTTCGCGAATCATTTTAAAACTTTTTTTTTTTTCAAAATAAAGGGGCTAAAAATCCTAAATGCCTCCGATAACCCGCCTTCTGTTTTGGTTAGAATTTTTGACACGTGTCCCTTGTGGACCTTAGGTTTAATTTTCTCCTTTTGGCATGAAGCCCCGCTGCGGGCATGCGGGGGTAAATTGCACTTTTTTCCCTAAAAAAATAAAAATCCCAAAATTTTCTCCCCACTAATTTTTCTTCCCTAGGCCCGCAGGCCCACCTTTGGGAAAAATTTCTTCCCAGGCCCACAAGCCCACCAAATGGGAAAAATTCATCCCAAGGCCCGCCGCCCATAACTTGAAAATATGAGGAGTTAGGAGGACTTCTTTATATCATTGGAAAGGGGAAGAAATTTCCTATCTAATGGGAATGTTTCAGGAACTTTTAAGTATGTTAATTATGGGAAAATCATGTTGAAGTTCAAAGATGAGTTTGAGAGTGGGTAAGTGAGAAATTACCCTTTTAACTTAAATGTTTATTTCTAAATCATGGGTTGACTTTTAAGGGGTCACCTTATGGGGTAAGGAATGTTTTTCCTAACCCCATGTAATTAGACCTTGTTAATTGTTTAGACCTTGTGGAATTAAATACCTTGGGTATTTAATTGTTTTGGCCCTTTGACCCTCTAAAATTTAATTAAGTAATATTTAACTGATGTTAATTTAATTATTTTATTAAATTAACACCTAAGGGAAATTTAACTATGCTTGGATTAATTTCACTCATTAATTTGTAATGTGGATTTAATATTGTTATAAAGGAAAATTTTATTTATTAATTTTAATTGACTTGAGACTTTGTTGTGACAACTTGTATTTTCTAATCTTGTATTAGGGCATGCCTTTCAAAAAAATTATTCATAATTTTCCTAAACTAAACCTAGGTTGTTCTTGGGTCTCAGTGGGAGTTTTAGCGGGCGTTACACTTGGTATCAGAGCCATGGGTTCAAATCTTGGACCCTTGGGCACACTAGAAAACTTGAGACATGAAATTTAAACCTAGTACAATATTAAACCTAGCACACTTTTAAATTTAGAAAACAACTTTGTTTGAAAATTGCATATTTTAGTAAACATGGAAAACTGAATAAAACCTAGAATAATGAACTAACTCTCACCTTGGTTTGTGTAGGAGGCACGGATAAGACGAGGGGTCCTTTCACATAGACTTAGACTTGCCACCTCCAGATCATGTTGTAGCAGCCATCCTACCACAAATTTTACAGATGCTTAGGACATTAATGTGGCTTTATGCGAGGGTCCAGGGAGGACGTTCGGACGGACATGATAGGGAGTCCTTCCATTGAGCTCGTGCATCTCCTCAACACAACAAGGAGCATAGAGCAGAGAACTCCCACATGGAGTCACCAGAGAAGAGTCACCACAGAGGGACAGGAGACCAGATTCCGGACACAGGATAGGTCTCGGAGCCCTAGGCTTAGGGATGAGCATGTAGAGAGGCCTAGGGGTCATCAAACTATAGCTGCAGACCACATCAGGGAGATCCTGAAGCTATGACCATCTCATTATTCTGGTGACACATGTGGATTTTAGGAAGAGGCATGGTTGGTGAGCTTGAGTGGGTGCTTCAAGCTCTACCCTTGTTCTAGCAACATGAAAGCTCATGTTGCGATCCATCTTCTAAGGGATGGAGTAAGGTGTCTCAGTGGAGGACCAGGAGGAGAAAGCTCCACATGTGATTTAGAGATATTACACAGGAGCTCTTTGAGGAGTGGTTCGGGAGCAGATACTTATCTCGAGATTCATTCCAAAGAGATAGATGAGTTTCATGACCTCTGATAGGAATCTTTGACATGGATGAGTATGAGAGTCAATTTCTGGATCTACTCCAGTATGTCGACTACATGCAGATGAGCAGGTATGGATCCACAGGTTCATCCAGGGCTTGAATCTAGACATTGGAGGTGCGGTGCATATCCATTGTCCACAGACATTAGCTGAGGCCATTTGAGAAGGCCTATATAGCAGAGGAGACTTGGGGAAAGACACAAGCAGAGGAGAGACGGAGTTCAGCCGCATCCAGCGAGATGCGGACAACAAATCTCGAGGGTCAAACTCCTCCTCCTCATGGTGGACAGGGTTTAGCATAGTCATCTTTTAGACCACAATGTAGCAACAACAGTAGACCCACCCACCTTATAGACCTCCACAGAGATTTGATGCACAGAGGGGGCGGAGTATGGGGCCTCCTCCTAGGGGTCCCATTAGGACACAGGGTGCACCGAGAGCTCAATTAGTAAGAGATCACTAGTAGAGACCTCAGTAGTCCATAGCCGGATCATCAGGATCCACAACACAAACCTCTAGAGTACCGGTGGAGCTGCTACTACTACTCATGGGAGAGGACCGGGAAGTTGTTTTGGTTGTGGTGTTGCTAGAAATTTTTGGAGAGACTGCCCACAAAACCCTAGTAATAAGGGTAAGACGTAGATTTTAGAGCCTACTTGTTGGTGACATGCATAGTCATCGGATCTATGCAGTGGTCAAGAGAACCACCAGGTTGAGCATCAAAGTACCGTGATTGAGATGACATGTAGCATTGGTGGTATTCCTACCTCCATTTTGTTTGATTCTAGTTCTTCTGATTCTTTTATTACACCATCTTTAGTAGAGCGATGCAGGCTGGTGGTAGTTAGGTAGGGTCTTAGTTGGGACGTTGAGATGGCTTCTGGAGCCAAGATCTCTGTAGACTCCTTAGTTAAGGAGTGTGTAGTGGATTTGGGACCTTTCACCACTACCTCGGATCTTTGTATCCTTCCATTGGGCTCGTATGGAGTCATCTTGGGCATGGACTGGTTGTCTACACACAGAGCCAGATGGATTGTTACCATAAGACTATATCTTGTGTAGATGATCTAGGAGTTGAGTCAGTGATTTTAGGGGTTAGGAGACCCATTTCCATTCGCACCATCTCTTTATGTAGCTTAAGCGGTGTGTGCGAGGGGTTTCCAGATGTATGCGGTTACAGTTAGTGATCGATCGGAGGATGAGTCTAGTGGACCATCACTTGATGACCATCCCATCTTGAGAGATTTTTCAGATGTCTTTCTAGGGGAGCTACTGGGTTACCACCCCACGTGAGATATATTTTCACATAGATCTAGTTTCGGGAGCAGAGCCTATCTCACGAGCACCTTATCGGATGACCACCCCTGAGCTCTGTGAGCTCAAGTTGTACAACTAGAGGGCCTTTTGGAGAAAGGCCTAATCCATCCTAGTGTATCCCCTTGGGGTGCACCGATGATTTTTGTAAAGAAGAAGGATGGATCTTTGCGGTTGTGTATTGATTACCATAGCTGAACAAAGTAACGATCAAGAATCATTACCCCCTTCCATGCGCATTGATGATTTATTTGATCAGATGAAGGGGCCATAATTTTCTCTAAGATAGATCTTAAGTCAAGTTATCATTAGTTGAGGATTACGGAGGTGGATATTCATAAGACCACCTTTTGTATGAGATATGGCCACTATGAGTTCACCGTGGTGCCTTTTGGTTTGACGAATGCCCCCTGCAGTGTTTATGAGTTTGATGAATGGGGTGTTCAGGACTTTCTTGGATCACTTCATGCTCATATTCCTTGATGACATTTTTATTTACTCACGTATGCATGAGGAGCACGAGGGGCACCTTTTCCAGGTTCTTCAGTGTCTTCATGAGTAGCAACTTTACGGGAACCTAGAGAAGTGTGCATTTTTCGAAAGAGGTGCAATATTTGGGCCACATCATTTATGGGGAAGGTATCACAGTCGATCCTTCCAAGATTTGAGCTATTATGGATTGGCCAACACCCACTAGTGTGACAGAGGTGCATAACTTCATGGGTTTAGTAGGATATTATAGGAGATTTGTTCAGGACTTCTCTCGGGTTGCACCCCATCACTTCCCTTCAGCGGAAAGGGAAGAAGTTTGTTTTAGTCAGATAGATGTGAGAAAGCCTTTAGGAAACTAAAGGAATGCCTCATGACAACACCTATTCTTGCAGTTCTAGATCCACAGGGTGAGTTTTTCATATGCACGGATGCTTCTTTGGCAGGAGTTGGAGGTGTGTTGATGCAGGAGGGCAGAGTAGTTGCTTTTGAGTCTCACAAACTCAAATATTATGAGCTCAATTATCCGACTCATGATCTTGAGCTTGCGGAAGTTGTTCACGCCTTGGTTTGATGGAGACATTTCCTTCTTGGTCGGAGATTCACACTCAGACTGATCACTTGAGTCTTCGCCACCTCTTCACGTAGCCCAATCTCAATGCTCATCAGTGGCATTGGATGGAGTTGCTTTGTGAGTATGATATGGAGATAGAGCATGTGAAGGGAAGGAGAATGTGGTTGTAGATTCACTCTCAGCAGATGGAGACATGTGGTTATGGCCACTTTAATGGGCACATATTTGTGGAGCAGGATTCTACAACAAATTCCCCACGACAACTTTCTACATTGTAGCTAGAGCAAAGATCGAGTCTCAGAGACCCTTGAGGGAATTTTGATGGTTTTTCATTAGAGGTAGATGGCCTTCTCTGGAACAAAGGTCGGATTTATGTTCCCGAGATGGAGGCTTGAGATAGGACATTCTGATAGAGGCACATCATGTACCCTATTCATCCCATCCCGGGGTGAAGAAGATGCACGCCACTTTGAGACAGTTGTATCATTGGAGAGGGGACTTCATAGAGACATGGCTCGTTTGTGTCACATTGTTTAGAGTGCCAGAAAGTGAAGGCCAAGCATCAACATCCAGTGGCCTTCTCTTTCCTCATGCTATACTAAAGTGGAAGTGGGACACCATTTCCATGGACTTCATTATTGGGCTACCAATGTCGAGATACCACCACGACGACCATCATGGTCACGGTGGATAAATTGACAAAAGTGGCTCATTTTTCTCTAGTGAAGACCACCTATACTAGCTAGTGCAGTGGCACGGGTATATCTTGATGAGATTTTCATATTACACGGGATTCCATGGAAGATTATTTGTGACCATGATCCTCTGTATACTTCCCACTTTTGGACTACCATGCAGCATGCCCTCGGACGAGGATCAATTTCAGCACAACATATCACCCCGAGACAGATGGATAGACTGAGTGGGTGAATCAGATCTTAGAGGACATGCTTAGGATGTATGTTATGGATCATCAATCGAGATGGGAGGAGTACCTATACTTGGTGGAGTTTTCCTACAATAATAGTTTTTAGAGTTCGATAGGCATGGATCCTTTTCAGGCATTGTATGGTAGAGAGTGCAAGACACCTCTTAGTTGGGACAAGTTAGAGGACATGGTTTCTCTTGGACCAGCTTTATTACAGGACATGGAGTAGCAGGTGGTTATGATCAGACAAAGACTACAGGAGGCACATGACATAGCAAAAGAAGTATGCAGATCAACATAGGACCGACCGTAGTTTTGATGTGGGCATGAAGGTGTTCCTTCATGTCAGGCCACATAAGAGCCCTATCCATTATGAAAAGGTTCTAAGTTATCTCCTAGATTCATGGGTCCCTTTGAGATCTTGGAGCGTATCGGTCCTTTGGCCTACCGTCTAGCATTGTCCACCTAGCTTGTCTCACATCCATGATGTGTTTCATGTTTTAGTACTTAGGAGATATATTGTAGATCCTTCTCATGTGCTTGGATTGGACCTCATTGCAGGTGTATAATCAGGGGCAGGTGATGGTGGAGCCATTCACATTATAGAGTGTAGGACCCTGGGCCTTCGAGGCAGAGAGATTGACCAAATTCAAGTGCAGTGGGACAGATATGATGAGACTACGGCTACATGGGAGGATGCTACTTTACTACAAGTTCAATTTCCACACCTGTTCTAGTGACTTCCAGGAGGAAGTCAATTCTAAGGGGAGGGGATGTAGTGCCCACTTCCCTTCGACACCTTTTATTATTGATTATGAAACTATTGACTATGCTTATGGATATTATTGTAGTTTTGATTTAGCATGATGTTAGATGTTAGAGCATGGACTATTGTTGTTTTTGATTCATATATGATGCATGTGGATTATTAGAGACACTTTATATTGATGTTGATATGCTATTGACATGGTTATATATATATATATATTTTTTCATACATGTGATATTTTGTCATATTGGTAAACCTAGAAAATTGAACTAATCTTGTGATCATATGGTGATTGATGAAATTGTAAATGATATTGTTACTTGCCTAGATGATGTTGTGATTCATATATAGATGATTTTGGAAGTTATATTTTATATTTATTTTGGATGTTTGATGCGGCCACGAGGCCGAAGGAGGTATTTGTATTTTGCAGGTAAACATGTCACAAAAAACATCGGGGATTGGAGACCAACCACATTGGAATTCTAGATGAATTCAACAAGGGTCACCATGGCAACATGTATTTATTTTGTGTATGTTTGTATTGTTGTTAGGGGTTCCCATGGGGGGATCACCTTCGAATGTGACCAAGGGGTTATGTGTATTATTTTATTTAGTTCCTTTGTTTAATTTTAGTATGTGTTTATTTAGTGATGTATTTCCCTTTATTTATTTAATTAATTGTGTCTAGAATTGTGAGTAATCATGTTGTTAAATAAATTAATTAAAATGGGTCAAAATAATGTATTTATTAGATTTGATGGCTCTTGGATTAAGTGTTGTAAGTGATGTGTAAGTAACTTTGAGTGTGAAACACTCCACCTTCCTTTTGAAATTCGGATCTGTCCTTAGGGGCTGATTTTGGAGGCTTGTGGGACAAGTTAAACTTGTCCCACACCTCTTAAATTATTACACCAACCTTACCTATGGGTTGGGGAGTCAAAATTAGGCTTCATGATGTATTTTTGGAAGACAAGTTGTAAACTTTTATTGCACTTTCTTACATGTATTTAATTTTGGTCCTTAAGGGGTGTGGGCTTGGATTGTGTGTGTAAGTAAAACTGTCATTTATCCACCCACTTATTTATTGTGCTTTGGAGTTTGAAGTTGACTTGTGAGGTGGAGTTGAGGATGTGTGATGTGGCATCCTACATGGATCCACCTCATCCTCCTCTCTCCTTTTCTATTTATTCGAATTCTTTTGCTTTTTGGGGTTACTTCATTGGGTTACTTCATTTTGATTTTGTGCTCTTGCAATTGGAGAGAGCTGGAGATTTTGAATGCTTGTGGATTGTTGGAGTTTTGGACTATTTGGATTGGAAAAAGCTTGTTGTTGAACTTTTGAACCAAGCTCTATCATGGAGAGGTAGGAGCTTGACTCTTGTAAAAGATTTCTTTTCTATCTTGTGCACATGTGAATGTTTTTGAATGTATTGGTATGTTTGTTAGTTGGTTGGGTAGATTTCCTAGGTGTGGTGTAGGAGAAGACTATGAGGATCTTTGTGGGGAGGCATAAGAGTTTTGGGGAGGCATAAGAGTTATCTTGTGGAGGGATTTTGGGATTGGGTTCCACCTTGGAAAATAAATAGCTTGCATTTCTTACTCGTTATGGGGTGCCATAAGAGTGTTGGGGAGGCATAAGAGAATGGGAGGTATAAGAGGTACTTTGGGAGGCATAAGAGAATGGGAGGTATAAGAGGTACTTTGGGGAGGCATAAGAGTTTTCAGGGGTTTTGAGATGAATATATTGGTGGGTTTTTAAGGTGGACACCCATATCCCATTGGGAGGTATAAGCAGCTTCCCCCATAGATCTTTCTCCTTTGGCTTGTGCATGATGAAGCTTGAGTATTTTGTTGATGTTCTTCCTTTGGTTGTAACTATAGTATTTGGACTATGTGTTTGATTGTGAAATTTGGCTTTGTGATTGTGGAAGTCTGTTTATTTCCATGAGTTGAATCCATCTTTCATTGTAATGTGGTTGGGGCTTAGGGGCCAATGAGGAGGATGAATTCTACTCTTCATTGGAATTCTTTGTTGGGTGGAGAGCGTTGACTCTCCCCCTTTTTTGTTGTGATCAAATTGGAAGCAAGGTGGATCTCTTTGGTTGCTGTTTTTTACAAGCTCGTGTTGAAGACCAAGTTCAAAGTTCTCGGCAGTTCTTCTTATTGTAAAATTTTTCCCACTTTAAGTGGATGAATTTTTAATATTATTTGTGGAGAAAAGTTTTTTTTGTTTTGGAAATGGGATCTACATTTGAATGAGAAAGATATATTTTGTAATCTGTTTTGATGAATGAAAAAAAAATTGTAAAATAAATTATTTCAATTTAATAGAAGATGTATTATTTTCCACAATTGGTGTTGTTCGTATTTTGAAATCTGTTTGAAATATATTGTGAAATCTTAGTTCGAAAATTTGAAAAATATGTATGAAGAAATATTGCATCCCTCTGTGTTTTCAAAATGCATGTTTTTGGAAAATACAACCACATTCTTATTTTCACATATGGATTGAAGGAAGGCTAAAAATTGTAAGATTAGATTGGAATGAACTTAGATATTTAGAGTATGGTAAATGAAAATGGATTAATTCGAGTTTAAGTATGCAGATTTTAATTTAGAATTACAGTAAAAATGAAATAAATAATAGAGAAATGCATGGATTAAACTACAACAATGGGAAATAAGTTAGAAACATTAATTTTAACCTAAGGATGATCAAAACAAATCCCATAATAAATTACATTGCTTAAGAAATTCACATAGAATTAAATTAATCGGGAAATTTCTGATAAAAAAAACACGCATGTATTAAAAAGATGAATTAAATTTGAATTTGAAATCTTAACCAAAATCAATCAATCCTTGCAATCCATTCTAAATATTTCCAAGTGCAACTCTCCATGCTTGTTTGGTGTGTTGAAGAAGAAAGAATGGTGGATTGAGTTAATTCTGGTAGTTAAAAAGTTCAATTCACATTGTTAATGGAAGAAAAGACATTTTCTTAAAATTCACCCATCTATGTTGGTCAAAAATAAAATTCTAAGCTTGTTTTGCAAAGAGGAGGTTGATATCTTTCCAAAAAGTCCTCATTTGCTCAAATCCAAGCTTCCAGTCAAAAGTTATGGCCAAAGTTTTGCTTCGTTTCTAAGTTCAAATATTTACTTTTACAAAATTTCCTCCGCGGCCCCGCACCAGACTTCACTTTTGGCAAAAAAAAAACTTCAGCAAGTTCGCAGCCCACACCTTCTAAATTCTTCAATTTTTGAAAAATTGGCAAAAATTTCAAATCCTCCCCGACGGTCCGCCTTCCCACAAGTCACCGTTGGTCGACACATGGCTTCTTTAGGCATAGGCGGAGGCACAAAGGTTGTTTTTAACCCTTTACGCTTTCTTTTCAAAAATTCAAAATTTCTAAGTTTCCCTCGACAGTCTGCTCCCCCGCTTGTAACCTTGGCTTGACACATGGCTTTTCTAGGCATTAGTGGAGGCACGAATCATTTTAAAACTTTTTGCCTTTCCAAAATAAAGGGGCTAAAAATCCTAAATGCATCCGGCGACTTTGCCTTCTCATTTTGGTTAGAATTTTGGACATGTGTCCCTTTCGCACTTAGGTTTAAATTTCCTTCTTTTGGCACGAATCCCCACTATGGGTGCGCAGTGGTAAATTGCACTTTTTACCCAAAAAAATGGCAAAAGCGCTAAGTTTTCTCCCCAAGCCCGTCGGTCGGCAGCGATCTTTCCCATCTTCATTATCATCTTGTCTACACGTATCTACAATAGAAGAAACAATATTTATAGGGGTGTGCCCCTATATCCTCCAAGAGAGGAAGAAGAGACTCATAAAGTTAATCCATACCCTCTCTAGTTTCAGCAGATATTGGAATAGGGTTCCCAAAACCCAAACTATGAGCTTCTCCCATTTATGACATCAAAGAACCACTAGCATGATCATAAATTGCTTCAGTTTTATTCATTACTACTATAACATAAAAATTTGATGCATGTTTCCTTAGCCATTTTGCAACCTCCATATCTACGGATGGAGTCCATGTCTGCCACCAATCAGAAATATAGCCATGAGAGACTTTCCAAGCACGTTTGCTGGAAAACTTGCGATCAATCTCTATAAAACCACGTTTAAAAAAAAAAAGACATTTTGTGAAACAGTTCACCCACTCTATGCAAGGTTCCATATTTTGCATACACGTCTACCAGAGTATTTGAAACTACAACATCTGACAAAATCCTCTATCCTTTATGATTTGTTGGATATCCTTGCCCTATTGTTGAAGCTCCACGTGGGCTCTGTGTAGAGGTGAGCCCCCAAACAGACCCTCTCTGCCATACAATGAATGGAAATCAAAATGGTTTCACGTAGAGGAAGAGTGAAAGAGATGAATCTTGCAAGACATAAGTGGGATAACAGAAATGAAACTTTTAATGTCTTAATATTTATAAAGAATACTCAAAATCAAAGCTAAAGAGCAGGAACGATGAAGTGTAACAATCAAATACCCAAACAAGATTTTACAAAGGTTATAGTACATGTAGCACATTTGCTAAAAGTAGAAGAGGCAAATCCAATACAACATTACATTACACCTGAGTGAATGCCTCTTAATCCTTAATATGTTCTTCTTCTTTTTATTTTTCCTACAACAAACAATATAGTGACATGTAACAACTTGTAGTTCCCATGACATCACCAATAAGTCTAGTTTTTCACTAAATATTTTAACTTGACATGGTTGGGAGGATGCGTGCCGGGGGAAAGGATCGAAAGGGTGTCCTATACACCTACAACCCTACAATGCTATTATAACATCTATGAATTATTTATTCTCCCATACGTCTCCTCCAACATGCCTCCTTTCTACATTCTCAACCACCATTTTTACTTCTTCACCAACCTTAATAATTTCACTTCTACTACCATTTCTCCAATTTAATTTTATTTATGTTTAATATTTACTTCATTTGATTAGATGTGCACTACATAAAACCTCTCACCCATGTACAAGTATAAAAATTCAATGTTTAAGAATTTGAACCCATATTCAAGTATTTGTTTCAACCAGTGTAACTCAAAGTTATTATTTTTAATCTTTGGTGCTCATTTTGACCTCTCACCATTTTTCCCTAATTTTCCTCTGATCTACGTGTTGTGAAACACTTTATTTCTCGATATGGATGCTTTGAAAACTTTTACCTCCATTTGAATGCCCCGAGTTATTTGTAGAATCCATTGTCATGTTCCTCCTTGAAGAAGTCTCTCGAGTTTGCCTATTTTTCCCTAATTTCTTCAAAATCCGTGGGCTTTGTCGTTTTTCCTATTTTTCCTCGACCATGGAAGCTTGAAAATGATCGATTTATATTTGTATGCCTTTGAAAATCCAAATCCATGGTCAAAAGATGCTTAAAACCATGATCCACATAGTTTTGTTTCAAAAGTTTTCATCCTTAGCAAAAAAATTGGGTTATGAGTATGAATGGTGAATTTATGTGTTTTGACGGTTTGACGGGTGTCTTTTTCTGTCAAATTTATTCCTTAGTGTTCAACACTATGTGGCTTTATTTGGTTGGTCGTGGATGGTAGGTGAATGCTTTAACTTATCACTTTTTACTTTTTGGGAAAAAGGCAAATTTGGTCCCATAGCTCCGCTCAAATCTAATTGGTTCTTTTGGTGCTTACGTGGCTTCTTCCAATTGGATGGGGCACGAGGGGGTTTGTTTTTGAACTTTTTCTTTTTGGTTACTTTGGAAAAAGTTTAAACTCACCCCGTGGCCCCACCAGGAGTTGATTAAAGAAAAATTTAAGTGGTGCGTGGAAAAATTCTTACCTTGACCTTGCAGAAGGACACCTGGCAAAGTTAAAGGCAGAGATGCGGGCCTTCAAAGGAAAGTTGGATGTTTTGCCTCTTGGTAAGATGGAGTAAAATTCTAAAATAGAAGTGCGCCCCCACCAAATCATTTTTGAAGCCTTAAGGTTTTGGAGAAGCACTAAGAGGAAACATGGGGAGCCCGCGCTCTTTCAAGATATCAATTTTTTGGGACAATCTCAAGGTGTGCTATAGTGACACATGGCAGTTTGACAAGTCAAAAGGAATGGGGAAGTGGACCATCGGGGGAAGCTTAGAAATTTTGCCTCTTATGCCCAAAAGGGTTAAATATCGAAAATGGCCTGCAAGCCCGATGAAGGAAAGGTCAAAGCTTGCTCTAGTCAAAGGCGAAGGTGTGGACCCACAGAGGAAAGTTGGAAAATTTTCCTTTTGAGAGAAAAGAGTTAAAAGTAAAAAGGGAATCGTGGTTCCGCTGGGACCCACATTGGGGCACATGTCAGAAGCATTTCTCAAGGGTGGAGCTGCGGGGGAAACTTGGAAAATTTTCCTTTTTCCAAAAATATGAAGGTCAAATGACAGAATTTTTCCACGTTTCCTTTGGGATCCACCTTAGGACACGTGTTAGGCCCATTTCTCGAAAGCAAAGGTGTGGAGCAAAATGTAATTTTTACATTTTTCAAAAGGTCGAAGAGGTTAAAGGAAGCCCCCGAGCCCTTTTTGAATCTTCCACGTGGACGTCCCACATTCAAATCAAAGATCAATGACAAATGAGTGTCTAAATCTGATTTCCCCCTTTTTCTATAAAAATCTTGGAAGTGCGAGTCTTCATGATTTCTTGTTATTTTCTACATGCCAAACAGAGGGATGAGTTAATTTTGATATATAAAGTTTGGTGGGAGAGATCTGGAGATGTCTTTTGCCATTAAAATGGTTTGACTATCGGCTCGATCCGATTTTTCTTTTTCTTCTCCCAAGCATGCAAGGAGCTAGATTTGACAGATTAGGGGTGGAAGTGGTTGGTGAATTGAAGAAAGAGTAATCTACCATGGAAGGAGTTGAATGTAGGAAGTAATCGATAAGATCTGCCCCCTCGAGCACTGGTGACTTTTTTACGTATCAGATTCGGGAATCGTGATCGTGATCATGGTGAGAATTGGTACACTCAATGTTTGGATATTTTGGGGAAAAGGGGGTCTGTTGTAAATGCTATAAATGGCACGAATTCATCATGTAAATGGTTGGGAGTTTTTAGAGACGTCAGGACTGAGTTTTCTAAGAGAAAATCTTGACAGAGCCCATCCTTTTTGAGAAGCCATCTAAGAAGCCTGTATATCTCTCTTTGTGTCAAATTTAATTGTGTCAAGGTGGTTGTAATTGTAAAGCCATTGAAAATATTTGAGATTGTTCTGGAAACTTTCCCTTGCTGATAAATTTGATCAAACTTGAGTTATTCTGTATTAATCTTGAGTAAAGTGTATTTATTTCATCTCTGAATGCATGCGAGTAGTTTTTCTTGTTTTTGTTGCAATATTGTACCAAAATCTGGTCTAATCACACATGTCTCAATCCTGTGATAGTTTAGTGGCATTATCAATTTCATTTCTCAGAAGAGCCTTCATCTGGGAGTGAGATAAATGGTTTAAAATCACTTTTCTTTCATTTTTTTGACAGAGATTATCTGTAAGCCTCTGGGTGTACCTCAGGTGTGGTTTGGTTTGAATCTTGGTGCTTCATTGGGTTCTATGAATCGAGCCTTCATGATAGAATCCCATAAGTTGTATGAAAGAGTGATAATCTGGGCCTCCATCGAAGCACATATTCTAGTTGAAGAAACATTTTTAAATTTTTGTAGCATTTTGTTGGTTGAATCTTTCCATTTTACATAAGGTCTCAAGTATCCGGTGAGTCAAGTTCATTCTATCTCCCCTCCCACCAAAATATATTTAAAAACATTTAATCATACCCAAACTACCCTTATTTTTTCTTTGTATGCCCACACAACACCAAAGTTCATTTGCTAAAGTATGCGAATGCATCAGATTCCAAATGTCTTTAGTAACCTTTGCCTTCTTTGTGAAAATATCTCCATAATCTAAAAGTGACAACTCGTGAGAGTCGATTTGGTGAGTTGATCATATTTTCCCCAAGGTCTTCTCTACAAAATTTATGCAAAAGAAAGGTACCCGTGTCTCCTTTCAAACAATAGATGTTACAAAACAGGTTCTCTTACCTTGGTTGAAAGGCACAACCTAAAATAGTTAGGACAAGATCACATCCTTTTAAGGTCCTATCCATCTCTCCACAAACCCAAGTAACAAAGGGACAATTAGATTTTCTCTTTGAGTACAAAATGACATATATTTATGATCTATCTGCCTCTAAGCTCCCTGTTGAATATGTGTTGTTGCTTGGCTTGAAAAGGAGAAAAAATTTGGATACCAACACTAGTGGCGCCGTTTCCGGGGATGAAGAATGCAATATCAAGACTAATTTGTTAATTTGCTTCCAGTTCATATTCTTTTGAGCCCATCACCAACATCGTGGTGCCGTTTCCGGGACTTGTTTTGAATTATTGGGAACTAATTTGTATCATTGAAAATAATTTTTGATCCACTTCCAGTTCATATCTATTTGACTCATAAACAATACCAACACCAATGGCATCGCTTTACGATGATTTGATTCACGTTGCCGGGGATGAAGAATGTGATATCAAGACTAATTTGTTAATTTTCTTTTAGTTCGTATTCTTTTGATCCCATCAACAACACTAGTGGCGCCATTTCTCGGGGATGAAGAATGCAATATCAAGACTAATTTGTTGATCTGCTTCATATTCATATCTATTTGACTTGTCAACAACACCGCTGTGTCGTTTATCTGGGAACCGCTTTTTGAAAAGTTATGAGAATTGATTTGTTCGTTGAGATACGCTTCACACTCGACCCTAGTAAACATTTCTTGTATACTCTAAAGTGCCAGTGATCCATTTTAAATATTATCCTGTGTTTGACCCTATACGAGATTTCAAGTTACAAGTGTTGTATGCAACTCCTCCAGTCTCTACAAGTTTTTACATTATTATTCATTGATAAATTTTGATAAAGGAAGGTTAGAGATTTCATTCCTAGTTTATAAGTGCTGATAGACATTTGACAGAGCATACTCTAGTGTATTTGCACAACTAAGGTGGAAATAATTTCTAGATAACTCTATTGATTCTTGGGTTGAGATGAACAATGCATTTAGATTGCAATATCGTGACAGGGATTGACCCTAGGTTTCTTCTATCATAATTTGAGAATATCAATAAAAATCCTAATGAGTTAGTATATCATTTCAACACAAGGTTCAATAAGACCTTGAGGAGATTGCATGTTAGGATAAGGCCATGTGATGAATCATGTTTGATCAAATACACAGATGCATTTGATAAAAATGCTGCTTACTACTTGAGTGACAAGAACCCTACCAACTTGAGGCTTGCATTCACTATGGCCCTACAAATAGAGAATAATATCAAGTCAATAGGAAAACCTCCTAAGAGGGATGGTGTGAAGCTAATTAATCTAGAAAATCCTCAGGCTAGTAAGGCTGCTAATTTGGAAGAAGTTGTGAAGACTTTGGTAGGGGTTGTCAAAGAAATTTCCTACAAACTAGCCCAAGATGAGAAAGGATTTGGCCAGAGCTCACAAGGAAAACACAAGAAACAAGGCCAATAAATATTTACAAATCATCAAAGATCTGATGATAGAGGTAAGGGACCTATTGGATTTGGAAATAGGCAGCCCCAGGGCATAGAAAATAGAATGGTGCTTCTGTTGTGGAAGAAACAGAGGTCAGTGATTGGTGTGATAGATGTTTCATGCCCCATGATCCTTGTGAAGAAGATTAACATGAAGAAGAACAAGCTGATGATAACAATGATGATGATGTTTACATGATGGCTTGCTCCACCAGCTCACAACAAGGGGTAACCTCAACTGAGGTGTTAAGTGCTAGAATTGCTACCTCTTTTTGGGACTGCATTCATAGGGTACATATTATTCCTCTCTCTCATACTTTAGAAGTATATACTATACAAGCTTTTGAATTGCCCAATAATGACTTTGAATATCTAAGTGCTTTAATGATAAAAAAGTATGATGGAGGAATCCCATATGAGGAAGAAAGGCAACTTGCTGCTCAAGAAAAGGAGCACAACATAAGAAGTAGGGTTTTCAAAGGTGTAGGGCCTCAAGCCAAACCAAAAGCTCCCTTACTTTCAAAAATTCTTAAAGAGGCTCCCAAGAAAGATGCATCTACCAAAGGCCTTGTAGTTTCAAGGATAAATCATATCCCTCCTCATGCCCAAGTTGTCAAAAATCCTGTACCACCTAATGAGTGTGTTGGTTTTCCTTCCAATACTACATTGCCTAAGAATGTACCATATGACATTGCCTAAGTTTTAAGTCAAATCAAAGTTTTAGTCCCAATTGTTGAGTTGCTTAGGATTCCTAAGTAAAAAGGAGAGCATTTGAATATTTGGGATTGAAAGAAGAGAAGACTGCCTTAGGGAGAAATGTGAACATTGTGGAGAATCCTCCAATCATTGAAGAGTTTGAGACACCACCAGCATTGGAGGAGCTAGCTGAACTTCCTGAGGTTTATCTGGGGACATCCTTGGTAGACTCTCAGCTGAATGTGGACCCATTCTTCACCACTCTGATCATCAAGGATAGGCTGCTCCATAACTGTATGTTTGACTCAGGGGCATCATGCAATGTCATGCCTCTGGAAGTCATGAATGAGCTGAATATTAAGGTAATAACAACATATGGGAAGTGCACTGCCATGGAATCCAGAGAAGTGCCAATAGTGGGATGTGTGAAGGGTTTGGTGGTGCAACTTGCAGCCTATCTAGGAAAAAATCTGAAACTTGATGTTGTCATAGTTGATTGCCCAGCCAAGTGGGGTATGTTGTTATCAAGACAATGGGCTGCTAGTGTTGGTGGGAGTGTCCAAATGGATATGTACTATGCCATCATCCAAATTGAGGATAGCCTTGTCAGGTTGTATGGAGAGAAGAAAATGTCGCACCTTATTGAGGATCCCAACAATGCATCCTATGAAGTATTGTACATAAATGTTGATGCTGACAACTTTGTGGGATTTGATGATGGAAAGGAGCACAAGATTGAAGAATGCAAATTCCTTGAGCAGAAATCTCTCCTTGGAATCTATTTTTGATGGAGCTTGCTCCAAGTTTGGGAACGGTGTTGGTGTTTTCCTACTCTCTCTAGGTTAGGAAAGGTTCATTTTTTCCTTCAAGATTAACTTTGAGTGTAGTAACAACACTGATGATTATTAGGAACTGTTGTTAGGTTTAAGAATTGCTTGGAAGTATGGCATCAGAGACATTATTGTCAAAGGAGATTCGAGTTAGTTGTCAAGCAAGTCAGAAAATTGTATGCAAAAAAGAATCAACAAATGAAGAAATACAAGCATGTAGTTTGGGACTTCATTGAGATGTTTGAATCCTTCAACATTGTGCATCATGACAAAAATTTCAATGATTTGGCTGAAAAACTTGCAGTGATGGGGTATCGGTTTGAAAACTATACACTGTCCCCATATTGTGAATATGAGGTTGATGTATTGACAAGACCCTCTGTCCCTGATAATATTAAGCACTGGCAGGTTTTTGATAATTATGCTCAGATCAGAAGATTTTTGTAAAACAAGGGGGATTTTTCTGATCGCACATTAATTTGGAGCCAATGGTATGTACAACAAAGGAAAAGGAAACCTTGTTTGGAAAGGTCATCATCCAGCTAAAGACCAATACCATTCCTAGAGGGCTGGTTACTCTTGAGTCCAATTTTGATAATGCTAATCACATTACTAATGATGCATGGCAACCTCCGGGGATGTTGAGGAGCATGACCTTGGGACAAAGGAGAAGCCAAGGAAAATTTGGTTAGGCAACAATCTCAAAGAAGGAGGAAAATCAATCATACATCCAATTATTAAGGAAATACCAAGATTGCATGGCTTGGACCTATTCTCGAACTAAAATCATATAGAGAGGACCTTTTTCAACATGAGATTCCCTTGAGTCTAATGTAAAGCCATTTAGGAAGAAACAAAGACTAATAAATCCACTTCTATCTTTTAAAATGTAAGAGGAACTCAAGAAACTAAGAGATGGAGGGATTATCCACCCACAAGGTACTCTTCTTGGGTTGCAAAACCTAGTGCCGGTAAGAAAGAAGAATGGTGACATCAGTCATGTGTGTAGATTTCATGAATCTAAACAAGGCTTCAATGAAGGACAATTATCCTTTACCAAAAATGGAACACATGTTACAATTAGTGACTGGTTCGGAGTTTCTCTCTACTTTAGATGGTTTCTCTGGTTATAAGTAGGTCGTGGTAAAAGAATCAGAAAGGATCAAGATAGCCTTCACTACTCCACAGGGAACATATGTGTATGTCAAGATGCCATTTGGTTTGATGAATGCTGGAACCACTTTTTAGAGAGCATTGGATGTTGCTTTTTTGGTTACATCAATGAGTTTATTGTTGTTTACCAAGATGATGTAACAATGTTTTCAAGAAAGAGAAGTGACCACTTGCTGCACTTGGAGAAGATGCTGATAAGATGTAGGGAATATGGCATCTCACTCAATCCAAAGAAATTCCATTTTGGAGTGCGAAGGAAAAATTATTTGGTCACATTGTGTCACAAGAAGGAGTGATGATTGATTTAGAAAGAGTGGAGGCCATCAAAAAGTCCCAATTCCAAGAACCAAGAAAAGAATTTAGTCCTTCTTTAGGAAGATAAACTTCATTAGAAGATTTATATCAAACTTTGTTGAGTTGACCATCCCAACCACTTCCATGCTAAAGAAGGACCATGTCATCAAATGGGAGGAGGTCATGTCATCCAAGCTTTCAATGGAATCAAAGAGGCACTAAAGCATGCTCCTATTCGGCAGCTCCAGTTATAAGAAGCCTTTCTAGGTATTTTACTTTGCTTCGTAGAACACTATTGCTTCATTCCTGCTGCAGAAGGATGATGAAGGGGCTGAGAGGCCAATCACATTTTTTAGTAAGGCCTTGGAGGGGGCTGAGCTGAAGTACACTATCATGGAAAAGAAGGCATTTTCCTTAGTAAAATAAATAAAGGTTTTCAGTGCCTTAAATTCTAAGTTCAAAGGTGGTTGCTTATGTTCCCCATACCATGGTAAAGGACATCTTGTCAGAGATGGAAGTATCAAGAAAAAAATGTAGATGGGTGAAAAAGTTGCAAGAATATGATATGGATATCCAAACCACCAAGTTGGTGAGAGGTTTGGGCCTAGCCAAGCTTATGGCTGAGAACAACTTGTAGACTACTGAGGTAAATGAGGTTGAGAAAGAAAAGTCAGGTTTTTTGAAAAATTGATGAATTCTAATGGTACAATGATGTGATGTTCTATCTCGTACATTTAAACTCGCCCGAGCATTTAAATAAGAACCGAGAAAAGAGCTCTTAAGTTGGCTTCCCATAAATATGTCATTATTGATTTTGGTTTGGCATGGAAGAACCCGGAGGAGTCCTCTTAAGATGCATCATCAAGATGAAGCCCCAAATAATTACTGACCTCCATGGAGGAGTTTGTGGGGGAATTTTTCTGCAAGAGTCACAACACACAAGATCATAAGGGCTGGTTATTGGTGGCCAACTATTTTTAAGGATGCAACCATGTTGGTCGAAGATGTGAGAGTTGTTAACATTTCTCCGGAAGAATAAAAGCTTCAGGCTCCCTAACTTTGCAGCTTGTATCAATTAAAGCCCCATTCAAGCAATGGGGAATGAAATTCATTGGTGACATTTCGACCCTTCAAGTGCTAGCCATAAGTAGATTCGTGTAGCCACCGACTACTTTACCAAATGGGTGGAAGCAATCCCCACCAAGAAGGAAACACACCAAATTGTCATGGACTCTCTATTAAACCATATTATCTACAGGTTTGGGGTGCCAGTCAAGATTGTTGCTGACAATTCCATGAGATTTAGAGCTAAGCGTTTGATGGCAATGTGCAAGGAGTATGGGATCAACCTAACATATGCCTCCAATTATAATCCACAAGGAAATGGACAAGCTCAGTCCAGTAACAAAAACCTATTGAAGATTATCAGAAGAACATTGGAGCAGAACAAGAGAAAGTGGGGTGAATAATTGAAATTTTTATTTGGGCAGATAGGATCACTGTCAAGAGGGTCACTGGAAAGAGTCCATTTAAGTTGATATATGGGACTCAGGCCCTACTTTCCCTTCATATGCAACTATCTTCATACCAGTTCATTCAATAGCTGGAGGATAAGGAGATAAGTCCTTATGATGCTCGTATTAACCAAATTGTTGAGCTTGATGAGGAGATAAGGGCATCACACTGGTGTTGGTATCCAATTTTTTTCTCCTTTTCAAGCCAAGCAACAACACAGATTCAACAAGATAGATCATAAATATATGTTGTTTTGTAAACAGGGAGAAAATATAACTGTCTCTTTATTACTTAGGTTTGTGGAGAGATGGATAGTACCTTAAAAGGATGTGATCTTATCCTAATTATTTTAGGTTGTGCCTTTCAACCAAGGTAAGAGAACCTATTTTGTAACCTCTGTTGTTTGAAAGGAGACACATGTACCTTTCTTTTGCATTAGTTTCATAGAGAAGACCTTGGGGAAAATATGATCAACACACCAAATCTGACTCTCATGAGTTGTCACTTCTAGATTATGGAGATATTTTCACAGCAAGGAAAAGGTTACTAAAGACATTTGGAATCCTGATCTGCTCTGCATACTTTAGAAAATGAACTTTGGTCTTGTGTGGGCATACAAAGCAAAAATAGGGGTAGTCTAGGTAGGATTAGATGTTTTTTACATATATTTTTGGTGGGAGGGGAGATAGGATGAACTTCACTCACCATATCCTTGAGAGCTTATACAAAATGGAAAGATTCAACAAACAAAATGCCACAAAAAGTTACAAAAATTTCTTCAACTATAATATGTGCTTTAATGGAAGCCTAGATTAGCACTCTTTCATACAACCTATGGGATTCTATCATGAAGGCTCGAGTCAAAAAACCCAATAAAGCACCAAGATTCAAACCAAACCATGCCTGAGGTACACCTAGAGGCTTATAGATAATATCTGTCAACAAAATGAAAGAAAAGTGATTTTAAACCGTTTATCTCACTCCCATATGAAGGCTCTTCTGAGAAATGAAATTACAGATGCCACTAAACTATCACAAGGATTGAGACCTATGTGATTAGACCAGATTTTGGTACAAGATTGCAACAGAAACAAGAAAAACTACTCGCATGCATTCAGAGATGAAATAAATACACTTTACTCAAGATTAACACAGAATAACTCAAGTTTGATCAAATTTATCAGCAAGGGAAAGTTTCCAGAAAAATCTCAAAGTTTGTTAATGGTTGTACAGTTACAACACCTTGACATGATTGAATTTGACAAAAATATAGATATATAGGCTTCTTAGATGGCTTCTCAAAAAGGATGGGCTCTGTCAAGCTTTTTCTCTTAGAAAATTCATTCTTGACGACTCCAAAAACTCCCAACCATTTACATGATGAATTTGTGCCATTTATAAAATTTACAATAGACCCCCTTTTCCCCCCAAAAATCCAGACATTGAGTGTACCAATGCTCACCATGATCACTATCATGATTCCCAAAATCTGATCCGTAAAAAGTCACCAGTACTCGAGGGGGTAGATCTTATCGATTACTTCCCGCATTCAAATCCTTCTATGGTAGATTACTCTTTCTTCAATTCACCAACCACTTCTGCCCCTAGTTTTTCAAATCTAACCCCTTGCGTTCTCAGGAGAAGAAAAACAGAAAATACGATCGAGCCCGAGAGTTAGACCATTTTAATAGCGAAAGACATCTCCAGATCTCTCCCACCAAACTCTAGATATCAAAAATTAACTTGCCTCTCTATTTGGCATATAGAAAATACTAAGAAATCATGAAGACTCACACTTCTAGACGTGTTTAAGTAAAATGGGGGGAAAATCAGATTCAGACTCTCAGCTTCCATTGATCTTAACTTTGAATTTTGGCCATCCACATGGAAGATTCAAACCTTAGAAATAAACCCGGGGGTTCCCTCTGAGTGTTTACAACTTTTGAAAAAATGTAAAAATTTTACATTTTTCTCCGCACCTCCGCTTCTAAAAATGGGCCTGACATGTGTCCTAAGTTGGGTCCCAGCAGAACCGCACTTCTTTTTATGCCTTTAACTCTTTTCTCTCAAAAGGAAAATTTTCCAATTTTCCTCCGTAGGTTTGCACCTTCGCCGTCGACTAGATCAAGCTTTGACCTTTTTTCTGTTAGGCTTGCAAGCCATTTTTGATATTTAACCCTATTGGGCATAAGAGGAAAAAAATTTAAGTTTCCCCCAATGGTCCGCTTCCCCATTTATTTTGACTTGTGAAACCGCCATGTGTCACTATGGCACACCTTGAGATGGTCCCCAAAAATTGATATCTTGAAAGAGCGCGGGCTCGCCATGTGTCCTCTTGGCACTTCTCCAAAACCTTAAGGCTTCAAAAATGATTTGGTGGGGGCGCACTTCCATGTGTCACTAGTGTTGGCATCCAAATTTGTTCTCCTTTTCAAGCCAAGCAAGAATACGATTCAACAGGAGCTTAGAGGCGATAGATCATAAATATATATCATTTTGTACTGGGAGAAAATCTAACTATCCCTTTGTTACTTGGGTTTGTGGAGAGATGGATAGGACCTTAAAAGGATGTGATCTTGTCCTAACTATTTTAGGTTGTGCCTTTCAACCAAGGTAAGAGAACCCGTTTTGTAACCTCTATTGTTTGAAAGGAGACACGGTACCTTTCTTTTGCATAAATTTTGTAGAGAAGACCTTGGGGAAAATATGATCAACTCACCAAATCTTACTCTCACGAGTTGTCACTTTTAGATTATGGAGATATTTTCACAAAGAAGGCAAAGGTTACTAAAGACATTTGGAATCCTGATCCGCATTCGCATACTTTAGCAAATGAACTTTGGTGTTGTGTGGGCATACAAAGAAAAATTAGGGGTAGTGTTGGTATGATTAGATGTTTTTTAAATATATTTTGGTGGGAGGGGAGATAGAATGAACTTGACTCACCTGGATACTTGAGACCTTATGTAAAATGGAAAGATTCAACCAACAAAATGCTACAAAAATTTAAAAAGTTTCTTCAAATAGAATATGTGCTTCGATGGAGGCCCAGTTATTATCACTCTTTCATACAAATTATGGGATTCTATCATGAAGGCTCGAGTTAGAGAACCCAATGAAGCACCAAGATTCAAACCAAACCACTCCCGAGGTACACCAAGAGGCTTATAGATAATCTCACAACAAAATGAAAGAAAAGTGATTTTAAACCATTTATCTCACTCCCGGATGAAGGGTCTTCTCGAGAAATGAAATTGCAGATGCCACTAAACTATCACAAAAGATTAAGACCTATGTGATTAGACCAGATTTTGGTACAAGATTGCAACAAAAAAAGAAAAACTACTCGCATGCATTCAGAGATGAAATAAATACATTTTACTCAAGATTAACACATAATAACTCAAGTTTGATCAAATTTATCAAAGAAGGGAAATTTTCCGAACACTCTCAAAGTTTGTCAATGGTCAGTACACTTACTGCAACCACCTTGACATGATTAAATTTTACACAAAGAGAGATATACAACCTTATAGACAACTTCTCAAAAAAGGATGGGATCAGTCAAGATTTTTCTCTTAGAAAACTCAGTCCTGACCTCTCCGAAAAACTCCCAACCATTTTCACAATGAATTCATGCCATTTATAGAATTTACAACAGACCCCCTTTTCCCCCCAAAAATCTATACATTGAGTGTACCAATGCTAGCCATGATCATGATCACGATTCCCAGAATCTGATTTGTAAAAAGTCACTAGGTGCTCGAGGGGGCAGATCTTATCGATTAATTCCCACATTCAACTCCTTCCATGGTAGATTACTCTTTCTTTAATTCACCAACCACTTCGCACTCGTAATGCTTCAATCTGTCTCCTTGCGTGCTTGGGAGAAGAAAAATGGAAAATTAGATCGAGCCTGATAGTTAGACCATTTTAATGGCGAAAGATGTCTCTAGATCTCTCCCACCAAACTTTAGATATCAAAATTAACTCGCCCCTCTGTTTAGCGTGTAGAAAATAACAAGAAATCATGAAGACTTGCACTTCTAGGATTTTTATTGAAAAAATGGTGGGAAAATCAGATTTAATCATTCGAATCTTTGTTGATCTTTGATTTGAATGTGGGCCGTCCATGTGGAAGATTTAAAAACAGGCTCGGGGGCTTCCATTGACCTTTTCTGACCTTTTGAAAAAATGTAAAAAATTTACATTTTGCTCTACACCCCCGCTTCTGAAAAATGGGCCTGACACGTGTCCTAAGGTGGATCCCAAAGGAAACATGGAAAAATTCTATCTTTTGACCCTCTTTTGGAAAAAGGAAAATTTTCCAAGTTTCCCCACAGCTCCACCCTTGAGAAATTCTTCGACACATGCCCCAATGTGGGTCTCAAATGGAACCATGCTTCCCTTTTTACTTTTAATTTTTTTCTCTCAAAAGGAATTTTTTCCAACTTTCCTCCGCAAGTCCACATCTCCGCGTTTGACTAAAGTAAGCTTTGACCTTTCCTTCATCGGGCTTGTGGGCCATTTTTGATATTTAACCCTTTTGGGCATAAGAGGAAAAATTTCTAAGTTTCCCCGATGGTCTGCTTCCCCATTCCTTTTGACTTGTCAAACTACCATGTGTCACTATGGCGCACCTTGAGATGGTCCCCAAAAATTGATATCTTGAAAGAGCACAGGCTCGCCATGTGTCCTCTTGGTGCTTCTCCAAAACCTTAAGGCTTCAAAAATGATTTGGCGGGGGCACGCTTCCATTTTAGACTTTTACTCCATTTTTCCAAGAGGTAAAACATCCAACTTGCCTCCGAAGGCCCGCATCTCCACCTTCAACTTTGCCAGGTGTCCTTCTGCGGGGTCAAGGTAAGACTTTTTCCACGTGCCACTTAAATTTTGCTTTAATCAAATTCTGGTGGGACAGCGGGGCGAGTTCAAACTTTTTGCCAAAGTAGCGAAAAAGAACAAGTTTAAAAAAAAACCCACCGTGTCCCATCCAATTGGAAGAAGCCATGTAAGCACCAAAAGAACCAATTAGATTTGAGCGGAGCTACGGGACCAAATTTTCCTTTTTACCCAAAAAGTAAAAAAAGATAAGTTAAAGCATTCCCCCGCCATCCCCTGACCAACCAAAGGAAGCCACGTGATTGCTGAACACTGAGGAATAAATTTGACAGGAAAAAGACACCCGTCAGACCGTCAAAACACAGAAATTCACCATTCATACTTAGAACCCGATTTTTTGCTAAGGATGCAAACTTTTTCGAAACAAAACTATGTGGATCACGTTTCCGAGCATCTTTTGACCATGGATTTGGATTTTCAAAGGCATACAAATATAAATCGATCATTTTTGAGCTTCCATGGTCGAGGAAAAATAGGAAAAATGGCAAAGCCCATGGATTTTGAAGAAATTAGGGCAAAAACAAGGCAAACTTGAAGACTTCTTCAAGAAAGAACATGAAAATGGATTCTACAAATAACTCGGGGCATTCCAATGGAGGTAAAAGTTTTCAAAGCATCCATATCAAGAAATAAAGTGTTTCACAACACGCAAATTAAAGGAAACCTAGGGCAAAATGGTGAGAGGACAAAATGAGCACCAACATAATCAATTCAAAATATGGATTTCCCTCCAATTGAACATTCCAAAGAAAAATATAAGCTAACACAACTATGAATTACATATTAGTGAAACAATCAAAATCCCATATGATAAACAATTGATTTTGTGGACCCTTTAACTTAGGGTGTACCACTAGTAGCCCCTCTCCCTTAAACATAAGTAGAAACAAAAATATGCATAGTAAAAATGAGAAATATATATATGGAAGTCACATCCTTGATTCAGATATTTAGTAGAAATAAATTAATCTTTTATTCATTTGTAAAGGGCATTTAGAGAAAATAAGATAGGAAGTGGTGGAAAATATACTATTTATTAAACACATCAAAGATTTAACTTATGCTTGATTGTACTAGTCACCGAGTGTCATTTAATTTTTTGTTCATTGACAAAAACAATAATAAAACCCACAAATTCGACATTAAAAACCATACTAAAACCTATAAATCTATTGGGGAAAAATTGTGAGATTTTTTTTTCTGCTTAAAAGGTTTCAAGAGTAAAGTATTGGTCACGATTTAATTAATTATTTATCTTGTTTG